>CM054157.1:2103668-2151168 GCA_028751875.1 Rapana venosa
AGGACTTTGGGGAGAGTGGAGTCTGCACTGATGTTAACTCCAGGGGAAAATATCCCCCTTGAATGGGAATCGGAATCGAACCCGGGTCGTCAGATTACGAGCGCAATGTTCTGTGTGTGTGTTTGTGTGTTAGCACTTTTAATATCTAAAGTCTGTTATTTCTCCGCGTGTATGTGTGTGTGTGTGTGTGTGTGTGTGTGTGTGTGTGTGTGTGTGTGTGTGTGTGTGTGTGTGTGTGTGTGTGTGTGTGTGTTGTGCGCGCTTCTGTGTCTTCATTTTAATATCTAAAGTCTGTTAGATCTCCCTTCCTCAATCCAGTTCACCCCCTGTTTCTTTAGGCCAAAACTAACTCTTAAATATCTGTACCTCATTCAATGACAAACGTCACTAAGCTTCTTGTTGAAGCCTGAGCCAGTCTTTTTTTTCTATTGATTTCTTTTTTTTTCTTTTCGTTTCTCTGCTACTTAAGTTGCCAAGTTCCACCAATGGTCAGGTGTTTGCCTAAGCCACCATCATCACCCCTCCAATAACCCCATTACCTAGGTGGCGGCAATTAACACCACACCTGTACTTGCCTGTTTGAAATGTTGTCATCCCTTCCTACCTGCACGAAATGGCATACTCTCCTGAAAGGTGGAGTGGGTTTTTAATGTGTTTACAAGATGCTCTGCGTGCATTCGCACACGGGGCCTTGGTTTATAGTAATTTCCGAAGTTCGATTCAGTTCCATTTCTGGTCAAAATGGGAAGAGAGGGCATGGCTGGGAATAGAACCCAGAACCTCTCGGTTTACTTGTCAGGCAGGCGAGTGTCTTAACCATCCTGCCACCTTCCTTCCTATTGTTGTAGATCACACTTCACTGTCTTCTGTAAACTACGTGATGTATCCTGCAGATCACCTCTGTGTTCCTTTGTGATGTGGATAGCACCAGGAAAAATAGCTGGTTAATTTTCAAACTCTCAAACTTCTTAAACAATGCGTTATGGAGACTGATATTTCAACCAGGACTGCTTAGTTCCAAGATTAAAACAAAACCTGCCTTTGTTTTGAAGATAAAAGAAATATATATATATATGCTCTTTCATATAAATGACTCAAAACTATTGTGTAAAGAAAGGCTTAAATGTAATTCCCCGTTTTTTTTTCTTTTTCTTTTTTCATTCTGAAAGTGTATATGCACGCAAATCCATGTGTGTGTTGTGTGTGTGGGGGGGGGGGGGGGGGGGGGGGGGGCAAGAATTCAATATGATTAAGTGTTCTGTCAAAATTATATATTGTTATTGTCATCTGACAAAATTTCGATGAAAATCTGTTTCAACCAAAATATTAGCCTTGTACGCACGAATGCACGCACGCACGCGCGCGCGTGCGAACACCACACACACGCACGCGCGCACGCACGCACGCGCACGCACGCGCGCACGCACACACACGCACGCGCACGCACACACACACACACACACACACACACCTTCTATTGCAAAATTTTCCCCAGCCATGTTAAATTCTGCGCTTCTCCCGTTGTAGAGATGCACGACAAAAACAAATATTGTAAAATGTGAGATCTTCGGGGATCTAATTCACGATTCTTTTCTTGCCGACAATGGAAACAGAACACACTGGGGCGAGTTTAAATAAATAACGTCATCAATCATCACTGATGACGTTAGTGCTCACCACCAGCCGCCAGCCACGAAATCAACTTTTCAATCAATTCTCCAGGACTGGTGTCTGCATGCCAACGTTAAATTATCTCCTACGTCTTTTTGAAAAAACATATTTGACGTCAATCTAGGAAATAGTACACGCTTGCGGTCTTTAAACTAGCGATTCCTGATTTTTTTTATATTTTTAAATCAAGCAAACAGTTATGATAAGATATTATTTTACGCTAGATCTTTATCTTTCCTTCATTTTTATTATTCGTGGCTTGCTATACTACCTCTGATTATAGTTCTGCCGTGGTTTTATAAACTCACTGAAAATGCAAAACAACGCACAACCTACCCCCACAAAAACAAAAACAAAACAAGACAAGACAAAACAAGCAAACTGAAACCAACTCGAGGAAAATAGAGACAATTTTCAAAATGGGGTATTCTTCTTCTTCGTCGAACGCTCAGACAACAAATGCGTCACACTGCCTGACAAGTCAGAACCAGCCCATCTGACTTTGGCATAAGGGAGACTTGTTATCTTCTAAGTCTTTCTGGGGAAAAAAGGCATGAAAATGGACCAAGAAGGCAGAGAAGATAGACAAGAAAGAGTTGACAGAAAGAAAAGAAACAGGGGCAGAAACACAATGATAGAAAAGAGGAAATTTCTGGTACAGAATTTCCAGAGGGTGGGGATGCTGTTTATACTGACAGGCCCCCGGCATTCCCGCGGGTAAACAGTAGGGTATTCTAGAACACAAAACCACGAATTTTGCTTTCAGGAAATTTGGTTTGACAAAGGTTTCGTGTTTCAAATCCACAGACAAATCAAGACATCATCCCGACAGCTGAATTTTGTCCCAAACCAGGATGAATAGCAATCTAGTCTTCCACATACATGCTCTCTCAAGCATGCACGCATGCACGGGCACACACGCTCCAATAGGGTGATAGGCAGGCAGGCAGGCAGGCAGGCAGGCATTCACGCATGCACAGCCACATGTATACAGACACAAAAACAAAAAATAAGTATGCCCGTGTGCTGCGCGCGCGCACGCACGCACACACACACATTCATTCATTCATTTATGCCCGGGTGCACACACACACATTAATTTATTCATTCATGTCCGGGCACACACACACTCATTCATTCATTCATTCATTCATTTATGCCCGGGTGCACACACACATATTCATTCATACATGCACACACACACACACACACACACACACACAGTGACAGACAGACAGACGTACAGACAGACAGAGCGCATGCAGCTAACATGTCGAAACAAGGGATGGCGAGACAAGTATTGTTTTCATTTCCATTTTTACCTGGTTCATTCCTTCTTTGTTTGTTCGTTGCTTTCTTTACTTGTTTGCGTGTTTGTTTGTTCGTTTCTTTCTTTACTTGTTTTCGTGTTTGTTTGTTCGTTTCTTTCTTTCTTTCTTTTGGTATGGATTCAGTTATTTTTGCTTTGCCTGCTCTTTGTTTTCTTTCTCTGTCTGTCTTTCTGTCTTTGTTTTTGTCTTTGCTTAGGTCGTTGTTGCTCGGTCTGGTGTGTTTTTTTAATATAGTTCTCTCTCTCTCTCTCTCTCTCTCCTCTCTCTCTCTCTCTCTCTCTCTCTCTCTCTCTCTCTCTGTCTGTCTGTCTGTCTGTCTGTCTTGTTCTACGTTTCCGTTTCTATCTTCCGTTCCTTTCATTTAAAAACAAATGTCTGCTGTCTTTCTTACTTTCGTTTCGTTTCTTTCTTTCTCACTCTTTCTTTCTTTCTTTTTTATTTGTTGTCATCTCAAGCACGTTTTAGGCCTAACAGAAGCAAAAGGAGAACAACATCTTTTAAGAAAAAAATTAAAAAATTACGAACCCATTACCTCGATTCGACAAAGAAACATTCTCCCGCAAAACACGGCTTACCTCCCTTGACAATACTTCCAGACTAATACGGGAACCTTGCAATGCTCTCCCCTTTTCCTTAGCGCTTAAGCCATTTTTGTGATTAAATAAATTCCTTCTAAACCTTTACATGGGGAAAGGAAACGGCTGCGTTTAACGATCCATGCTGATTAAAAAAAAAAAGGGTTCATAGTCCTTAGTTCCCCGCTTACACTGCTTTTGTGCCAGAGGGAAAGGTTTGCTCCAAGTGTTTAAAACACAAAGCAAGAAGATGCAAAAGAGAAGGAAAGGAAATAAAGTGAACAACAAAAATTCAAGAACGCAAGCTCAAAACCCAACCGAGCAAAGACAAGCCATTTTGGGATACTAAAATCTGTGGGGGGTTTTCGCTTTTTTTGTTTGTTTAATGTTTCGTCCGTGCATTCATGCTTGTTACCTCTTCTGATGGAAAAAATATTCTTCTGTTGTTACTGCTGCTGCTGGTGGTGTTTCCAGAACTATGAACTTACTATTGCTGCTGCTGCATATACATTTTATAAATATGCTTCTAACACACGCACACACACAATTTTCAACCAAGCAATAATAAAGAATAACAACTATACCTTAAGCCAGGCACAGAAGTAAAAGATAAAGAGGAAAGATAAAACACAGCCGTGATTTGCTTTATTACAAAGATAATCCCCGATGTCGGAATGCAGCTACCTGCATGGCGGGGAACAAAATGGCCGCACACCCTAAAGTCTCACCATTGGTGAACAAACCTCGGAACGAAAAACAATCAAAGATTAAGGCAATGAATTCCTGCCTCTGGGAGCAGAGCAATCCAACTTCAAAAGCTCAGTCTCTGTCCCTCTGTATCTGAATGTCTTTGATCATTGTGTCAAATCAAGTCAAATTCTTTTATTTCGAGGAAAATGAATAAGCACCCATGTGCTTTTTTTTAACATCCATTCCCCCACACAAACAAGGAGATATTTTCGTGATGACTCTATAATCCTACTGGAACACAAACAGTAGGTTGATGCTAAGATGCACAAGAGTATTTTCCACAAGACTGGATAAGAGTGTCTGAAGAAGAACTCATTCTTCCATTGACGGGCAGCCAGTGAAGTTTTGTCAATAATGGGGATTGCCGTTGCTTCTCAAGAGGATTATCATAATATGAAAAAATTATTTGATGAACTAGACATTAAGAACGGAAATAACGGTCATTTTGGTACAACAAAACATACGGACATGCAAACTCACAGAGAGAGAGAACAACAACAATGAACAACATTAAATTTTATTGCTATTTAGCAATTAAGCCATATAGCGCTGCAGCGTGGTAACAAACAATATAAGTGATTACAGTGACATGGAAACCATGGCAGTAATGGTATGTACATTTAGATTCATACATTTTTGTCAGTGTCTCAGTTTTCAAAACAGCCTTTCCTTTTCAAGTCCGCAGCCAGCGAAGTCAGCCCATGTAACACGGGATCAGGTCCTGAAGAAGATATAACTCCCGTTCAGCACGTGCCACTGTCTCTGCGTGTTGTGTGTTAGGACGCTGCTTCCCTTTACCAAGTGTGGCAAGCCTGGCACGTTCTTCTGGCAACATGTTTTTGTCTTCTTGTTTGATGTACCAGAACATGCAGTCAGATTCTTTGCTAGTATCTCCATTGCAACAGTACTCCAGGGCGATGTTATCGGATTCACACATCACAATAGTTTGATTGCCAGAATCTTGAACCACAACCTTTCGAAACTGTGTTTCTCTTGCTGTCCCCTAATCCACGCTGCACACGTTTGTCTGTCAGAGTGGACACATACTGTTTCACAATGCCATTATCAAAACCATCAACTGTGCTGTCAATGGCTTGTTCTTCGTGTACATCAGACACCTCAGAAGACGTACCGATATTGCTGTCTGTTGCTGGATCACACAGTAGATCAAGTGAATCTGGTGTGACTGAGACATTCACTGCACTGTTGACACAGCTCTGTGTACACGCTGGTCTGTTTTTCTTCTGCATCCACTCTGTCTCGATGCAGGGAGTCACTATCAGACAAAACTGGCTCTTCCAAGACACTCTCCTTGTCACACTGAGGAATTGTCTGTAATTCTTGGTGTTGACTGGTTCTTTGGAGGTCGCGACGGATCTGGCAAGGCGGCTTTTTGCGATAGTACGCGAGTTAGGGTTCAGCACCAGTCCCCCATTTCTGTTGACACTGACTTGTCAGCTGGTTTCATTCGCAAGACGAACACAACACTGCCGCTCTCCCCCGTGACTTTCCAACTCGATAGGACGTTGTCGATCAGCAGGGCGTTTAAAGTCGTTATCACAGTTGCTGGAAGGCCAGTAACTGACATTTTGAAGCTAAAATGCAAAAATTTTGTTGCAGCTTACTAACAGCACGCCCGTTCAGTTCTCTCCCGCCATGTCGTTTTCACAGATTTATATATATATATATATATTATATATATATATATTATATATATATATATATATATATATATATATATATGAGAGAGAGAGAGGGGGACAGACAGGCAGGCAGCCAGGCAGGCAGATACAGAGACATTGAGAAAAAGAGAGAGAGGATGACACACATTAGACAGACAAGTACAGATAAACAGACAGACAGACACACACGAACACACACACACACACACACACACACACACACACACACACACACACACACACACACACACACACACACACACACACACACACACACATCCAGACAGCCAGCCAGCCAGCCTGAAGTTACAGCACCTCTGAACCTTCCACTCAGTCTTCAGGAGGGCATACTTCTACTGAAAAAAGCTTCTTGGAACCGTGTCAACAGCCAACGAAAGTATTATTTACGTGAACATTCATTAAGTGTCAGAGTGTGTCATTTTCCTAACAGACTGGTGGGAAGTATGATCTACAGGTTCAGATTGGATGCATTTAGGACTAAATTTTGTAAACAGATAACTTGTCTATGTGGTTCTGACTTATCACCTAAGCATGTTATTCTTCATTGTGAACTACTTCGACCATATTTTTCTGGTACAGTTGTAGACAAGATTTCAAATATGTCATTTGAGCATTTATTGGCCGATAATGTAGTTATGTTGGAAATAGTTAGTTGTTTAGTTAGAAGCCCTGTTGGAAAACTTTTGTAATTGTTCTTGCTGCAGTTTAAGCTGTTTCCATGCCTCACCCCCCCCCTCACCCCCATCCCTCCCATAATTTCTTTGTATTTTTTTTCTTCTATCTCGTGCACAGACATTAATAGGTAAACACACACACACACGCACGACGTAGCACCACACACACACACACACACACACACACACACACACACACACACACACACACACACACACACACACACACACAACACACACACACACACACACACACACAACACCACACACACACACACACACACACACCACACACACTCACACACACACACATACACACACATACGTTCTCTATATATTGTAACACTATCTTTTGTCTAATATCACCTTGAGTGAACAGACGTTAAATTAAAGAAAAAATCCAGCCCGCCAGCCAGCCATCCTTTTCAGTCTGTGATATCACTTATACAGAAAAGACCTTCAATTTAAAAACAACAACAACAGACAATGACAAATTCTTTTATTTCGAGGATAATGAATAAGCACACATGTGCTTTTTTACATCCAGTCCCCGCTCGTTAGGGATACATCTTAATAATAATAACCCAATACTTATACAGTCTCACAATAAAAACAAGGGGAAATAACCCTTTTCAAAACAGCTCCCCCCCAACAACCGCCCCCCCCCCCCAAAGCAAGCAAATAAAAGAAAACCCTAAAAATACCCCACCCCCACCCCCCAAAAAACCCTAACCAAAACAAACAAACAAACAAAGAGAAGGAAAAACCAAACCAACAAAAGATGATAAAAAAGAGAAAAACAGACAACAACAACAAGAACAAGAACAGAGCCAAGGAAAATAACAAGAGAGAGAGAGAGAGAGAGAGAGAGAGAGAGAGAGAGAGAGAGAGAGAGAGAGAGAGAGAGAGAGAGAGAGAGAGAGAGAGAGAGAGAGAGAGAGAGAGAGAGAGAGAGACAGACAGACAGACAGACAGACAGACAGACAGACAGACAGACAGACAAGTCAGTACATATTTTCCATCTGTCTTCTACACCTCTTTCACAAGACAAGAGTCAGCAGTCATAATCATCACGGTCTGTAATTTTCAGTTAGTCCGTCTGCACGTTCGCCCTGTTTGATTTGACAGTCAATCCGCGGACACATCGATTTTCTTTATGGTCACGTCGAGTTCAGATGTACTCATAACACCCATATAGACTTCAATCCAATTGAATCCTGTTGTTTATAGCCCCCGCCCACCATGGGGGCCATATCAGGGATGGAAACTCGTTAAAATCTACATCTCGGAGTAAAACTGGGAAGATTAAAACAAGCTTGAAAACTTTCCTCGTCCCTAGTATCCACGCCCTGGCCAACCATAAAGGTCAGCCCAGGACAGTCACTGCGTTCTGGGAGAACCAGGTAAACAACGCATAAAATGAGATAAAATCAATGCCTTAACCTTCATAACCAGCCTTGTGGGTAGACGCTATGACATGGAAACTTACATCAGACGAGAAATGCTGGATTCGCTCAGGAAGAACCCGACTTAAAATACAACGTAATGGATTGCAGTACCCCACATTGCAATGCCATGGATTGCTGTAACCTTTAATACTATGTGGTGGATTGCTGTGGCCTTTAATACTATGTGATGTATTGCTGAAGCCTTTAATACTATGTGGTGGATTGCTGTAGCCTTTAATGCTATGTAATGGATTGCTGTAGCCTTTAATGCTATGTGATGTATTGCTGTAGCCTTTAATGCTATGTGATGTATTGCTGTAGCCTTTAATGCTATGTGATGTATTGCTGTAGCCTTTAATGCTATGCGATGGAGTGCAGCAACCCACAATGCAATGCCATGGCTTGCAATAACCCACAATGCAATGCGATGGAGTGAAGCAGCCCACAATGCAATGTGATGGCTTGCAATAGCCCACAATGCAATGCGATGGATTTCAGTAGCCCACAATGCAATGCGATGGCTTGCAATAACCCACAATGCAATGCGATGGAGTGAAGCAGCCCACAATGCAATGTGATGGCTTGCAATAGCCCACAATGCAATGCGATGGATTGCAGTAGCCCACAATGCAATGCGATGGCTTGCAATAGCCCACAATGCAAATGTGATAGCTTGCAGTAGCCCACAATGCGATGGACTGAAGCAGCCCACAATGCAATGTGATGGATTGCAGTAGCCCACAATGCAATGCGATGGAGTGAAGCAGCCCACAATGCAACGCGATGGAGTGAAGCAGCCCACAATGCAATGCAATGGCTTTCAATAGCCCACAATGCAATGTGATGGCTTGCAATAGCCCACAATGCAATGCGATCAACTCCATAGCCTCTATTCCTGTGGGTGCATGAAGTCGGGGGTTGAAATCTTGGCCGCGGCGTCTGGTGGATTAAGTGTGGGTTTTTATAAAACCTGGGTAAACTTAAATTTCAGACTTGCCCGTACATCACTTCTATTCATTAAAATACGCATACACAAGATCAAATATACACGTTAAAGATCCCGTCCCTCGTATCAACGTTCGGCAGTAACTGGAACACGAACATACCCAGCATGCATCCTGTACCTTGCGAGGAATGAGCTCCGTCATAGTCACCGTGCCGAAGAGACTCAAGACTCAAGAATACTTTAATGTCTCAACTAGAGAAACTATGAGTGAGAGGGTCAACACAACTATGAGACAGGGTCAGCACAACTATGAGACAAGGTCAACACAACTATGAGACAAGGTCAGCACAACTATGAGACAGGGTCAGCACAACTATGAGACAGACAGGGTCAACACAACTATGAGACAGGGTCAGCACAACTATGAGACAGACAGGGTCAACACAACTATGAGACAGGGTCAACACAACTATGAGACAGGGTCAGCACAACTATGAGACAGGGTCAACACAACTATGAGACAGACAGGGTCAACACAACTATGAGACAGGGTCAACACAACTATGAGACAGGGTCAACACAACTATGAGACAGACAGGGTCAACACAACTATGAGACAGGGTCAGCACAACTATGAGACAGGGTCAGCACAACTATGAGACAGGGTCAACACAACTATGAGACAGGGTCAACACAACCATGAGACAGACAGGGTCAACACAACTATGAGACAGACAGGGTCAGCACAACTATGAGACAGACAGGTTCAACACAACTATAAGACAGGGTCAACACAACTATGAGACAGACAGGATCAGCACAACTATGAGACAGGGTCAACACAACTATGAGACAGACAGGGTCAACACAACTATGAGACAGACAGGGTCAACACAACTATTAGACAGACAGGGTCAACACAACTATGAGACAGACAGGGTCAACACAACTATAAGACAGGGTCAACACAACTATGAGACAGACAGGGTCAGCACAACTATGAGACAGGGTCAGCACAACTATGAGACAGGGTCAACACAACTATGAGACAGACAGGGTCAGCACAACTATGAGACAGGATCAACACAACTATGAGACAAGGTCACCACAACTAAGACAGGGTCAACACAACTATGAGACAGGGTCAGCACAACTATGAGACAGACAGGGTCAGCACAACTATGAGACAGGGTCAGCACAACTATGAGACAGACAGGGTCAACACAACTATGAGACAGGGTCAGCACAACTATGAGACAGTGTCAGCACAACTATGAGACAGGGTCAACACAACTATGCGACAGACAGGGTCAACACAACTATGAGACAGGGTCAACACAACTATGAGACAGACAGGGTCAGCACAACTATGAGACAGACAGGGTCAACACAACTATGAGACAGGGTCAACACAACTATGAGACAGACAGGGTCAGCACAACTATGAGACAGACAGGGTCAACACAACTATGAGAGACAGGGTCAGCACAACTATGAGACAGGGTCAGCACAACTATGAGACAGGGTCAGCACAACTATGAGACAGGGTCAACACAACTATGCGACAGACAGGGTCAACACAACTATGAGACAGGGTCAACACAACTATGAGACAGGGTCAACACAACTATGAGACAGGGTCAGCACAACTATGAGACAGGGTCAGCACAACTATGAGACAGGGTCAGCACAACTATGAGACAGACAGGGTCAACACAACTATGAGACAGACAGGGTCAACACAACTATGAGACAGGGTCAACACAAATATGAGACAGACAGGATCAGCACAACTATGAGACAGGGTCAGCAAAGCTATTAGACAGGGTCAGCACAACTATGAGACAGACAGGGTCAACACAACTATGAGACAGGGTCAGCACAACTATCAGACAGGGTCAGCACAACTATGAGACAGACAGGGTCAGCACAACTATGAGACAGACAGGGTCAACACAACTATGAGACAGACAGGGTCAGCACAACAATGAGACAGGGTCAACACAACTATGAGAGACAGGGTCAACACAACTATGAGACAGGGTCAGCACAACTATGAGACAGGGTCAGCACAACTATGAGACAGACAGGGTGAACACAACTATGAGACAGACAGGGTCAGCACAACAATGAGACAGGGTCAACACAACTATGAGAGACAGGGTCAACACAACTATGAGACAGGGTCAGCACAACTATGAGACAGGGTCAACACAACTATGCGACAGGGTCAACACAACTATGAGACAGGGTCAACACAACTATGAGACAGACAGGGTCAGCACAACTATGAGACAGGGTCAACACAACTATGAGACAGACAGGGTCAACACAACTATGAGACAGACAGGGTCAGCACAACTATGAGACAGACAGGGTCAACACAACTATGAGACAGACAGGGTCCACACAACTATGAGACAGGGTCAACACAACTATGAGACAAGGTCAACACAACTATGAGACAGACAGGGTCAACACAACTATGAGACAGACAGGGTCAGCACAACTATGAGACAGACAGGGTCAACACAACTATGAGACAGGGTCAGCACAACTATGAGACAGGGTCAGCACAACTATGAGACAGACAGGGTCAGCACAACTATGAGACAGACAGGGTCAACACAACTATGAGACAGACAGGGTCAACACAACTATGAGACAGACAGGGTCAACACAACTATGAGACAGGGTCAACACAACTATGAGACAGACAGGGTCAACACAACTATGAGACAGGGTCAGCACAACTATGAGACAGACAGGGTCAACACAACTATGAGACAGACAGGGTCAACACAACTATGAGACAGACAGGGTCAACACAACTATGAGACAGACAGGGTCAACACAACTATGAGACAGACAGGGTCAGCACAACTATGAGACAGTGTCAGCACAACTATGAGACAGGGTCAGCACAACTATGAGACAGGGTCAACACAACTATGAGACAGGGTCAACACAACCATGAGACAGGGTCACCACAACTATGAGACAGGGTCAACACAACTATGAGACAGGGTCAGCACAACTATGAGACAGGGTCAGCACAACTATGAGACAGACAGGGTCAACACAACTATGAGACAGACAGGGTCAACACAACTATGAGACAGGGTCAACACAACTATGAGACAGGGTCAACACAACTATGAGACAGACAGGGTCAACACAACTATGAGACAGGGTCAACACAACTATGAGACAGGGTCAACACAACTATGAGACAGGGTCAGCACAACTATGAGACAGACAGGGTCAACACAACTATGAGACAGGGTCAACACAACTATGAGACAGGGTCAGCACAACTATGAGACAGGGTCAACACAACTATGAGACAGGGTCAGCACAACTATGAGACAGGGTCAACACAACTATGAGACAGACAGGGTCAGCACAACTATGAGACAGACAGGGTCAGCACAACTATGAGACAGGGTCAGCAAAGGTATGAGACAGGGTCAACACAACTATGAGACAGGGTCAGCACAACTATGAGACAGACAGGGTCAACACAACTATGAGAAAGGGTCAACACAACTATGAGACAGACAGGGTCAACACAACTTTGAGACAGACAGGGTCAGCACAACTATGAGACAGGGTCAACACAACTATGAGACAGGGTCAACACAACTATGAGACAGGGTCAACACAACTATGAGACAGACAGGGTCAGCACAACTATGAGACAGACAGGGTCAACACAACTATGAGACAGGGTCAACACAACTATGAGACAGGGTCAGCACAACTATGAGACAGGGTCAGCACAACTATGAGACAGACAGGGTCAACACAACTATGAGACAGGGTCAACACAACTATGAGACAGGGTCAGCACAACTATGAGACAGACAGGGTCAACACAACTATGAGACAGACAGGGTCAACACAACTATGAGACAGACAGGGTCAACACAACTATGAGACAGACAGGGTCAACACAACTATGAGACAGGGTCAACACAACTATGAGACAGGGTCAGCACAACGATGAGACAGACAGGGTCAACACAACTATGAGACAGACAGGGTCAGCACAACTATGAGACAGGGTCAACACAACTATGAGACAGGGTCAACACAACTATGAGACAGGGTCAGCACAACTATGAGACAGACAGGGTCAACACAACTATGAGACAGGGTCAACACAACTATGAGATAGGGTCAACACAACTATGAGACAGACAGGGTCAACACAACTATGAGACAGACAGGGTCAACACAACTATGAGACAGGGTCAACACAACTATGAGACAGGGTCAGCACAACTATGAGACAGGGTCAGCACAACTATGAGACAGACAGGGTCAACACAACTATGAGACAGACATGGTCAACACAACTATGAGACAGGGTCAGCACAACGATGAGACAGACAGGGTCAACACAACTATGAGACAGACAGGGTCAACACAACTATGAGACAGACAGGGTCAACACAACTATGAGACAGGGTCAACACAACTATGAGACAGACATGGTCAACACAACTATGAGACAGGGTCAGCACAACTATGAGACAGACAGGGTCAACACAACTATGAGACAGGGTCAACACAACTATGAGACAGGGTCAACACAACTATGAGACAGGGTCAGCACAACTATGAGACAGACAGGGTCAACACAACTATGAGACAGACAGGGTCAACACAACTATGAGACAGTGTCAACACAACTATGAGACAGTGTCAACACAACTATGAGACAGTGTCAACACAACTATGAGACAGACAGGGTCAGCACAACTATGAGACAGACAGGGTCAACACAACTATGAAACAGACAGGGTCAGCACAACTATGAAACAGACAGGGTCAGCACAACTATGCAACAGGCAGGGTCAACACAACTATGAGACAGACAGGGTCAACACAACTATGAGACAGACAGGGTCAACACAACTATGAGACAGGGTCAACACAACTATGAGACAGGGTCAGCACAACTATGAGACAGACAGGGTCAACACAACTATGAGACAGGGTCAACACAACTATGAGACAGGGTCAACACAACTATGAGACAGACAGGGTCAACACAACTATGAGACAGACAGGGTCAACACAACTATGAGACAGGGTCAGCACAACTATGAGACAGACAGGGTCAGCACAACTATGAGACAGACAGGGTCAGCACAACTATGAGACAGACAGGGTCAGCACAACTATGAGACAGACAGGGTCAACACAACTATGAGACAGACAGGGTCAACACAACTATGAGACAGGCAGGGTCAACACAACTATGAGACAGACAGGGTCAACACAACTATGAGACAGACAGGGTCAACACAACTATGAGACAGGGTCAGCACAACTATGCGACAGGGTCAGCACAACTATGAGACAGACAGGGTCAACACAACTATGAGACAGACAGGGTCAACACAACTATGAGACAGACAGGGTCAACACAACTATGAGACAGGGTCAGCACAACTATGAGACAGACAGGGTCAACACAACTATGAGACAGACAGGGTCAACACAACTATGAGACAGGGTCAGCACAACTATGAGACAGACAGGGTCAACACAACTATGAGACAGGGTCAACACAACTATGAGACAGACAGGGTCAACACAACTATGAGACAGACAGGGTCAGCACAACTATGAGACAGGGTCAACACAACTATGAGACAGGGTCAGCACAACTATGAGACAGGGTCAACACAACTCAGTGCCCTGGTGACCCTTCATGGCCTAAAGAGAGAGATGATACGAATACGAAATTTTTTATTGAGGGTAAATGGATAAGCTTACAGCTTCTTTACACCATGCCCTCAAGAGAGAACTTGAACTCGAACTCTCGAGCTCGAATATTTTAATGAGAGAGAGAGAGAGAGAGAGAGAGGAGAGAGAGAGAGAGAGAGAGAGAGAGAGAGAGAGAGAGAGAGAGAGAGTGTGTGTGTGTGTGTGTGCTTGCGTGTGTGTGCGTGTGTTTGTGTGTGTGTGTGTGCGTGTGCGTGCGTGCGTGTGCATGTGTGTGCGCGTGTGTGTGTGTGAAATTATTTAAACTTACTTTGAGAATAATCAAATAAGCACTTGCGTGTTTTATTACATCCAGTCCCCTTATGAATGCAGTTTTGTATATAAAAAAAAAGTGTCTTCCCTTCCCAACAGCACACTTGGTCTACTCTTACTAGAAGCAGAACGGGTTTTAACGAGTGCACAAGGTAATCTACATGTGGTCGCACTTGGGACCTCTGTTTATATTTTCAACTGAAGGGCTGTGGGGGGAGTGGAGTGGGTACTGATGTTTCAACCCCATTGAACCCGCATTCATGTCGTATTTCAGGTTATAAATCCCACGATCTAACCACTAGGCACCCGCTCCCCCCCCCCCCCCCCCTAGATAAATAAAAAGAAAATGAAGGCCTGGTTTGATTATGTGCCTAGCGTTTTTGTGCCCCCTCCCCCCCCTTTCCCAATTTTAGATAATTTCTTTAAAAGAGATTTTGCCTTTGCGTTTTTTGGACAGTGGTGAGGTTGAAACCGTTTGTTGCATTATATCATTAAAAAAAATTATTTTATTCAGATGTATTGCATTGTTCTGATTTATATAGCATTGTAGATGTTTGTTTTTACTGGTTTGCGTTGTACCTTTAATGCCCTTTTTATATTGCATTATGATGCATTGTATTGCACTGAATTACATTGCAATGCTTTGTGTACGGCATTTTCTTGTGAGTGTGTTATAGTGTACTGTACTGTGTCGCGTTGTATTGTACTATATTGGGTTTCAGGCATTGTGCTGTACTGTATTGTGTTGTGTTGTGTTGTGTTGTGTTGCATTGTGTTGTGTGTGTTGTATTGTGTTGTGTTGCATTGTGTTGTATTCCATTGTGTTGTGTTGCATTGTATTGCACTGTATTGTGTTGCATTGTGTGTGTTGGTTGGGTTGTGTTCCATTGTATTGTGTGTTGCATTGTATTGTGCGTGTTGTGTTGTGTTCCATTGTGTTGCATTGTATGGTGTTGTGTTTCCATTGTATTGTGTGTGTTGTGTTGTGTTGTGTTCCATTGTGTTGCATTGTATTGTGTGTTGCATTGTGTGTTGTGTTGTGTTGACAATGTGTTGTGTTGCAATGTATTGTGTGTAATGTGTTTGTGTTGAATTGTATTGTGTGTATTGTGTTGTGTTCCGTTGTGCTCCATTGTGTTGTGTTGTGTTCCGTTGTGTTGTGTTTGCATTGTAATGTGTGTTGTTATTGTGTTGTGTGTTGTGTTGTGTTGTGTTGCATTTGTGTTGTGTGCTGTGTTGTGTTGTGTTGCATTGTATTGTGTGTTGTGTTGTGTTGTGTTGCATTGTGTTGTGTTGCATTGTATTGTGTGTTGTGTTGTGTTGCATTGTGTGTTGTGTTGTGTTGTGCTGTATTGTGTTGTGTTGCATTGTGTTGTGTGTTGTGTTGTGTTTATTGTGTTGTGTTGTGTTGTGTTGCATTGTATTGTGTTGTGTTGTGTTGTATTGTATTGTGTTGTGTGTGTATTGTGTTGTGTTGTGTTGCATTGTATTGTGTTGTGTTGTGCTGCATTGTGTTGTGTTGTATTGTATTGTGTTGTGTTGTGTTGCATGTATTGTGTTGTGTTGCATTGTATTGTGTTGTGTTGTGTTGCATTGTATTGTGTTGTATTGTATTGTGTTGTGTTGCGTTGTGTTGTGTTGTGTTGTGTTGCATTGTATGTGTGTGTTGTGTTGTGTTTGTTGTGTTTGTGTTTGCGTTGTATTGTGTGTGTTGTGTTGTGTTGTGTGTGTTGTGTTGTGTTGCATTGTATTGTGTGTATTGTGTTGTGTGTTGTGTTGTATTGTGTTGTGTTGTGTGGTATTGTGTTGTGTTGTGTGTTGTGTTGTGTTGTATTGTGTTGTGTGTGTTGTGTGTGTTGTGTGGTGTTTGTGTTGCATTGTATTGTGTGTGTTGTGTTGCATTGTGTTGTGTGTTGTGTTGCGTTGTATTGTGTTGTGTTGTGTTGTGTGTTGTGTTGTGTTGTATTGTGTTGTGTTGTGTTGTGTTGCATTGTATTGTATTGTGTGTGTTGTGTTGTGTTGTGTTGCGTTGTATTGTGTGTGTTGTGTTGCATTGTATTGTCTTCCATTGTGTTGTGTTGTGTTGCATTGTATTGTGTGTGTTGTGTTGTGTTGCATTGTATTGTGTGTGTTGTGTTGTGTTGTATTGTGTTGTGTTGTGTTGTGTGTTGTGTTGTATTGTATTGTGTTGTGTTGTGTTGTGTTGTGTTGCATTGTATTGTGTTGTGTTGTGTGTTGTGTTGTGTTGTGTGTTGTGTTGCGTTGTATTGTGTTGTGTTGCATTGTATTGTGTGTGTTGTGTTGCATTGTATTGTGTGTGTTGTGTTGCATTGTATTGTGTGTGTTGTGTTGCATTGTATTGTGTGTGCTGTGTTGCATTGTATTGTGTGTTGTGTTGTGTTGCATTGTATTGTGTGTATTGTGTTGTGTTGTGTGCATTGTGTTGTGTGTGTTGTGTTGTGTTGCATTGTATTGTGTGTATTGTGTTGTGTTGTATTGTGTGTTTGTGTTTGTGTTGTATTGTGTTCCATTGTTTGTGTTGCATTGTGTGTGTGTTGTGTGTTGTGTTGCATTGTATTGTGTGTGTTGTGTTGCATTGTATTGTGTGTGTTGTGTTGTGTTGCATTGTATTGTGTGTGCTGTGTTGCATTGTGTTGTGTGTGTGTTGTGTTGCATTGTATTGTTGGTATTGTGTTGTGTTGCATTGTATTGTGTGTATTGTGTTGTGTTGCATTGTATTGTGTGTGTGATTTGCATTGTATTGTGTGTGTTGTGTTGTGTTGTGTTGCATTGTATTGTATTGTGTGTGTTGTGTTGTGTTGTATTGTGTGTGTTGTGTTGCATTGTATTGTGTGTGTTGTGTTGTGTTGCATTGTATTGTGTGTGTTGTGTTTGTGTTGTATTGTGTGTGCTGTGTTGCATTGTATTGTGTGGTGTTGTTTGTGTTGTGTTGCATTGTATTGTGTGTGTTTGTGTGCATTGTATTGTGTGTGTTGTGTTGCATTGTATTGTGTGTGTTGTGTTGCATTGTATTGGTGTGTGCTGTGTTGTGTTGCATGTATTGTGTGTGTTGGTTGCATTGTATTGTGTGTGTTGCATTGTATTGTGTGTGTTGTGTTGCATTGTATTGTGTGTGTTGTGTTGCATTGTATTGTGTGTGTTGTGTTGCATTGTGTGTGGTGTGTTGTGTTGCATTGTATTGTGTGTGTTGTGTTGCATTGTGTGTGTTGTGCTGTGTTGCATTGTATTTTGTGTTGTGTTGTGGTTGCATTGTATTGTGTGTGTTGTGTTGTGTTGCATTGTATTGTGTGTGCTGTGTTGCATTTTATTGTGTGTGTTGTGTTGCATTTTATTGTGTGTGTTGTTGCATTTTATTGTGTGTGGTGTGTTGTGTTGCATTGTATTGTGTGTGGTGTGTTGTGTTGCATTGTATTGTGTGTGTTATGTTGCATTGTGTGTGTTGTGCTTGTGTTGCATTGTATTGTGTGTGTTGTGTTGCATTGTGTGTGTTGTGCTGTGTTGCATTGTATTGTGTGTTTGTGTTGTGTTGCATTGTATTGTGTGTGCTGTGTTGCATTTTATTGTGTGTGGTGTGTTGTGTTGCATTGTGTGTGTTGTGCTGTGTTGCATTGTATTTTGTGTTGTGTTGTGTTGCATTGTATTGTGTGTGTTGTGTTGTGTTGCATTGTATTGTGTGTGCTGTGTTGCATTTTATTGTGTGTGTTGTGTTGCATTTTATTGTGTGTGTTGTGTTGCATTTTATTGTGTGTGGTGTGTTGTGTTGCATTGTATTGTGTGTGCTGTGTTGTGTTGTGTTGTGTGTGTTGTGTTGCATTGTATTGTGTGTGCTGTGTTGTGTTTGCATTGTATTGTGTGTGCTGTGTTGTGTTGCATTGTATTGTGTGTTGTTGTGTTATGTTGCACTGTATTGTGTTCCATTGTGTTGTGTTGTGTGTTGTATTGTGTGCTTTTTGTGTTGTTTTGTATTGTGTGTTTGTTGTGTTGTATTGCATTGTATTGTGTGTGTGTGTTGTGTCCATTGTATTGTGTGTGTTGTTGTGTTGTGTTGCATTGGTTTGTGTGTATTGTGTTGTGTTGCATTGTATTGTGTGTATTGTGTTGTGTTGCATTGTATTGTGTGTATTGTGTTGTGTTGTATTGTATTGTGTGTATTGTGTTGTGTTGTATTGTATCGTGTGTTTGTTGTGTTGTGTTGAATTGTGCTGTATCGTATATTGTTGTGTTGCAGTCACTTAACTAAATATTTTGATAGATTGTACTGCATTATAGTCTATCGTATTTTATTCTCTTGTCTTGTATCGCCGCGTTAGTATTGTATTCAACTGAAATGTACTGCAGTGTATTGTACAGTTTGTATCATATTTAACTGAAATGTATACTGCAGTGTATTGTACTTTCTGTATTGTATTTAACTGAAATGTACTGCAGTGTATAGTACTTTTTGTATTGTATGTTACTGAAATGTACTGCAGTGTATTGTACTATTTGTATTGTAACTAAAATGTACTGCAGTGTATTGTACTGTTTGTATTGTATGTAACTGAAATGTACTGCATTGTATTGTACTTTTTTTATTGTATGTAACTGAAATGTACTGCATTGTATTGTACTTTTTGTATTGTACTCAACTGAAATATACTGCACTGTATTGTACTTTTTGTATTGTACTAAACTGACATGTGTTGTACTATTTGTATTGTATTAAACTGAAATGTACTGCAGTGTATTGTACCTTTTGTATTGTACTTATCTGAAATATACTGCAGTATATTGTACTTTTTGTATTGTACTAAACTGAAATGTACTGCAGTGTATTGTACTGTTTGTATTGTACTTAACCAAAATATACTGCAGTGTATTGTATTTTTTGCATTGTATTCAACTGAAATGTACTGCAGTGTATTGTACTTTTTGTATTGTACTTAACTGAAATGTACTGCAGTGTATTGTACTTTTAATATTGTACTCAACTGAAATATACTGCAGTATATTGTACTTTTTGTATTGTATTCAACTGAAATGTACTGCAGTGTATTGTACTTATTGTATTGTATTCAACTGAAATGTACTGCAGTGTATTGTATTTTTTGTATTGTACTCAACTGAAATGTAATGCATTGTACTGTACTTTTTGTACTGTACTCAAATGAAATGTACTGCAGTGTATTGTATTTTTTTGTATTGTACTCAACTGAAATGTACTGCATTGTATTGTACTTTTTGTATTGTACTCAACTGAAATGTACTGCAGTGTATTGTACTTATTGTATTGTATTCAACTGAAGTGTACTGCAGTGTATTGCAGTTTTAAAAATTGTAATCAACTAAAATGTACTGTAGTGTATTGTACTTTTTTGTATTGTATATAACTGAAATGTACTGCAGTGTATTGTACTTTTTGTATTGTATTCAAGTGAAGTGTACTGCAGTGTATTGCAGTTTTAAAAATTGTAATCAACTAAAATGTACTGTAGTGTATTGTACTTTTTTGTATTGTATATAACTGAAATGTACTGCAGTGTATTGTACTATTTGTATTGTGTTTAACTGAAATGTACTGCAGTGTATTGTACTATATTTATTGTAACTGAAATGTACTTCAGTGTATTGTACTTTTTTGTATTGCACTCAACTGAAATGTACTGCAGTGTATTGTACTTTTCTGCACTATATCAAGTTGTTTTGTATTGTATTATGTTGTATTGTATTTGACTGTATTGTACTATATTATCCATTCAAACAAAAACTACCAGAAGTAAAAAGAAAGAGGGCGCATAATTATATCAGGCTACATATTTATATCAGGCCACATGATTATATCAGGCCAATAATTATATCAGGCCATATCAGGCACATAATTATATCAGGCCAAACCTGGGCACATGATTACATCAGGCCATATCTGGATACATAATTATATCAGGCCATATCTGGGCACATACTTATATCAGGTAACATTATTATATCTGGCCATATCTGGACACATAATTATATCAGGGCACATAATCATATCAGGCCATATCTGGTACATAATTATATCAAGCCATATCTGGGCACATACTTATGTCAGGTCACATAATTATATCATAATTATATATATTATATTATTATATATATTATATTATTATATATATTATATTATTATATATATATTATATTATATAATTATATCATCTGGTACATAATTATATCAAGCCATATCTGGGCACATAATTATATCAGGCCACATAATTATATCAGGCCATATCTGGGCACATAATTATATTAGGCCAAACCTGGGCACATAATTATATCAGGCCATATCTGGGCACATTTTTATATCAGGGTACATAATTCTATCAGGCCACATAATTATATCAGGCCAAATCTGGGCACATAATTATTTCAGGCCATATCTGGGCACATAATTATATAAAGTATAAAGTATAAGATTAATACCCTTTGTTTCAATGTCTCCACAAATCTGCACCTTCTTATCTCTGTAACTGTCTTCACCTGTACACTCCGTCCCGTTCCCTTCGTTCATCTGTAGATGCCTTGTGCTTTCGGACACCCAGATTTAAACAAACCACTGTTGGCCGTCGCTCTTTCTCTGTTCCCGGTCCCTCCACATGGAACGACCTCCCTCTTCCACTTCGCCAAAAGCCTTCATTTGATTCTTTCCAATCTAGCCTCAAAACGCACTTATACTCTACTCGAGATCTTCCCCTGTTATCTGTTCCTACTTCTCAATAGCTGCCTTCACCTCCACCACCCCCACTTAAGTGTGTTGTATATATAAATTTGATATTTGTTTATCTTGATATTTATGGCTGGTTGCATGCGTGTGAACGATTTGAATGCAAGCGCTTTGATTTGTTTACTTTGCAAGATTCAGCGCTATATAAATTCCATACATTATTATTATTATTATTATAATTATATCAGGCCAAACCTGGGCACATAGTTATATCAGGCCAAACCAAGGCAAGTTAACAGGGGTTCAGAGCTGTTCAGCTAAACAAACCAGCATGGCGGCCTACTTTGGAAGAATTTGATTGGAACCAGCACACTGGCGGTTATTTTAGTTTTTCGTGCTCTACCATGAGCCTCTATTGTTGTCTAGATGAGGGTGGGGTATTTTTCGATTTTTGTCCTGTGTGGGTTTTTTTGTTTTGGTTTGGTTTGGGTTTGTTTGGTTGTTTTTTGTTGTTGTTGGGTGGTGTGTTTTTGTTGTTGTTGTTTTTTTTTTGGGGGGGAGATAACAGTGCAGTATGATTTTATGAGAGAGAGATCTTCAATTTAACGTCTATTGATTTTATGACGGTGTACGTGTATGTGCCGGCTAAAGCAGGCTGTAAGCGAAAAGAAACGAACAAAAAATTCATTTATTAGCATGTCAACTGGGAAAACTCTACACTTTCCACACACACACACACACTCAGAGAGAGAGAGAGGAGAGAGAGAGAGGAGAGAGAGGAGAGAGAGAGAGAGAGAGAGAGGGAGAGAGAGAGAAAGAGAGAGAGAGAGAGAAAGAGGAGGAGAGAGAGAGAAAGAGAGAGAGAGAGAGAAGAGAAGAGAGAGAGAGAGAGAGAGAGAGAAAGAGAGAGAGAGAGAGAGGAGAGAGAAAGAGAGAGAGAGAGAAAGAGAGAGGGGAGAGAGGAAAGAAGAGAGAGAGAGAGAAGAGAGAAAAGAAAGAGAGAGATGAGGAGAAAGAGAGAAGAGAGAAGAGAGGAAAAGAGGAGAGAGAGGAGAGAGAAGAGAGCGAGAGAGAGCAAGACAGACAGACAGAGAGAGACAGAGAACAGAGACAGACAGAGACAGACAGACAAACCGACAGACAGCCGATAGCAAGGACTCCAGCATTATGTTACATTTCAATAATTATACCATGTGCGCTGCTGGAAAAGTCCACTGTCATTTCAGAGACAGCTTGTGCAGCTTTAATCAGCACAGCCTGCCGGCGTCAAAGGGCTTGGAAAAAAAACAACAACGTCATCCGACGCCTGACAGGATCGTCACCAATGACGTCAAGTGATCTTTTTACGCTGCACTGCCTCATTAGAAGAAAGAAGAGTAACGTAGGAAGCTGAACATTAAAAATGGAAAACAACAAACCTAAGAAAAATATAAATAAAAAATATATATATAACCACATACATATATAACCAACAATTATATATATAATAAGTATATATATATATATAAATATGTATATATATATATATTGTCTTCATTAAAAAAAAACCACAATTCAGGAAGCCTTAATATGGAAGCGAAAATTTGCTGACGGAAATAAAAGGAGAAATGAAGCTGAGCATAGTTGTGTTTTTATTGCCATTTTATATATCTATATTGATTCCATGTGACTTGAGCTGGCTTAGAGAGAAGTGGTGGGAAGGTGTATCATCAAAATCAGAGTTTGTCACGGGTAGGCCGAACCTGTTAGTGTGTCCGCTTCAGATTGCTGCGTTACCTTGTGTTCTGTTCTACTGTGGTGTGGTGTGTGGTGTGTGGTGGTTGGTGTGTGGTGTTGTGTGTGTGTATGGTGTGGTGTGGTGTGGTGTGTGTGTGGTTGTGGTGTGTGTGTGGGTTGCGGTATGGGTGGTGGTGTGGTGTGGTGTGGTGCGGTGTGTGGTGTGGTGTGGTGTGTGGTGTGGTGTGCGGTGTGGTGTGGTGTGGTGCGGTATGGTGTGGTGTGGTGTGTAGTGGGGTGCGGTTGTGGTATGTGGCGTGGTGCGGTGTGGTGTGGTGTGGGCGGTATGGTGTGGGTGTGTAGTGTGGTGTGGTGCGGTGTGTGGTATGGTGTGGTGTGGTGTGGTGTGGTGCGGGGTGGTGTGGTGTAGTGTGGTGCGGTGTGGTGTGGTGTAGTGTGGTGCGGTGTGGTGTGTGTAGTGTAGTGTGGTGTTGTGTGGTGCGGTATGGTGTGGTACGGTATGGTGTGGTGTGGTGTGGTGTGTGGTGCGGCGTGGTGTGGTGCGGTGTGGTGTGGTGTGTGGTGCGGTGTGGTGTGGTGTGTAGTGTGGTGTGGTGTGGTGCGGTATGGTGTGGTGTGGTAGTGTGGTGTGGTGTGGTGCGGTATGGTGTGGGTACGGTGTGGTGTGGTGCGGTGTGGTGTGGTGCGGTGTGGTGTGGTGCGGTGTGGTGTGGTTTGTGTGGTGTGGTGTGGTGTGGTGCGGTATGGTGTGGTGTGGGTGTGGTGAGGTGCGGTATGGTGTGGTGTGGTGTGGTGTGTGTGGTGTGTGTGGTGTGGTGTGTAGTTTTGGTGTGTAGTTTGGTGTGTAGTGTGTGTAGTGTAGTGTGGAATGTGGCGGTATGGTGTGAGTAGTGATGTGTTGTGTGTGATGTGGTGTGGTGCGGTGTGTAGTATGGGTGCGGTGTGGTGTGATGTGGTGTGGGGAGGTATGGTGTGGTGTGGTGTGATGTGTGTGGTGAGGTATGGTGTGGTGTGGTGTGATTGGTGTGATGAGTAGTGTGTGGTGTGGATGTGGTGTGGGGAGGTATAGTGTGTTGGGTGTGATGTGGTGTGGTGGGTATGGTGGGTGGATGTGGTGTGATGTGGTGTGGTGTATAGTATGGTGTGGTGTTGTGGTGTGTAGTGTGGTGTGTGTGTGTGTGGTGTGGTGTGTGTGTGTAGTGTGGTGTGTAGTGTGGTGAGGTATGGTGTGGTGTGATGTGGGCGGTATGGTGTGGTGTGATGTGGTGCGGTATGGTGTGGTGTGGTGTGTAGTGTGGTGTGGTGTGTGGTGTGGTGTGTGTGTAGTGTGGTGTGGTGTGGTGTGGTGTGGTGTGTAGTGTGGTGTGGTATGGTGTGTGTGGGTGTGGTGTGGTGTGTTGTGTGGTGCGGTGTGTAGTAGGTGCGGTGTGGGTGTGTAGTGGGGTGTGGTGTGTAGTGTGTGTGGTGTGTAGTGTGGTGTGGTGTGGTGCGGTATGGTGTGTGTGGTGTGTAGTGTGGTGTGGTGCGGTATGGTGTGGTGTGGTGTGTAGTGTGGTGTGGTGTAGTGTGGTGTGATGCGGTATGGTGTGGTACGGTATGGTGTGGTTGTGTGTGGTGTGTAGTGTGGTGGTGTGTGGTGTGGTGTGGTGTGTAGTGTGGTTGTGTGTGGTGTGTAGTGTGGTGTGGTGTGGTGTGGTGTGGTGTGTGTGGTGAGGTATGGTGTGGTGTGGTGTGTAGTGTGGTGTGGTGTAGTGTGGTGTGATGCGGTATGTGTGGTACGGTATGGTGTGGTGTGTGGTGTGGTGTGTTGTGGTGGTTGTGTGGGGTGTGTAGTGTGGTTGGTGGGGTGTGGTGTGTAGTGTGGTGTGGTGAGGTATGGTGTGGTGTGATGTGTAGTGTGGTGGGGTGTGTGCAGTATGGTGTGGTGTGTGGTGTGTGGTATTGTGTGTAGTGTGTGGGTGTTGTTGGTGTGGTGTGGTGTAGTGTGTGTGGTGTGGGTGTGGTGTGGTGTTTTGCGGTGTGTTGTGGTGTGGTATGTAGTGTGGTGTGGAGTGTAGTGTGGTGTGTAGTGTGGTGTAGTGCGGTGTGGTGTGGTGTGGTGTGGTGCGGTATGGTATGGTGCGGTATGGTATGGTCTGGTATGGTATGGTGCGGTGTGGTGTGGTTTGGTATGGTGTGGTGTGATGTGTGGTGTGGTGTGGTGTGAAGTAGTGTAGTGTAGCGCATTGTATTCCAGCGTTATTGTGTTGTAATGTATCGCATCGTACTGTATCGTGTTGTGTTGAATAGTGTTGAATTGTATTGCATTGTATTTGCATTGCATCGTATTGTATTCTATTGTCCTATATTGTATTGTGTTGCAATGTATCGCATTGTAGTGCATTGCATTCTATTGCAATGCATTGTATTGTACATTTTCAAACACAGCATCCTCGGCGTAATGATTATCTGACACGTCAGCCTGTCAAGGACTACGGTCCGAGAGATGAATGGCCACACATGACTTGCTGACACCTGTGCCAGAAATCACAGCTTCGCTCTGAGACCAGTCCGCGTCATAAGGAACATGTTCTTCTCAAGGCATAAAAAGGTCACGCCCCCCCCCTCCCCCCCTCCCTGTTCTTCCTCCCCGCCCCCCTCCCCTTTCCCCCCATCCCCCCCAAACATCACTCTCAGCCCATCCATCTGCCAACAGACTAACAGAGATATGCAGGTACAGTATACAGTTGAAGAAAGGACCTAATACAAGGCGGATCGGTGGTCTAGAGGTAACGCTCCTGCCTGGAAAGCAAAGAGTCCGGGTCGAAAGTGTGGTGGTTTGATCCCCGTTTGGGCCAGAAATTTTTCCCCCCATCCATTAGACCATGGGTGGTGGTTTGGGTGCTTAGTCTTTTGGATGAGACGATAAACCGAGGTCCCGTGTGATACACATAATTATTTAGCGCATGTAAAAGAACCCACGGTAGCAAGACAGTTGTCCCTGGATAAATTATGCAGAGAAAAGCCACCCTGATAGGGAAACAGTTACAGTTGCAGACAGGAAAGGAAACAAAGAAAATGGGTGGCGCTGCTCTTGTGGCGACGCGCTCTTCCCCAGGGAGAGCAACCCGAAGTTCATGCAGAGAAATCTGCCGTGACTCTAAGTGGTACGAATGAATAAATAAAAATAAAAATAAATAAATTAATGACACATGTCAGCATTTGATAGCTTGCAGACACGTCGTGACTTCAGACACTTTCTCCCCAGAATCTGAGAGAAGCAAGGAAGAAGCATAAGCAGGAGACAAGCAGGAAGAAGCATAAGCAGGAGACAAGCAGGAAGAAGCATAAGCAGGAGACAAGCAGGAAGAAGCATAAGCAGGAGACAAGCAGGAAGAAGCATAAGCAGGAGACAAGCAGGAAGAAGCATAAGCAGGAGACAAGCAGGAAGAAGCATAAGCAGGAGACAAGCAGGAAGAAGCATAAGCAGGAGACAAGCAGGAAGAAGCATAAGCAGGAGACAAGCAGGAAGAAGCACAAGCAGGAGACAAGCAGGAAGAAGCATAAGCAGGAGACAAGCAGGAAGAAGCATAAGCAGGAGACAAGCAGGAAGAAGCATAAGCAGGAGACAAGCAGGAAGAAGCATAACTACATAGCGGATGGGCGACAGCTCGCGCAGCTTCAGCCTGAGTACAGCTCCACAGCTGTCTGCAAAGCTGTCAGTGGCTGCCTGCCCTCTGTGATGACAGGGGAGAGGTAAGGCAGTGAAGGGGGTGAGGAGAGGGGGGGGAGGGGGGCACCACCCTCATTACACCGCCCCTAGAGAAGCTGACGTCTCTCACACCTTAAGCTAACCCTCCCTGACTTACCGGACAACTTTGATACTTATTGACGCACTGACTCCCTGACATACGTCAGTGTTTAGGGGTGGAGGGGTGGGGGGGAGGGGGCGGGGATGTTTACACAAACATTAAAATACCTGCAGTATCAAAACACGAAATTACTCCAATTACAAAAAGCACAAAAACACCTCAATTACAAAAACACGAAAATACCCCCCGATAACAAAAACTAAAAAATACGACAAATGCAAAACTTGAACAATCCGAAAATTGCACAAAAAATAAAACCACAAAAATATCTACAATTACAAAAGCACAAAAATACCTACATTCCAAAAAACACAAAAATACCTACATTACAAAAAACCACAAAAATACCTACATTACAAAAGCACAAAAATACCCCAATTACAAAAAAAAACCACAAAAAAAACTCAAAGACAAAACTCGAAAATACTTCAATTCCCAAAAACACGAAAACGTCTGAATTACAAAAGCAAAAATAGCTTATTTACAAAATCACGAAAACACCTACATTACAAAAACACAAAAATACCCCAATTACAAAAATCACGAAAACACCTACATTACAAAAACACAAAATACCCCAATTACAAAAATCACGAAAATACCTACATTACAAAAACACAAAAACATCTACATGACAAAACCGCGAAAAGCACCTACATTATAAAAATCCCGAAACACCTCAACTAGAAAAAACACGAAAATATCTACATTACAAAACAAAAAAAACCACGTAAAAACCTACATTCCAAATATAAAAAAAATACCTAAATCACAAATCCGCGAAAACACCGCAATTTCAAAACCACGAAAATACCCAAATTACAAAAACACAAAATTACGTCAATTACCCAAGACACGAAAATACTTAATCTACAAAAGCACAAACAAAACATATGAGCACCTAAGGCTTAACCAGCGCACTAGGCTATGTCATCAGTTATGCTCTTCTTTTTTTTCGTTCCTTAGTTAGAGCTCGAGGGAGAGGAGATGGACGCCGCCCTCAATATGCTGGCCCTAGAGAAGTGAGGTCTCTGACGCCTCGCTCCCCTACGACCTTATAGGTTATGGAACTCCTTTACCTTTACATTTTAGTTAGAGCTCCAATGGGGAGATTTGTGTGTGTGCGACCGTTTTTTTCCCCAACATTAAGGTAGATGTATTCGGACTTCGGGAATATGCATCTTTGTGGATTTCTTGGTTCATGTAGCGTTGTGTGTGTGGAAAGTGCTGAACATCATCATAATAAATGCGATAAATGTGTTTCCTTCTTTTTTTCTGGCTTAAAAGTAATATGTAATATCAAGAAGCACATACGAGGTTTCAATGTTTCCACAAGTGTAAAGGCAGCAAGTGTAGAAGTGATGTCTTTCATTGGTTACTTACACTGGTTTCAACAGGACTGATTTGTTATGACCATGTTTTCCAGCTGTCAAATAATAACTGTGGTTTTGTTTGACGGTGGAGGAGTACACTATAAGCCATCAGCTTGTTGCTTGCTGCTCCAGATGGATTTGTGTACAGTGTGTTTCTTTTTTTATGAATAAACGTCTGTTTAAAAAAAATAGTGATACAGTCCGTGGAAGATTGAAAACTGATCTAGGGCATCCATTAGAAGATGGTCAATGGTCATAACACGATTGCTGGTCATCAGCTTAGTAGAAAATCAATATTAGGAGGAACACCTGTCTGCTGTGTGACCTTGTCATGCACCCTGACCACTTTCTAGTGGCCTTCACCTTCACCTATCCCATAGAACGTTGGGGCAACACAAGATTTTGCAACCAGCTTCCTCCATTCCTCGCGGTTCTCAGCTTTTAGTACTGACCTCAGCGCCTGAGCTTTATCACAGTTCTTGATTAAACCATTGACGCTGGGGGCAACAACAGCAAAGTGAGAGGCTGTATGACCAGTGGCTTTCCCACTCATGGAATTCCACTTTACAGCTTAGTCTTTAGTGATCGACTATGACTCTCTGACTAGGAGGCTTGACTCGCACAGTCCTTATATGCTGCAGCCCTGGGGGCTGGTTGGCCTTTGAAGAACATCTCCAACGCTGACTGTCCTTATGCCCTCTTGGCCGAGAGAGTGGGGATGTACTGTGGGCAAGGCATCTCCACTATAATCAAATTTCTTCCCAGTTTCCGAAACAGCAGCTGCCTCCTCTGCTGTTTTGGAGGTCATCGTCGAACACGACGGACAAACATAATTATATATAGCAGTTGGTTCCACTCAAGGCCATTCCACTTTCTGATGTTGTCTTCCTGTTGTCTTCCTGTCTGCCTCTTCGTCTCCCTCCTTGAACTGTTCCATGTTCTGGTTGTTGTACTTCGCTGAACTGTGACAAGCGTTGTGGGAGTTTAAACGTGATTACATTATCTTCTTCTTCTTCTTCACACGTCAACACAGAGTACTAATTCCCGCAGGGTCCATTGCAGCAACTGTGTAGATTTGTTCATTAAAAGTAAACAAGCAAAACGTGTCATAGGCTACCACGACTCCGTCTCACGACTGTAGGATATAAGGTGCGTATGTATGTGAATGCATTAATGTGTGTGTGTGTGTGTGTGTGTGTGTGTGTGTGTGTGTGTGTGTGTGTGTGTGTGTGTTGTGTGTTGTGTGTTGTGTGTGTGTGGTGTGTGTGTGTGTGTTCAGCTTATGTGTGCATGCATGTGTGTGCACAAGGAAACATGATCTTGGGTCTCTACCGGCATCGAACTTTCCCACCAAAACAGCAAAATCAATACCGATCAAAACACTGGCTGCCTTATCCCACTGAACCACCACTACACAATGTGTCACCTTTAAACCGCCACTACACAATGTGTCACCTTTGAACCGCCACTACACAATGTGTCACCTTTGAACCGCCACTACACAATGTGTCACCTTTGAACCGCCACTACACAATGTGTCACCTTTGAACCGCCACTACACAATGTGTCACCTTTGAACCGCCACTACACAATGTGTCACCTTTGAACCGTCACTACACAATGTGTCACCTTTGAACCGCCACTACACAATGTGTCACCTTTGAACCGCCACTACACAATGTGTCACCTTTGAACCGTCACTACACAATGTGTCACCTTTGAACCGCCACTACACAATGTGTCACCTTTGAACCACCACTACACAATGTGTCACCTTTAAACCGCCACTACACAATGTGTCACCTTTGAACCGCCACTACACAATGTGTCACCTTTGAACCGTCACTACACAATGTGTCACCTTTAAACCAACACTACACAATGTGTCACCTTTGAACCGTCACTACACAATGTGTCACCTTTAAACCGCCACTACACAATGTGTTACCTTTGAGCCACCACAGAATGTGTCACCTCTGAACCACCAATACACAATGTGTCACCTTTGAACCACCACTACACAATGTGTCACCTTTGAACCGTCACTACACAATGTGTCACCTTTGAACCACCACTACACAATGTGTCACCTTTGAACCACCACTACACAATGTGTCACCTTTAAACCAACACTACACAATGTGTCACCTTTGAACCACCACTACACAATGTGTCACCTTTGAACCGCCACTACACAATGTGTCACCTTTGAACCACGACGTGGTGACAAGACAAGACAAGGCAAAAAGCCTTAACACAAACAGCAACACTTCGATTCCCTCCCCCTCCCTCCCTCCTCTCTCTCTCTCTCTCTCTCTCTCTCTCTCTTCTTCCTCTCTCTCACGCACACACACACACACACACGCACATTCACACACACGCACGCACGCACGCACACACACACACACACACACACACACACACACACACACACACACACACACACACACACACACACACATATACACACAAGTCCTTCGGATGAGATTATAAACGACGTCTCGTATGCGAACACACGCAGAACAACTTGCGCACATGGTAAAACCCGTTCCTCTTTTCGGAAGAGTAGGCCATTGTGTGGCGGTGGGAACGGATGACAAAATTAACAAAACTGCATACAATCGGGGACTGGGTGTAAAATAGCACATGAGTGCTTATTTCATTGTCCTCGAAATAAAAGAGCTAACTAAATAAATGAGTCTCTTCTCCTCTCTCTCTCTCTCTCTGCTCACTCTCTCTGCTCTCTCTCTCTCCTCTCTCTCTTTGCTCACACACACACACACACACACACAACATTACACACACACCCACACACACACACACACCCACGCACGCACGCACGCACGCACGCACGCACGCACGTAAGCAAGCGCGCAGCACTCTTACACATGGTATGATGTGATACTTGTGAGTGAAGGAGCGAGCATGCAGAAAACAAGCTAAAACAGGGCTGGTCAGAACCCAGACACAACACTGACCACACCACCTAGACACAACACTGACCACACCACCTAGACACAACACTGACCACACCACCTAGACACAACACTGACCTCACCAACACACCCTAGACACACAACATGACACACACACCTAGACACAACACTGACCACACCACCTAGACACAACACTGACCACACCACCTAGACACAACACTGACCACACCACCTAGACACAACACTGACCACACCACCTAGACACAACACTGACCACACCACCTAGACACAAACACTGACCACACCACCTAGACACAACATGACCACACCACCTAGACACAACACTGACCACACCACCCAGACCACAACACTGACCACACCACCTAGACACAACATGACCACACCACCTAGACACAACACTGACCACACCACCTAGACACAACACTGACCACACCACCTAGACACAACACTGACCACACCACCTAGACACAACACTGGCCACACCACCTAGACACAACACTGACCACACCACACCACCTAGACACAACACTGACCACACAACACTGACACAACACTGACCACACCACCTAGACACAACACTGACCACACCACACCACCTAGACACAACACTGACCACACCACCTAGACACAACACTGACCACACCACACCACCCAGACACAACACTGACCACACCACACCACCTAGACACAAACATGATCACACCACCTAGACACAACACTGACCACACCACCCTAGACACAACACTGACCACATCACACCACCTAGACAACAGCCTGCGCTTTCCAGGTGTGGTAATTTCATGTCTACATCTGTTGTTCATCAGTGAGGGTTTTTCTTTAATTCCATTTTGAGCGAGTGGGGAGAGACATTTTTAGCAGGAGAGGGGTGGTGGTTTGGGTTTGTTTTCCTGAACTTTTGGTTAATGTCATTCTTTATGTGTTTGTTTTCTTTCTTTCTCTACTTTTTTTTTAAAGAGGCTTATTGTTTCAGAGGATGGATGAGTTTGTTTCTGCGTGTTCCATTTACCTCTCCTCTTTCACCTTCTCTCTGTTCTGTCGTGTTCTACAGAAGGTTTATGGCTTTGTTTGTGTTCCTACCTGACAGGTTTCCTTTCAAGAGAAAGCTAAAGAGAAGAGTCCTTTCTTTTCTACTGTCTGTGTGCTAAGAGATGGCCTTACCTTCAACATTCAGTCTCTTTTCTAAAGAGGGAAATGTATTGTTTTCGTTGTTCACGCACTAAGCCTCTTGTGACGCTGAAGTATGATGCTGAAGGCAGGGTGCTGACAAAATCAGGCCCGCAACACACTCCTCATCCAGTGTGTACTCACAGTCCCGCTGTGATTCACAAGTAAGATGAGCGAGACAGAGTGCACAGTTTTGGGTGACCCCCTAGAGCGTTAAGATGGGAAACGCCCAACAACAACAATACCAATAACATCCTCATAAACAACAACAACAATGACAGCAACAACAAATAAGCAGCCGTTTTTGGTCTTTTCAAAGATATTCGAAGGCATTTTCTGAACTACCTTGATCAACTTAAAGCACACGTTTTTTTCATGCCTGTCATCTCTCTCCGGATATATAAGAATAAATTGAACAACACGTCAAGAAACGAAGTTCATTGTTGAACAGTTGATGGTGGCATGTACCTGTCAATCACAATAATATGTCAGCAAAGTATTATAAAATATAGTTTATTGTATACCGCTTTAAGTTATGGCAGACGTCATCTCCAAAACGCCCAAAAAAGACAATCTTATTGTGGAAGGCGACTGGAATGCTAAGGTGGGACCTGATGCCTATGACACCTGGGCAGGAACCACAGGACGCTTTGGACTAGGAGAAACAAACGAAAGAGGACAGCGGCTGCTGGAATTCGCACAGAAGCACAAACTAACTCTGGCAAACACAATCCATCCTCACAAGCCATCTAGAACATCAACTTGGCACTCACCAAATGCTCTGATTCACAATCAAATTGACTACATTCTGTCACCCCAAAGATTCAAATCCAGCATAAACAAGGTAAACACAAGAACATTCCCAGGAGCTGACATTGGCAGTGACCACGACCTGTACCTTACCACCATCAAGCTGAAACTGAAAGCAAAACAACAGCCAAAAAACCCACGCATAAGATTTGATCTGGAAAAACTCAAAGACCCAACAGTGGTTGAGATCTTCCAAGCCAACATTGGAGGAAAGTTCGCCGCACTCACAGCCATCGACAATGATGTGGACACACTAGCCAACAACATCAAAGAAGTGCTACTGACAGCAGAAGAAGAAACATTAGGAAGAAGCAGAACAAAGAAACAACCCTGAGTGACAAATGAGGTTCTTGACCTCTGCGACAAAAGAAGAGAGCTTAAGAAACAAATGTTCACAAGTGAAGAAGCCAACAACAAATACAGGAATAGCCACAGAGAAGTGAGGAAAAAGATGAGAGAAGCCAAAGAAGCGTGGATAGAAGAACAATGCCACAGCATCGAAGTTGGAATGGCCAAGGGAAACAGCAAAACAGCTTACGACACTCTGAAATCACTAACGAAAACCACACAGCCTAAAGCCTCTGTTATTGAAGACAAAGAAGGAAATCTTTTAACGGAAAGCAATGCCATCCTCCAACGCTGGACGGAATACTGTGAGGGATTGTATAACTACCCACTACGCCCAGATACCAACATAGTTTCTGACAAACCCCCTGAACACCAAGATAAAGTCCCACCAATACTAAGGTGTGAAGTAGATACAGCTATTAAACAATTGAAGAAGGGAAAGTCCCCTGGAATCGATAACATCCCGGCTGAACTCATAAGAAATGGAGGGAATGAAACAGCAAGGCGATTCACAGAACTTTGTCAGAAGATTCACGACACCAAAGAATGGCCAGAAGAATGGACACAGTCTCTTGTAATACCCCTACCAAAGAAAGGAAACCTCAAACAATGCCAGAATTTACAGAACCATCACCTAAATAAGCCATCCTAGAAAGTTCATGCTGCGGGTAGTCCTCAAAGGACGAAAAACCAAGCGGAAAAACTCCTGGCAGAAGAAAAGCCGGCTTTTTAGACCAAACGCAGCACAATGGAACAATTTTAAACTGAGAATTTGATTAGAACATTTTCCAACCCCAAAAGACTTTTTCACAATTTCATAGACTTCAAAAAAGCCTTTGACAGGTATGGCATGACGGCCTCTGGCAGTATTCAGGCATTCACATTGACAACTGCCTCATTGAAGTCATCAAGGCACTGTACGAACGCAAGAATTGCAGTTTTCATGACAATCACATGGGCGGTTCAACCACGGTTGGGTCCGTCGGCTGCCTTCCTCACCTGTACTTTTCAACCTCTTCCTCAAAAACCCATGACATAGACACTGCAAAACCACCACACTTTCATCTCCATTGGTGGAAGACCCTTTGCAACCCAGATTTGCAGATACATCGACCTCATGGGCGGCAGCAAACAAGAAATGAAAAACCCTCACAGATAGTCAAATCAGATCGAGCGAGCACATACGGCATGGAGGTCAGTACAGAGAAATCAAAAGATCATGGTCAACAGCGCAAGTAATGACAGCACGGAAATAAAGATGAATGGAGAAATACTGGAAGAGGTTAGCCAATTCAAATACTTAGGCTCCATCCTAACAAAACATGGCACATCAAACTATGAAATGAAAGCTCGCATTGCAACAGCCAGACTCGAGAGGATCATCAGAAGCAACAACATCAGCTTCTGCACCAAATATCACCTTTACAAATCCCTCGTGATATCTATCCTCCTATATGGTGGTGAATCATGGACTCTGTCAGCAGAGCTAGAGAGGAGAATCCAAGCATTCGAGAACAAGTGCAACAGAAGACTCCTCAAAATATCATACAAAGAACACAAGACCAACAACTATGTGAAAGAAGAAATCAAAAAGCGTTGGGCCCCCAAGAACCTCTGCTCTCCACCTAAAGAGGAGGAAAACTGATATGGTTTTGTCACACCACAAGAAAAACACCTTTAGCAAAAACCATCCTGGCATGGAACAGTTGAAGGAAAGAGAAGAAGAGGCCGCAAAAGAATTCATGGGTTGTCAACATCCAAAGTTTTGGACTCCCCAACCCCTGCAACCACCTTCTACTAGCCACACAGGATCGTGAAGCATGGAAAAAGATCTCTGTCGCGTCTTCCCTCATGTCCCCCCTATGTCCTTTGAGACATGGGACTGACTGAGTGAGTGAGAGTTCTCTACATTAAACTAGGACTGCTCTCCCGGGGGGAGCATGTCGCCACAAGAGCAGTGCCACCCATTATTTTTTCTTTTTTTCTTTTCCTGTCTGCGTGTGTGCTTTGTTATGACATCCTGGTCGCACAAGCCCGAACGCAGGCAACTAGAGCGGCAGTGGCGAAAATCAAAAACGGAAATTAATAAGCAGCTCTTTCGAAAACAAGTAAAACAAAGCCAAATATTTAATTCTTTCAGGAAAAACAAAGTATTACTCTTCTCAAGTTCTTGATGCCACGTCTATGAAATCTTTCTTTTCCCTCACATCTATTCTTGGATCTGTGAAGGCAAGCCCTCTGCCTTCCATCCACAACCACTCTGAACTTCCTTCTATATTTTCTGCATTCTTTTCTGAAAAAGTCTATAACATTCGCTCCAAACTGGATCAGACTCCTTTCCAGCCTGCACTTCCTGACCCCCCAAATTTTCTGGCACTCCTCTCCTTTTCTTTCATCCGACAAGTGAGAAAGAAATCAAATAATCCTGAAAGAAATGACTATAAAATCATGTGATCTTGATCCCATACCTGCTTCTCTTTCCTAACAGTGCCTACCACAACTTATACCCACTATCACGAAAATAGTAAACTCATCTCTTGCTTCAGGAAATGTTCCATCAGTTATCAAAACTGCTATAGTCACATCGCTACTCAAAAAGCATGACCTTGACCCTAACTTTCTGAAAAATTATAGACCTGTTTCCAATCTACCTTTTATTTCTAAAGTCCTTGAAAAAGTTGTTCTCAAAACAGCTCAACAACCACCTTCTCTCCACAATTTCTTCCTGAGTTTCAGTCTGCCTATCGCGTCAACCACAGCCGAAACCACCCTAGTACACACTTTAACACGCTTCTACTCCCCTTTTGACTCGGGGAAAATCTCCCTTCTCACTATCCCCGATTAACAGCAGCCTTCGATACTATAGACCACTCAATTCTTTCTCTCCCGTCTTCAAAAAAACGTTCGGTATACTGGCACAAACCCCCACCTGGTTTTAATTCATACCTTACTGACCGATTCCAGACAGTTTTTAGTACACAAGATTCAATCAATACCTGCCAACTGTAATGTGGGGTCCCACAGGGATCAGTTCTAGGCCTTGTTCTTTTCACTCTTTAAAAACTGCCCCACTGTCACATAAATGAACCGTCAAACAAAACAACCATCATTTTTACGCAGATGACTCTCAGATTCAAAGCAGTGTTACTCCTGAAAATCTGCCTTCTCTCCTGACAAATATGGCCCACTGCTTTGAAGATATTCAAATCTGGATGACACAGAACAAATTACAACTAAATGCAGATAAAACCGAAGCCATGCTTGTAGGGACCAAACACAAACTCTCTTCCATTACAACAGCTTCAATAGAACTCGGCAATACATTAGTCCATCTATCCACTGCTGTGAAGTATCTAGGTGTTGTTATCGACAACACACTCACTATGCAAAAATTCATCACCCAGACCTGTCAGTCGTGCTACTATCAATTACGGCGTATTAGTGCAATTCGAAAGTACTGTCCACCGATGCAAAAATCAAAACTTGTCACTTTCCCCCATCTTTCACGTCCCGGCTATGCAATCTCTTTTTTCTGTCTGCCAGCATCATCTATCCACTCCCTTCAACGTATAACAAACTCCCAGCCGACTAGTTTTCCCGAAACGAAAAAATCCCGACACATTACCCCTCCCTTGCGATCCACCTTCACGGGTCCGTGCCTCAGAGAGTAATTATAAGATCAGTACCCTCTGTCACAAATGTCTCCACAAAACTATCCCTCCTACCCCTGAATATCTTAACCTGTACACTCCCTTCACGTTCCCTCCGCTCTGCTTTTCAGATACCTTGTGCCTACGAATTTCCTAGCTTCCCAAACCCAAACCACGTTGGCCACCCTCTTCCTTTTTTTCGGTCCATCGAACTGAATGAGCTCCTTCTCTCTCCCTTTGCCAGAACCTAGTTATGACATTTTTAAATCCAGCCTCAGACATAAATTATTTCACCCCAACAACTATCACCCTTCATAACCCATGTCTATACCTGCTAAAGTTACGACATATGTGAATGTGTGTGTGCTTTTGAAAAACATTTGATATTGGCCCTTTTATTTCATAGTTTTGTCTGCGGCTCACCATGTTTGTAATATCCTGTTTGGTTTAAACTTGATACTTATCATTGATTTTCATACTGTGTAAGATTAAGTTGAATGCATGCGCTTTGGTTTGTCTTTGCAAGATATAGCGCTATATAAGTTCCGTTATTATTATTTCCCTGTCAGAGTGCCTTTTGTCTTCTTAGCTAATGTCGGATTTCTTCAACATGTTTATGGGATGTTTCTAATCAGATCAATAATCTGAATAGCATTTCACAAAGCGTTTTTTGTCTGTTTAAGAAAAAAGTTGATCATGTTTTGGGGGGACGGGATAGTCTGGTGGTTAGAGTGATGAGCATTGCGCTCGTGATTGCTGCCCCCGGGTTCGAACCCCTTTCCCGAGGATTTTTCCCGGAGTTAACATCAGTGCCGACCCCACTCTCCCCCCAAAATATTGAATGGATATAAACCGAGGGCCGTGTGCGAACGCATAAAGGACCTTGCGCACACGTTAAAACCTTTCCGCTTTTGGAGTCAAGTAGGCCATGGTTCCCGGGGGGAAACGGATGAAAAAATTTTAAAAACTGCTTTTACACGGGGGATGAGGTTTTAAAAAAAAAAGAAAGCGCTGATTCCTTTACCCCCGAAAAAAAAGAAAAAAAATAAAAAAAATTTTAAAAAGAAATAGAAAAAATACTATTTGGAAATGTAGCTCTTAGATTGGTAACATAACCTTCACGGATTCATTCCATCTGTCACCCCGGCGAAAAAGAAGCTGTTGAGTTTTGATGTTTCCCGTCGTTGCTGCAGTGGAAATTTGTTTCTTCTTGGTTTTTTTGTTCCTCAGCTACAGTTTGAGGGTTTTAAAATGTGAAATCTTGGGGGATGCAGCGTTTTTGCCCCCCATAAAGGTTTTCGCATTTGACTGCGGGGATAATGTTAATAAAATGTGTCGCGGATTTTTTTAAATTGTCATCATTTCCCCTGGCACATAAGGACTATCTTCTGAAAAGATGGGGGGGTTTTAACGTGTGCGAAGATGTTCTTTGTGCGTTCGCACACGGAACCCTGTTTTTTAATAATTAATTAAAGTATGGAATTTTTTAGCGCTGAAACTTGAAAGAAAAAATAAAGGCTCTTTTAGTCTCTTCGAAGGGGTTTTGGAGGAGTGGAGTCGGTACCCTGTTATTAGGGTAAAACCCTTTTAAAAGGGTAGTCGGGGGTGGCTCTATCCCCCGGGGCCCTCAGATCAGGAAAAAATACCCTACCACCTGGTGACCCCCCCCCCCCCCCCCCCCCACACACACACTCCCCTTCCTCCTTCCCCCGTGTCTTCATTTAAGACTACAGAACATAAATTGTCATACAATCTATAAAAACAAACAACCCAACAACCCACACATTTCAGATGTGCGACATACCTATATACCATCAAAGTACCAAATCAACAATCTTCACTGTCCGGTTCAATCTTCGCTACAGTACAACTACATAAGTGGCAATCAATCTATTGCTGTGTATTTCTGGATCTGAATCACGGCTGCTGTCACGTTCATCACCCTGTTTACTAGGGGGCCGTTCCAATCAGTGTGTTTACTGAGTGTGTTTACTAGGGGGCCGTTCCAATAAGTGTGTTTACTAGGGGGCCGTTCCAGTCAGTGTGTTTACTGGGGAACTGTTCCAACCAGTGTGTTTACTGGGGAGCCGTTCCAGTCAGTGTGTTTACTAGGGGGGCCGTTCCAATAAGTATGTTTACTGGGGGGCCGTTCCAGTCAGTGTGTTTACTGGGGAACTGTTCCAACCAGTGTGTTTACTGGGGAGCCGTTCCAGTCAGTGTGTTTACTGGGGAGCCGTTCCAGTCAGTGTGTTTACTGGGGAACTGTTGCAATCAGTGTGTTTACTGGGGAACTGTTGCAATCAGTGTGTTTACTGGGAAGCCATTCCAATCAGTGTGTTTACTGGGAAGCCATTCCAATCAGTGTGTTTACTGGGAAGCCATTCCAATCAGTGTGTTTACTGGGAAGCCATTCCAATCAGTGTGTTTACTGGGGAGCAGATAGACAGGTGTACAATCAGAGAAACAAAGACATGGTTAGGCAGAAAGACAAAACACAAAGCGTGAGAGATAAACACACACGCACGCACGTGCGCCCGCCCACTCACACACACACACACTTCTCTCTCTCTCTCTCTCTCTCTCTCTCTCTCTCTCCTCTCTCTCTCTCTCTCCTCTCTCTCCTCTCCTCCTCCTCCTCCCCCTCCTCCCCCCCCCCCTCTCTCTCTCTCTGTCTCTCAGTTTAGTTTATTAGGTAAAATTCCTGTATATTTGTCAATGAACATGGATAGACATCTTAAACATATGACAAAATTTAGATTTGGAGTGTCTGAATTGTTTGTGCACAATCTTCGCTATAGACAACACTGTGATACAGATCTTCTTTGTCCATTATGTAAGGGGTCTGTCGATAACGAAGTTCATTTTGTATTATGTTGTCCTATGGTAAATGATCTTAGAACTCAGTTGATACCACAAAAATGTGTGAGCTGTCCTTTCATGTTTAGACTTCGTATACTTATGTCATCTACTAACGAACGCATTAATAAGCGACTAGCAATTTATTTGTATAAAGCTTTTAAAATTAGAAATACTGTCTGTACTTGAGGTATTATTCTTCTGCTCATAAATGTTTCCTACGCAACATGTTTTGGAATGTTGATTATATACACACACCCCCTTCATGAGGGGCCAAGGCCTATAATGAATAAAACTTTCGCTTTCGCATTCGCATTCTCTCTCTCTCTCTCTCTCTCTCTCTCTCTCTCTCTCTCTCTCTCTCTCTCTCTCTCTCTCTCTCACCAACTGTAGTGGAGTGCAGTACAGTGCAGTGTTAGTGTAGTAATGTAGTGTAGTGTGTCGAGCAGTGCAGTGCAGTGCAGCGAAATGGAGAGGAGCAGAGTGGACTGTAGTTAAGCGCAGTGCATTGCATTGTGCAGTATCATATTGTGTTGTATTGTATTGTATAGTATCATTTTGTATTCTGATGGATCGGTGGTCTAGAGGTAACGCGCCTGTCTAGAAAGCGAAAAGTCCGGGTCTGAAGTGTGCGGTGGTTCGTATCCCGTTTGGACCCGAAACTTTTCCCCCATCCATTAGACCATGAGTGGTGGTCTGGGCGCTAGTCTTTCGGATGAGACGATAAACCGAGATCCCGTGTGTTACACGTAATTACTTAGCGCACGTAAAAGAACCCACGGCAACAAGAGAGTTGTCCCTGGCAAAATTCTTAGAAAAAAGCCACTCTGATAGGGAAACAAATACAGTTGCAGACAGGAAAAAGAAAAAAAAAGGGTGGCGCTGCTCTTGTGGCGACGCGCTCTCCCCGGGGAGAGCAGCCCGAATTTCACGGAGAGAAATCTGCCGTGACTTAAAGTGGTATGAAATGAAATCTGAGCGCTTTGATTTGTTGCTTTACAAGATTCAGCGCTATATAAATTCCATACATTATTATTATTATTATTATTATTATTATTATTATTATTATTATTATTATTATTCTATGATAGATTACACCACTTTCAACTACAGCAGATTTCTTTGCTGTTAATTATTAGTTCGTCTTGTGTGTCTTCAGCCTTCCAACGGATATGATCGAGAACTGAATGGTCATGCATCAGCTGCCGAGACTCTGCCAGAAAATGACGGCTGTGTTCTCCCGGAGACCAGGAGACCAGGCTCCCTCATTAGCAGCATTCTCTTCTCGGGGCATGCACACCGATGACTCTGCGTCCTGCCCCCCTCCCCCCCTCCCCCCCCTTCATCCCGTTTTTGCCCCTCCCTTAACATCACCCTCTCATTAATCTGTCAGTTCTGACACGAAATCTTAATGACAATGACTATGGTGACCATCAGAACTGAAGTCGTAATGACATTGACTATGGTGACAATCAGAACTGAAGTCTTAATGACATTGACGATATCGACAATCAGAACTGAAGTCTTAATGACATTGACTATGGTGACAATCAAAACTGAAGTCGTAATGACATTGACTATGGTGAGAATCAGAACTGAAGTCGTAATGACATTGACAATGGTGAGAATCAGAACTGAAGTCGTAATGACATTGACTATGTTGACAATCAGTACTGAAGTCGTAATCACATTGACTATGTTGACAATCAAAACTGAAGTCGTAATGACATTGACTATGGTGACAATCAGAACTTAGAGTCGTAATGACATTGACTATGTTGACAATCAGTACTGAAGTCGTAATGACATTGACTATGGTGACAATCAAAACTGAAGTCGTAATGACATTGACTATGGTGACAATCAAAACTGAAGTCGTAATGACATTGACAATGGTGACAATCAAAACTGAAGTCTTAATGACTTTTGACAATGGTGACAATCAAAACTGAAGTCATAATGACTTTTGACAATGGTGACAATCAGAACTGAAGTCGTAATGACATTGACTATGGTGACAATCAGTACTGAAGTCGTAATGACATTGACTATGGTGACAATCAGTACTGAAGTCGTAATGACATTGACTATGGTGACAATCAGTACTGAAGTCGTAATGACAATAACATGGTGACAATCAAAACTGAAGTCGTAATGACATTGACTATGGTGAGAATCAAAACTGAAGTCGTAATGACATTGACAATGGTGACAATCAAAACTGAAGTTGTAATGGCATTGACTATGGTGACAATCAGAACTGAAGTCTTAATGACATTGACAATGGTGAAAATCAGAACTGAAGTCGTAATGACATTGACAATGGTGACAATCAGAACTGAAGTCATAATGACATTGACGATAGTGACAATCACAACTGAAGTCGTAATGACATTGACGATAGTGACAATCATTACTTAGGTCGTAATGACATTGACTATGGTGACAATCAAAACTGAAGTCTTAATGACATTGACTATGGTGAGAATCAGAACTGAAGTCGTAATGACAATGACGATAGTGACAATCAACACTGAAGTCAGAATGACTTTTGACAATGGTGACAATCAGAACTGAAGTCGTAATGACATTGACTATGGTGACAATCAGAACTGAAGTCGTAATGACATCGCCAATGGTGACAATCAGAACTGAAGTCGTAATGACATTGACTATGGTGACAATCAAAACTGAAGTCGTAATGACATCGACTATGGTGACAATCAGAACTGAAGTCGTAATGACATTGACTATGGTGACAATCAGAACTGAAGTCGTAATGACATTGACGATAGTGACAATCACAACTGAAGTCGTAATGACATTGACGATAGTGACAATCAGAACTGTAGTCGTAATGACATTGACTATGGTGACAATCAGAACTGAAGTCGTAATGACATTGACGATAGTGACAATCAGAACTGAAGTCTTAATGACATTGACTATGGTGACAATCAGAACTGACGTCGTAATGACATTGACAATAGTGACAATCAAAACTAAAGTCATAATGACATTGACAATGGTGACAATCAGAACTGAAGTCTTAATGACATTGACGATATCGACAATCAGAACTGAAGTCTTAATGACATTGACTATGGTGACAATCAAAACTGAAGTCGTAATGACATTGACAATGGTGACAATCAAAACTGAAGTCGTAATGACATTGACGATAGTGACAATCAAAACTGAAGTCGTAATGACATTGACAATGGTAACAATCAAAACTGAAGTCGTAATGACATTGACAATGGTGACAATCAGAACTGAAGTCGTAATGACATTGACAATGGTGACAATCAAAACTGAAGTCGTAATGACAATGACTATGGTGACAATCAGAACTGAAGTCATCAGGGTTAGGATTTCGGGTACAGATAGTCCATGTACCCTTACGTGACCTTGTTTTATTGAATTATTATGTAAGCTTTTTATATTGCATGATAATCAATGATAATGGGGATGAGGTAATGCTGCTGCTATGAAAGTACATGTACTTTGAGACTTCTTAGCAGGGTTGTACTCTAAGCTTATATATTATCCCGGCCTCAACCGGGCAGGAGCTAGAGGTACAGACACCTGCAGTGTTGGTCAGGTAATGTGAGCAGCACTCTCAAACTCGCATCCGTAAAGTGGATTTTTAAAAATAATAATCATAAACGGAATGTATATAGCGCTGTATCTTGTGACAACAACAAAACACAGTGCTGAGTTCTGCACTGATCGATGAAGATAACGATGGCCGCTGTGTGGTATGACACTGTTGCTATTCTACCCAGGCCAAAACCTTTGTCGGTTATTGATGTAAAAGTGCCAAAGGCGATAGGATAGCTCAGTGGTCAGAGCACTCGCTTTCCCCAAGCTAAGGTTAAGCAGCATTGAGCGTGGTACCAAGTGAATGGGTGACTAATTGCGCGCCTTGGCTTCAGTACAGTCCCCCAGTTCACCCAGCTGTAAATTGGTGCCTGCCCTCTTTAGAAGCAGCAGCGAGGGAGAGAAAACGGGCACCGCCCTCAATAGGGCTGCCTGTATATATATATATATATATGTGTGTGTGTGTGTGTGTGTGTGTGTGTGTTGTGTGTGTGTGTGTGTGTGTGTGTGTGTGTGTGTGTGTGTGTGTGTGTGTGTGTGTGTGTGTGCGCGCGCGCGCACTCCCAAACCAACCTTTCATACACCCCTTTCCAGGTATGATGAGTGAGACGAGCGCATATTCATGACTGTGATCCCTAAGCAGTTAAGCCGGGGAACACCCAACAGCAGTGTGACGCTACGAATATATTGGTTCAACTTTAGAGTACGTGATAGAGATGCGCTCAACATGCATTTCCAGAATCTTTTGCAGTGTCTACCTACTTTGGTACTACTACTACTACGACGACGACGACGACGACGACGACTACTACTACTACTACTACTACTACTACTACTACTACTACTACTACTACTACTACTACTACTACTACTACTACTACGACTACTACGACTACGACGACGACTACTACGACGACTACTACGACGACTACTACTACTACTACTTACTGCTGCTGCTGCTGCTGCTGCTGCTGCTGCTACTACTACTACTACTTCTACTACTACTACTTCTTCTTCTTCTTCTTCTTCTTTTTCTTCTTCTCCTCCTCCTCCTCGACTATAAACCGAGGCCCCGTATACGAACGCACGCAGAACGTCTTGCGCACACGTTAAATCCTGTTCCGCATTTCGAAAGAGTAGGCCATTGTGTGCCAGTGGGAACAGATGACAAAATTTACAAAACTGCATACAAACTAGGACTGGAAGTAAAAAAAAGCACATGAGTGCTTATTCCATTAACCTCGATATCAAAAAAAGAGATAAATACAAATAAAAATAATAAAAACGTACGCACGCACGCACGCACGTACACACACGTACGCCGCGCGCGCACACACACACACACACACACACACACCACACACAACCACACACACACCACACCAACACACACACGACCTTTGTGAGCGTACGTGCATACAAACAGAAAAGAGATGACCCAGAGCGGGTCAGACCACAATGAGAAAACATCGCTCCTTTGTTTTCCAGTTGTGAGATTCTTAATGAGGTGTTAGCTTTCCCTTTGATCTTTTTTATGCATGGGAGGTATGGGGGGTGTGCATTTTTTGTTGGAGAGGGGTGGTTGAGTGTGTTTTCCTGTACCTTCTGTTGTTCTCTGTTCTTTTTTCTTTCTTCTTTCTTTTTGTCCTTTTTTTTAAAGGTTTATTGCTTTGGTGGATTTGGTTTTTTTGTGCTTCCATTTACCTTTATTCTCTTTTCGTCTTTCCTTTTTCTGTCTGTCTTTTTCCTTTCTTCTTTCTTCCTTCCTTTTCTTTTCTTCCTTTTTCTTTCCTGTCTTTTCTTTTTCTCTTCTTTTTCCTCTTTTGGTTCGTTTTTTAAGAGGTTTCTCGTTTTGTTGGATGGATTTTGTTGTCTGTTTTGTAGTTGATATTCATGGTTTGTCATTGTGGGTCTGTGCAAGAGTGAAGTGGCGATGTGCGAGTGGTGACGCAGAGAACAGGGGTGGGGGGGGGGGGCAGTTTGTGTGTGTGTGTGTGTGTTGTTGTTGTTGTTGTTGTTGTTTTAAACGTGTGATTGATGACCAAGTCTGATCGTAATCGTACTATTATATCTTGCCTGTGGTGAATGAAAGCTGTGTAATGGAAGGGGTATGGCAAAACAATGAATATCAATCTTTGACTGTCGAAGCTATTGTTGTACCTTGGTATACACCTTGATCATTGTCATTTTTTTTTAAATGTGAAGCGCATTACAAATAAAGTTATGTCGTTGTTATTAGTAGTTCGTTTATTTTTCAGAGCCTTCTCGTTCCCTTCGCTCTGCTGCAGATTCCTTGTGCTTACGAATACCTAGATTCAGCCAGTCCACCGTCGGCCGTCGCTCTTTCTCTATTTCTGGTCCATCAATCTGGAATGGCCTCCCTATCTCTCTTCGCCAAAGGCCTTCTTGTGACACTTTTAAATCCGGCCTCAAGACATATTTGTTTCAAACCTAAGATTTTCCTCTCCTGTTTCATTTCATAGCTGTCCCTGCTTTTCAACAGCCAAAATCCCATCACCCTGCCAAAGTGTAACTATAACCTCTGCGCGCGCGCGCGCGCGCGCGCGCGTGTGTGTGTGTGTGTGTGTGTGTGTGTGTGTTGTGTGTGTGTACATTTGGACTTGTTAGAACTATTAATTGTTATGGTTGCATGACTGTGTAAGAATGAGTTGAGTGCAAACGCTTTGATTTGTCTGTGCAAGATACAGCGCTATATAAATCCCACTTCTTCTTGTTCTTGTTCTTTTCTTCTTCTTCTTCTTCTTCTTCTTCTTCTTTCTTCTTATTATTATTATTTACTCTGCGGGTTTTTTTTTCTTTCTTTCTACCTTTAAGAGGCGTATAGCTTTGCGGGCTTGTTTCTGTCGGGTGTCTTTTCCACGTCAAGCTGGCATTCTGTTTTTTCCACTTTCCAACAGTTACATCAATGAACCCGATAACATTGCTTGTGTGTTTGTTGAAGAAAATGTTGCTCATATTTGAGAGAACATCTTGCGCACACGTTAAAACCCGTTCTGCTTTTCGGAAGAGTAGGCCATTGTGTGCCGGTAGGAACGGATGACAAAATTGACAAAACTGCATGTCTTCAATTTAACGTCTGTTCACTCTAGTGATATTAGATAAAACTGCATACACACGGGGACAGGATGTGAAGAAAAAGTACACGAGTGCTTATTGTATTATCCTCGAAAGAAAAGATTTGGGTTTTTTTTTTAAAAGTGGAGTAGTGAGCTGTTTATCACAGTAGTTTGATGACAAGACAGCTCAAGATTCCTGGTCAC
>CM054157.1:2166168-2168668 GCA_028751875.1 Rapana venosa
TGTGTAGTGTATAGTATGTATCCAATACGAGTGTATAGTGATGCTTAATAGCTATAATTGTCTTTACTAGTAGTAATAGTAAGGAAATTAAACTGTCATGGTTGTATTTCCAGTTCTGGCAGTGCTCCGAGTTCACCAGGTGAGATATTTGCCGTATGGGACGTCAATGTCCACCACCGAGGTAGCACGTTTCAGCTTCATTATGCCTGGGTAGCTCCTGTTTCTGTAACACAAGTTCGGACATGAATTACAGGTCTTGTGCAGTATGACTTTGCTGTGTACATCACGAGGATGTAAACATTGCCGGTGCTGCTTATTTGGTTGACAGGAAGATCGAAATACAATCCCCTGAAACAAGTTAATCACAGTAGCCCCGATTGGCCACACTATGGGATTGAAAGTTGCAGAACGTTTATCCACAATTTGGACGTATACTCCGTCAAGTTTATTGCATTTAGCATTTCTTTTGCATAATTCGAGTTCGGCAAATGTTGGGTAGTTGTCGAACTGTTACGAACCATGGCCATAGATTTACAGTCTTGGGCTAAACAGGTGGTAATTTATTATCACCGTTTGTGTTGGACCAATTCGCACCTACAACGAAAGTGTAACCAACGTTGTGTAAAGCTATCCCCTCTGCATTGGCCACCACTCGAGGGAGAAAGCTGCCAGCGGGTTCTGTCAGACAATTCTGGACCTGTTCTCTTGCTGGTGCAGAGACGATTGCCATTCACTCTACTGATGGTGATACTTCGGTGGACATGCTTTGTTGTTGACAGAACTGATACGTACTCCGACTGAAATAAAATTTTAAAAAAGTCTTTGGGCTCAAACTGGGGTAATTTGAAATTTATTTGGCATGCAAACCGATTTCCATCCCAGAAATATTTTGGTACAGGTTTGATACTATACTCAGTGTTTTGTGTGTGTGTGTGTGTGTGTGTGTGTGTGTGTGTGTGTGTGTGTGTGTGTGTGTGTGTGTGTGTGTGTAGGTGGGTGGGTGCTTGCATGCATGCGTACGTGTGTGCGCGCGCGCGCGTGTGTGAGTGTGTGTGTGAAAGAGAGAGAAAGAGAGTTGGGGATTATGTGTTTATTACCTATCTCTTTTGTTTAAATAATTATTATCAATGTATCTGTTTCGACGCTAATATTCGGCACAGTTGGGGATCATGCATTTGTGGAATCTGTCTCTTTCAATCATAGGTTGAACTGTTCGTGTTGGTTTTGGTGGTGGTGGTTGTGGGGGGTGGGGGGATGCTGTTATTTTCTGTTGTTTTGTTTGGGGTTTTGTATGGTTTGTTGTTAGTAATGTTTTGATAGTCCCTTGTCAGAGCCAGGGCGAGATGAAACAACAAGTATGTGAATGCTTATCTGTAACCCTTGAAAAATACAGATTACTCTCTCTCTCTCTCTCTCTCTCGTTCTTCTCTCCCTCTCTCTCTCTCTCTCTCCTTCTCTTTCTCTCCTCCCTCTCTCTCTCTCTCCTTCTCTCCCTCTCTCTCTCTCCCTCTCTCTCTCCTTCTCTCCCTCTCTCTCTCTCCCTCTCTCTCCCTCCCTCTCTCTCTCTCTCTCCCTCTCTCTTTCCCTCTCTCTCTCTCTCCCTCCCTCTCTCCCTCTCTCTCTCCCCCTCTCTCTGTCTCCCTCTCTCTCCCTCTCTCACTCTCCCCCCTCTCTCTCCCCTCCTCTTCCCTTTCTCTCTCCCTCCCTCCCTCTCTCTCTTCTCCCTCTCTCTCTGTCTCCCTCTCTCTGTCTCCCTCTCTCTCTCTCTCTCCCCTCTCTTCCCTTTCTCTCTCCCTCCCTCCCTCTCTCTCTCCCTCTCCTCTCTCCCTCTCTCTGTCTCCCTCTCTCTCTGTCTCCCTCTCTCTCTCTCTCCCTCTCCTCTCTAGTATTTGTTGATTTTGCTAAGGCTTTTGACACCATTGACCATGATCTTCTAATAAAGAAACTTGTTTTGTATGGCTTATGTTCAGATTCAGTTAGACTTATATCCTCATTTCTTAAAAATAGACGGCAGGCAGTTCTTCAAGACTGTGCAATATCCTCCTTCATGCCAATAACATATGGTGTCCCCAGGGATCAGTTCTTGGGCCATTTTGTTTTCTATCTATATTAATGATCTTCCATTAAATATTTCATCGTCTTGTGAACTATTTGCAGATGATACGACTATTCATACTAAGGATAAAAAAGCAAATGTTATATGTAATATTCTACAGAAAGATATAGATAAACTAACTTCTTGGGCTGATCTGAACCACATGGCTCTTCATCCTAAAAAATCTAAGTTCATGATAGTCCACAACGAGACAAAAAAGACAAAATATGAAGTCTATGTCAAGAAGTCTGAAAATTCATGATCAGATAGTAGAAGAGGTTAATAATCTAAATACTTGGCCTTAATGTAGACAATAATCTTTCCTGGTCGAGCCATATTTCAATATTGTCAAAGAAATTATCCCAAAAGATATTTCAGCTCAATAGAATAAAGCATTTCCTTGAT
>CM054157.1:2173668-2181168 GCA_028751875.1 Rapana venosa
AAAGTTCAAGAAAGTAGAGAACGGGGTAGAAGGAGAAAGCATGAAGAGATAGCATGTGTGTTGGTGTTTTTTTTGTTGGTGAATTAGAAATATATAAATAATAGATAATTAATGGAGTTATCTTTAACATGAGCAAAATTTAAACTTAACAAAGTTTGAACATGAAACACAGGGAAAAAACACCTGGAACTACAACAAACGTTCAAGGGGACTGTGCAATAGACATCTGGCAATGGCAAAGGCTAACTTTGAATTTTCAAATACATTTTTCCAGAGACTGCTCTGAAACTCTAGGTAAAAAGGGTTTGACAACCGGGCACTCAAATAGGATATGGGTATTGGAAATATCTCCACATGGACATTAGATATTATTAGAATAATTATCATTATTTCAAAAAAAAATGTGCTGCCTATCTTCTGTGACGTTCCCGTCCTGCTGTTCCCACGCCGCTCATCCCAATCTCCCCGCCACAGCCATACCCAGATTTGTTATGTCTCATCCTCAGGGTCGGAAGTCCACAGGGAGGCCATCACTATCAGGCCGCCGTAGGGTCACCAGCCAGAGGGGCCCTGCACTACTGCTGGGTCACTTTGGTGGTGTTCTGTGGTGCCTGTTCTGAGCTAACATATGCAGGACACCACCTACTAAGCCCCCAACTAACGACATTATTGGCTCAGTCGCGGAGCCAGACTGAGTGAGTTGCCTACCCTTCGGATGAGACTATGAACCGAGGCCCCGTGTTCGAACGCATGCAGACCATCTTGCGCACACGTTAAATCCTGTTCCGCTTTTCGGAAGAGTAGGCCATTGTGTGCCGGTGGAAACAGATAACAAAATTTACAAAACCCCATACACACGGAGACTGGATGTAAAAAAGAAGCACATGAGTGCTTACTCCATTATCTTCGATATAAAAGAATAAATTATAAAATAAAATAAAAACAAGGTCCATCCACCAACCATCCCCCCTGAACCCCCAACCCCAAAGGCTTTGACACAAGCTCACCACAGGCACAGAAGTGTATGGGGAGACCGAAACTGAGGTCACCACGAGACATGAACAACTGGGACCACCGAATCAGAGGCTTTTAAAAATATACTGTTATTGCATGATGAATAATGACAGTGAAGATGACGTAATGATGCTGCTGTGGAAGTGCATATGCTTTGAGACTACTTGACAGGGTTGTACTCTATGCTTACTATCAAAATATATCCCAGAATCAACCGGGCCTGAGAGATACAGACACCTGCAGTGTTGGTCAGGGAATTTGAGCAACACTCTCAAACTCGGATCCGTTAAGTGGATGAAGCTCGACTGTGTGGTCCCAGTCTTCCCACTGAGCCCACAGCACACTCACTCTGGGTAGGAGCCGGCCAGAGTATGAAAAACCCCTATGACTCTTATGGGAATCGAACCCACGACCTTCCAGTCCGAAATCCAAGGCGCTAACCATTGCGCCATGGCGGCTGGTCTATTATTATTATTATTATTATTATTATTATTATTATTATTATTATATATGTTAGATATTATTTCCGTGCAAGCATAACGTTTTGATGTCCAGTATTTCGAATTCAATAATTCCTCCGTGGGATACTGGGGGCTGTGTCAGAACTACAAAAAGCATCCTCACCCTCTGGAAATTCTGTGCTAGGAATTCCCTCTTTTCTACCCCTCACTTTGTTTCTGCCTTGTTCCTTTTCTTCCTATCACTTTCTTCTTGTCTACTGCTTGTCAGTCAGAATGTCTATCCCTCTGTCAGTCTGTCTTGCCTTTCTGTCAGCCAGTCTATTTGTTTGTCTGTCTTTCTGCTCAAACCACTTCTCATGGTATTTCTGGTTCTATTGATTTTAACATTAGTCAGATAATTGTCAGTTTGTTTGTCTGCCCGGTAGAGTGAGTGGTGGAGAGGGGAGGGAGAGGGGAGAGAGAGAGAGGGGGGAGAGAGAGGGGGAGAGAGAGAGAGAGGGAGAGAGAGAGGAGAGGAGAGAGAGGAGGAGGGGAGAGAGAGATGGGAGAGAGAGAGGGAGAGAGAGAGAGAGAGGAGAGAGAGAGAGAGAGAGAGAGAGAGAGAGAGAGAGAGAGAGAGAGAGAGAGAGAGAGAGAGAGAGGTCACAGCTGTGAAGTATCCAGGGGACAACACGCTCGCGATGCAAAAATTCATCACCCAGACCTGTCAGTCGTGCTACTATCAATTACGGCGTATTAGTGCAATTCGAAAGTATCTGTCCACAGATGCAACATCCAAACTTGTCACGTCTCTCATTTTCTCACGTCTGGACTATTGCAATTCTCTTTTTGCTGGTCTGCCAGCATCATCTATCCACTCCCTTCAGCGTATAAAAAAAACTCTGCAGCTCGACTAGTCCTCAGAAAGAACAAATCTGAGCACATTAACCTCTCTCGTGCTCTCTCCCCACTGGTAAAGAAGCTTCTGGCTCAAACTCTCTCTCTCTCTCTCTCTCTCTCTCTCTCTCTCTCTCTCTCTCTCTCTCTCTCTCTCTCTCTCTCGGGAATTCTCTCCCTTGCTTGGCTACCAGCAAGATGCTCTCTCCTGCAGTGTGGTGACTTTTTTCTGTTTTCACGTGTGCTGACTTTCAAAATGCCAGTGACAGGGCTACCAGCAATGTTAGAGTGTCTGCTAAACTCTGCTTTACAAGAAATGGCGATTTCTTCATTCAAAGTAGATAGCAGAGGAGAACAAACTGTAGTCGTGCTCAGACTGAGTAGTCAAACTACCGACTGTACCCCTGTCACTCCACTTCAAAATGCAACGTTTCGAAGGAAGTGTCCCTCTCAGGTTAACAGAGACAGAAAAAGAGCAGAAACGCACAGAAGTAGCCGACAGGAAAAGGCAAGCAATGTGATGCAGTCTCCCTCAGGTTTGCTTCTTCCAACACCCCCCAGTTTATGTTATGCTGCTGACCCAACTGAAGGTGACACTTATGAACACTCCAGTTTGTGATGATCAATGTGCTTCAAACCATTATCAGTGCAGTCAGCAAATTGACATGAGGCAACAATTTGAGAGAGAGACAGTGGCCATATCCCGCTCTCCCGCTCTCCCCGGGGAGAGCAGCCCGAATTTCACGGAGAGAAATCTGCCGTGACTTAAAGTGGTATGAAATGAAATCCGAGCGCTTTGATTTGTTGCTTTACAAGATTCAGCGCTATATAAATTCCATACATTATTATTATTATTATTATTATTATTATTATTATTATTATTATTATTATTATTATTATATCATACAACGCAGTGAGTGACCTATGAGGTAAAGATGGAAATGAACTAAATGACTCTGAGTATGATTGTAATGATGTGAATGAGGCAATGGATTATGTCTGTGACAGAGTGAATGAGATGAACGACAACCATTCTGAAGTGGGTGCAGAGTGTGCAGGAAATGCTGAGACTGAGGCAGAATCTGGGGAGTGTGTTGAAGATGTATCCAGTATTTCCAGTGAGAGAGAGCCTGAAGTTACTTGTAGAGACGTTATTGAATATATTCAGTCAATGATAGATAACATGAAACACTACAGTTCTGATAAAACCACAGCTGTGCAAAGAGAAAATCTTGACAGGGGCGTGTGGTAGTTCATGATTTCATTTGGGCTCCACATAATACATAATTATGTGTGACTGTGTGAGTATGAATATATGATAAGGTAAAAAGTGATAAGTTCAAACATTTATAAAACCTTGATATGGATTCCATGGCATGAGGTTCATTGGGGCTGTCTGTTATTGTTTATGTTGTTGTTTTTCTAAAATCTGTGTCTTGTGCCCTGTCCCTCTCCCGCTGTCCCCCCTTGTAAATGGGCGTAAATGCTTATTACAATAAACATTTGTCATTCTCTCTCTCTCTCTCTCTCTCTCTCTCTCTCTCTCTCTCTCTCTCTCTCTCTCTCTCTCTCTCTCTCCTCTCCCCTCCCCCCCCCCCCCCCCCCCGCCCCCCCCCCCACCCCCCCCACCTACCCCACCACCTCCCACCCCTCGGTTTTTATTTTGCGTATTGTTTCTTTGCTGTTGCTTTTGGTGTTTTTTTTCTTTTCTGATTTTGTTTTGTTGTGTTATATTGTATTTGTTGTTGTTTCTTTTTCCCTTTCTTTTTTGGGTGGTTTTTGTGTGTGGTTTTCCCTCTTCTTTTGACCGTGTGAATGTATGGGTATTGGGTTTATTTTATTATCATATGATATATCCCTAAGGGCGGGGACTGGATGTAAAAAAGCCACATGGGTGCTTATTCATTATCCTCGAAGTAAAACTTGTCATTGTCATTATCGTTTTCATTATCTCTCTCTCTCTCTCTCTCAAGACGATGGTGATGACGATTGCGACGACGAATATGATAATGATGATGATAATGGTTAATCCTGCTTATAATTATGATTTTATGACCTTCTCAGTTTGCTGAGGTATGCAAGCCACAAAAACAAAGTCGGAGGAAGATGTGGAGGAGAAGACACAGCAGAAGAAGAAGAGGAGGAGGAGGGGGAAGAGGAGGAGGAGACAAAGCAGAAGAACTACTACTACTACTGCTACTACGCTACGTACTTCGTTACTACTAATAACTACTACTACTACTTCGACTACTACGGACTAATACTACTATACTTAATACACTACTACTATACTACTCTACTACTAGACTACTACTCGCTAGACTACGACTATTTACTTTTTAAATAACTACTACTACTATACCGACTTACTACTATACTATACTACTACTAGACTACTACTATACTACTACGACTACTACTACTACTATCCTATACTACTACTACGACTACTACTACTACTACGACTACTACCACCACTACTACTACTACTACTTATATACTACTCTACTATACTACGATACTACTACTACTACGACTTACTACTACTACTACTACTACTACCACTACATACTTACTACTACTATACTATACTACTACTACTAACTACACTACTAATACTTTACTACTATACTACTACTACTAACTACGAACCTACTACTACTACAACCACTATACTACTACTACTACTACTACCTACTATACTACTTCTACATATACCACTACTACTTCTACTATACTACTACTACTACTACTACCATACTACTACTATACTACTTACCACTTACTATACTACTTTAAATCCTACTACTACTAAAATACCACTACTATACTACTACTACTACCATACTACTACTACTCGACCTACGACTACTACTACTACTATACTACTACGACGACGACGACTACGACTACTACCATCACCCACACCACTACCACAAACAGCAACAACAACAAAACATTAAATTAAAAAAACTTAAGAAACAGAGATATTTACAGATACACAAACAGAAAAGAAGCCGCACAAGCGCAACGGCAAACAACAAACAAAAACATTAAATCGTAAATTTCAAACAACAGAGTCATTTAAAATACAAAAATGAACAAAACAACAATAAAGCACACAAAAAAATATTAAATTGTAAATTTAAAAACATTTAAAAAAAATGCAAAAAAACAAAGAAGCGAAAGAAAAAAGAAGAAGAAAAAAAAAAGAAGAAAACAACAACAAAAACAAAAACAAAACCCTTTAAATGTAAACTTAAGACCAGAGCTAGTTAAGATACAAAACCAAAGAAGAAGAACAACAAAACATTGAACTGTAAACTTAAGAAAAGAGTTATTCAAGATTCAAAAACAACGAGGAATAACAGCAACAACACATGAAATTGTCAACTTAACAACAGACTTATTACAGATTCAAAAACGAAGAACAACAACAGCAGAACAGCAACAAAACATTGAATTGCAAACTTAAAAACAGAGTTATTTAAAAGTTATTTAAAATACAAAAAAAACGAAGGAGAAGAAGAAGAATGCGAAGAAGAAGACCAACAACACAACATGAAATTGCAAACTTAACAACATAGTTATTTCAGACACAAAAACACGAAGAACAAGACCAACAAAACAAAACCAACAGCAAACATCAGAAGCAACTCACCAAGCTAAAGGTGAAGTCTCAGTCACTGGAAAGGCTCAAGTCTGACTAGTCTGTAGTCGCAGGCACATCGCCACGCGCAGTCAACATTAATCCCACAGCAGAACTGGGGACCGTATTCATCGTCTGTCTGTGTCTCCTATGGCTTCTCAACCCAGTGACCACACACGCACACACACACACACACACACATACACGCACGCACGCACACGCACGCACGCAACGCACGCCTTCGATTCACAAACAAAATTCACTCACACAGCGAAAGGCAAAGCGCGCGACCATAGTTAACATAGAGAGAGAGAGAGAGAGAAAGCGAGAAGAGAGAGTGAGGGGGAGGGCCTAGCGCGAGATATGATGTGAGTGAGAGAGTGAGAGAGAGAAATGGTTTATTCATTTATTCAGAGAGAGAGACACAGAGAGAGAGAGAGAGAGAGAGGAGAGAGAGAGACGAGGAGGAGAGAGAGAGAGATGAGAGAGAGAGAGAGAGACGAGAGAGAGAGATGGCTTATTAATTTATTCAGAGAGAGAGAGATTTTATTTTATTTTTTTATTTTATTCTTTTATTTCGAGGATTTTTATTTATTTCTTTATTTTTAATTTATTCTTTTATTTCGAGGATAATGGAATAAGCACTCATGTGTTTTTACATCTAGTCCCCGTGTATATGCAGTTTTGTCAATTTTGTCATCCGTTCCCATCGGCACACAATGGCCTACTCTTCCGAAAAGCGGAACGGGTTTTAACGTGTGCGCAAGATGTTCTGCGTGCGTTTGCACATGGGACCTCGGTTGAGAGAAAGAGGGAGAGAGTGAGAGGGGGGGGAGAGGAGAGAGAGGGAGAGAGAGAGAGGGAATACGAATACGAAATTTTTTATTGAGGGTAAATGGATAAGCTTACAGCTTCTTTACACCCACCCATTCCCTTTCCCCCAAAGAAAAACGCAAAGGAAAAAGCCCAAAACATCTCAAATGTAAATAGTTGCATAAAAAATTTCAAGTAAATAAAAGACTCAGACAAACAACAAACAAACAAACAAACAAATTAGCTAATAAACAAACCTGAAATTATGATTTAGCACACTGTCATCCATTTCAAACTACTTTCAGCAAATCCCTTCATCTCCCCATACCATCTCTAATCATAAATTTTTCATACAAATTACACACATATGTTTACATATACACATACACCTACGTATGCAGACACAACAAATATGCATATAAAAAAAATAAATCGGAGAGAGCAGTCGAACAGAAGAGAGAGAGAGGGGAGAGAGAGAGAGGAGAGAGAGAGGGGAGAGAGAGAGGAGAGAGAGAGAGCGAGAGCGAGAGACAGACAGACAGACAGACAGACAGACAACAGACAAGGAGGAGTGGAAATTGAAAGACATTCAACATGACTTGCATAATATGGAATACAACCAATCAAATTCCATAGACAAAAAAAAAAAAATAATAATTTCAATCAAAACGTTTTGAATAGATGTCT
>CM054157.1:2186168-2190513 GCA_028751875.1 Rapana venosa
GAATGGAGAAGAAAAGAAGAAGAAGAAGAAGAATGGAGAAGAAGAAGAAGAAGAAGAAGAAGAGCCAGAGGAGTGGTGACGGTGATGGTGAAATAATGTATGGCAGAAAGAAGAAGAGAGGAAGAATAGAGAAGGAGTGGATGATGATTATAATTATGATGATGACGACGATGGTGATAACGATGATGACACCAATTATGATGAAAGCATATAGACAGACAGACAGGGATAAGAGACACTGCAAAAGACAATTAAGTTTGCGGGTTTTTTTTTTAACATCCAGTCCCCGTGTATATGCAGTTTAGTAACATTTTATCATCCGTTCCCACCGGCACACAATGGCCTACTTTCAAAAAAAGTGGAACGGGTTTTAACGTATGCGCAAGCTGTTCTGCGCGCGTTCACACACGAGACCCCGGTTACTAGTCTCATCCGAAGGACTTTTAAGGGGAGTGAAGTCGGCACTGATGTTAACTCCAGAGGAAAAATCCTCATGAACGAAATTCGAACCCGGGGGCAGCAGATCACGAATACATCACTGTAACCACCAGGCTATCCCCGTCCGTCTAACCACCAGGCTATCCCGTCCGTTTAATTATGCGTGCTTGTGCATCATCCTCGAAATAACAAGAATTTTTAAAAAAAACAACGAAACATTGAGCAAATCACAGGAAACCATTATTTTCTTTTCGTATCAAGAGCTGGGACCTCAGGCCTAGTTTTCCAGCAGTGCCTGCCATCCTTCACGGGCCTAGTTGTGCTGACAAAGAGCAGGAAGTGTGTGTCCTGCTGGGGTATCTGCAGCGGCAAGGCTACCGGTAATTGCCCCCGGCATCATGGCCCGGCCTGGCCTGGCCTGGTCTGGCCTGGCCTAGCTGCTGTCATACTGGTAGGCCGGCAGTGTCCCTTCCACTGGGGATTAGCCGTACTAGCCTACTACTAGTAGATGCATGCCAGAAAAGGGCTGGCCCATTCCACTCTGTGCGTTGTGTGTGTGTAGTGTGTGTGTGGGTGGGTAGGTGTGGTGTGGGGGGGGGGGGGGGTGTTTGTGTGTGGTGTGTGTATGTGTGTGTGAGTGTGTGTGTTGGGGGGAGGGAGGGGGAAGAGTGGGTTGAAAGGGGTGGGAGTGGTGTGGTGGATGTTGTCGTGTGGGTAGGTCGGGTGAGAGAGAGAGGAGGGATAGAGAGGAGAGAGAGAGAGGAGGGAGAGAGAGAGAGAGGAAGAGAGAGAGGGAGAGAGAGTGTGTGAGAGAGAGAGAGTGAGACTGCCTGTCTGTGTGTGTGTCTGTCTGTCTGTGTGTGTGTCTGTCTCTCTCTCTCTCGATACTTATTTGTTGCAACTTTATGCTGACTGTGGATAGCTGGGAAATATATTATTGTGGTTCTTGTTGTTCATGATGATGTGTAACCCCCTTCAGAAAGGGGCCATGGCCTAAAATCTGAATAAACTATTCGCATTTGCATTCTCCCTCCCTCCTCTCTTACTGATTTTTTTTCTTTTTAGAAATGTCCCCTCATTTATCAGCAAAACATTGAAAGTCATTGAAAGTACACAATGACAATTCAGAATGCTTCAGACAATCACAAAATCAGTTCACAACACAATGACAAAATTAATCAGTACACACAACACAATAACAAATCAGTACACAACACAATGGCAAATAAGCACACAACACAGTCACATATTTTATCAATAACGACAAAATGACAAGACTCATGTAGCATGAATATATATATCTCACATAACATATGATGATAGCATACTTGTCAACTGTAGCCTTGCAAGCCCCAACATTGCATGATTATCATTCTTCCTTGACAACCTGCCAGCTAGCGCTAAAGCACTAACGCTGATGTGGCCGCTGATCTTACGTCTTCTTTTACGTAAAGAATTGATCTGCCAGTTATCAATAACAGTCGATAATGATGATCATTATCATGACCATAATCCTTGATGATAATGATGCTTTCAGGAGAAAACCACCTTTCGCGTGTCTGTCACGTAATCTGAAAGAGAGCAACATCGGCCTAACCACAGAACTGTCAGTGTCAGTCTCATTTACAGTTAGGACAAGTGGTTATGTTATTTTCAGTTAAGGACTTACTGTACGGCAGGTATGCCTGCTCTCTCCCACCTTCTTCAACAGCTTCTTGGAGAGAATAATGGCTGATGCACTTGAAAACCAGGAAGGAACAGTCAGCATGGAAGGCAGGACAGTTACAAACTTAGGTTTTGCCGACGACATTGACGGCCTAACTGGAGAAGAACAAGAGCTGGTCAACCTGGTAAATTAAGTCTCTTCGGTGTGTGGCATGCAGATCGGTGCAGAGAAAAGCCAGATGATGACAAATAGTGCCAATGGCATCAGCACTGACATAATCATAGACCGCAAGAAAATGGAGACCGTCCGTAGTTTCAAATATCCGGGAGCTATAGTATCGGATGAAGGATCAAAATCTGAAATTCTCTCCAGGATACCTCAGACCACAGCTGCAAGGACCAAACTGAAAATCTTGTGGAACGACAAGAACATCACCATCAGCTTCAAGATCAGACTGATGCGTTCCCTTGTCATGTCCATATTTTTGTATGTATGTGAAACATGGACCATATCAGCAGACATTGAAAGGATACAGGCAATGGAGACGAGATGCTTTCACAAACTTCTCGGAATCTCGTACACAGATCACATAACTAAAGAGGAAGTGAAAACCAGAACTGAAAACACTGTCGGGCCATATGAAGACCTCCTGACCTTAGTGAAAAATGCAAACTGAAGCGGTACGGGCACATCACACCAACATCTGGACTGGCCAAGACTGCCTTACAGGGAACAGTACAAGGAGGGAGAGGAAGAGGCAGACAGAGAAAACGATGGGAAGACAACATCAGAGAGTGGACTGGCCTTGAGTGGAACAACGACATGCTACAGAAAGCTGAGAACCGCTAGGAGTGGAGGAAGCCGGTTGCAAATCTTCAGTGATGCCCCAACGGTCACCATCTACTAGACAACGGGATAGGTGAAGAAGAAATTAAAGGTGAATGTTTTCCACATGGAACCTCAATTTATCGTCTTATCCGAAAGACTAGCACCCTGACCACCACTCAAGGTCTAGAAGATGGCGGATAAGCTTGGGTTCAAACGGGGATCGAACCCGCAACGTCTCGCTTTCAAGTGGGGGGTTCCCTCAGCCCAGCTGGAGTGTTGTTTTTTCATAAATCTTTCCCCCACCTTTGGCGCACCCCCGCCATGAACGATCTGCGAAAGCGCGGGTAGTCCACGGGATAGATTGGCATTTTAAACGATACGACAGTACAACTGCCCGGGTTATTGTTTTTCACTGCGTTCATTGTCCTTATTTCTACCGCCCTTCATTGTAAACCCCACAGATACTTTTATTTATTATCGTTCAATTTGTTTTCCTCCTTCCTTTTTTTTCCCCCCCCAATATGGACTGTCGGCCGAAAGCGAAAAAAATGAAATAGGTTAGCGTCGTTTTAAAAAGGGGGTGGGGGTGATTTTTTTTTTTAACAACGCAAATAAAGAATTTTCGGGGGGGAGGGTTTTTTTTGTTGTGTTGTTTTTGGTTTTTTGTTTTTTTGCTTTCTCTCTCTCTCTCTCTCTCTCTCCCCCTCGGGGTTTTTTTTTGGGGGGGGGTTTTGGTGGGGGGGTGGTGGTGGATGTGTGTTGTGTGTGTGTGGTGTGTGCGCGCCCGGGTATGTGTGTGGGGGGAAGGGAAGGGTGCCTATAAAATTAGACTTGATTTCCACCAAGGGGATTTTTAAAAAAAAATTAAAATCGTGCAACTCTATCCCCAAAAAATCCTTTGTGAAAACCTTAAACCCAGGTTCGATAGAAAGGACCAGAACATGCGCAACACGTTTAAAAAACCTTTTGCCTTCTAAAGTGTGGATGGTTTTGGGAAACAATGGAAACACTTTCCACAGTTTCTGTTTGCTTTTTTGAATAGCCTTTGGGTGGGAAAATAAAAAATCCAAAAGTAACCGGGGACTGGAAAAAAAAAAAAACATGAATGCTTACCTTACCCCTAAAAAGTTTTTTTTAAATAAAAAATAAAATAAAAATGGAAAATTAAAAAAAACGAAAAGACACTGGGCGTGTTTAGACCTCATCCCGGTCGGAATAGCTCCCAAGGCGGGCAAACGGTCCCAAAAACCAAATTTTCCCATTGGAGAAGGGGAGAGGAGGGAACAAAACTAATTTGACATTTAAAAATTTTTAACTCCTTTTTTAAAAAACGTCTTTTGGGGTTACGCTTGTGGGGTAAAAACAACCAAAAGGGAGATAAATTTCCCTTTCCCCCCATCAAAATTTCTTTTT
>CM054157.1:2191013-2206013 GCA_028751875.1 Rapana venosa
TTTTTTTTTTTTTTTTTTTTTCCCCCCCCCCCCCCTTTTTTTTTTTCAAATTTTTGGGGGTTTTTTGGGGGTTTTTTTTCCCAAAAAAATCCTCTCTTTCCCCCCATCCTTCCTTTTCCCCTCCCTTTTTTTTCCCCCCTTTTTTTTTTTTTTTTTTTTCCCTTTTTTTCTTTTTTTTTTTTTAAAAAAAAACTTCCCCCTTTTTTCCTTTTTTCCCTTACCCCCCTTTTTCCCCTTTCCCCTTCCCTGTTTAAAAAAAAAATTTTCCCCCTTTTTCCGCGGGTATTCCCCCCCTTCCCCCCCCCCCTTTTTTTTTCCCTGGTTCCTTTTTTTTCCCTTTTTTTTTTCCCTGGGGTTTTCCCTTTTTCCCGTTTTTTTCCCTTCTTTTTTTTTTTTTTTTTTTTTTTTTTTTTTTTTGGGGGTTTTTTTTTTTTTTTGGGGGGTTTTTTTTTTTTTTTTTTTTTTTTTTTTTTGGGGGGGGGGGGGGGGGGTTAATTTAAAAGGGGGGGATGGTTTATGTTTTCTTTTTTGGGGGGGGGAAAAAAAATGGGGGGAAAAAAAAAAAAAGGGGGGGGTTTTTCCCCCCCCGCCTTCTTCCCCCCCTTCCCCCCCCCTTCCTCCTCCCCTTTTTTTTTTTTTTTTGTTTTTCCCAAAAATTAAAATTTAAAGAAAAACAAGACAATTCGGCCCCCAAAAACCAAAAAACAACACAATGACAAATCAGTAAAAAACAAAAAAAATAACACAACCAAGACAATTAAGCCACAACACAGTCACATATTTTATCAAAAACGACAAATACAAGACTCATGTACATGAATAATAAACCCCACATACATATGAGTAGCATACTTGCAACGAGCCTTGCAAAACCCAACATTCCTGATTTTTCAAATTTTTCCCTTTACAACCCCACTACGCTAAAGCACAAACGCCCGGGGTGGGGCCGCTATCTTACGTCTTCTTTTTAAACCCTAAAGAATCCGATCTCCCGTTATCAATAACATCCCATAACGATGACTTATCAGACCATAAAAACGTTGAGATAAGATGCATTCAGGGAAAACCACCCTTTTTTTCGCGTCGTCACTAATCGAAAAGAGCAACATCGGCCTAACCACAGAACTGTCATGTCCGTGGGCCTTTTTCAGTGGACAATGTTTTTTTTTATTTTATTAAAGGCTTACTGTACGGGGGTTTCCCCCTCCCCACCTTTTCAACAGCTTTTGGAGAGAAAAATGGCTGATGCCCTTAAAAACCCCGAAGGAACATCAGCAAATTGAAAAAAAGGGTAATTACAAACTTTGTTTGCCGACGACATTGACGGCCCCTGGGAAAAAACAAGACTGGCAACCTGGAATTAAGTCTCTTCGGGGTGTGGCATGCAGATCAGGTGCAGGGGAGAAAAGCCAGTTTGATGACTAATGGTTGCCAATGGCATCAGCCACTGACATAACATAATACGGCAAGAAAATGGAGAAGACCCGTAAGTTTCATTCAAATATCCGGAGCTATAGTATCGATGAAGGATCAAAATCTGAAATTCCTCTCCAGGATACCTCAGACTCACAGCTGCCACAGCGCAAGGACCTAAACTGAAAAATCTCATGTGAACGACAAGAACAAATCCGCGCCAAATGAACAAATGGAATAAAAAAAAACAAATAGAATATAAAATACAATAAGAAAAATGAATATAAATTAGAAATCCACCCCATATAAATTAAAAAAAAGAAATATTAAAATCCCCTTAATACAAACTGAATAACATCGCACCCAAAAAAAAAAAAAAAAAAAGTAAAATAAAAGGAATAAAACAATCCAGCTTTAAGATCCGACGGATTGTTCCCATGGTCATGTCCATATGTGTGTATACATGGTAAACAGAACCATAACACAGGACATTGAAGATACAGGGCAATGGATACGAATGCTTCACAAACTTTTCTCGTATATCCCTCGTACAAAGATCACATAACAAACGAAAGTGAAAAACCAGAACAGAAAATAACTGTCGGCCCATAATGAAGAGACCACCTCCTGACCTTAGTGAACAAAGCAAACCTGAAGAGTACGGGCACATCACACGAACATCTGGACTAGCCAAGACTGTCCAGCCTGGAACATACAAGGAGGAGAACAAAAGGCAGACAGAGAAAAAAACGATGGGAAGACAACATCAGAGAGTGGACTGGCCTTGAGTGAACAACGACAGGCAACAGAAAGCGAAAACCGCTCCGCTAGGAGTTGGAGGAAGCCGGTTGCAAATCTTCAGTGATTCCCCAACGGTCAACCATCTACTAAGACAAAAACGGAATGTAAGAAGAAAATAAAGGTGAAAATGTTTTCCACATGGAACCAATCAATTTATCGTCTATCCGAAAGGACTAGCACCCAGAGCCCACCACTCAAGGTCTAGAAGATGGCGGAAAGCCTTGGTCAAAACGGGATCGAACCCGCAAAACGTCTCGCTTATTCCATCCTTCAAGATGGGGTGGTTGCCTCAGCCCACGCATGGAGGTGTTGCCTTTCATCAATCAGCTATTTTCACGCCAGCATTGCGCATCCCTACCAATGAACGACTGCTGACAATTGGGAAGGTCGGGTCTGCTACAACGCTGGTAGCTCACAGGTTATGACTGTGGCGACTTGAACTTGAGACGACAGTAACACCACTGCCGGTTATGTTCTCACTGCGTTCACAATTGTCCTGATTTGCTACATGCCATTCATGTCAACCACATCAGCACACGTTTTTATTAAAATCATCTGTTCAATGCTGTGTCCTTCCTTCCTTCCCTTTCCCATAATTGGACTGGCTCGGCTACAGCGAAAAAAAAATGATAACGTTAGCGTCGTTTTAAAAAGTGGATGAGTAGTGAGATTTTTTTTTTAAAAAAACCTGACGCAAATACGCATGGTCAGGGTGTGAGGGGGTTTTTTGGTTGTTGTTGTGTCTTTTTTGGTTTGTTGTGTTTTGCCCTCTCTCTCTTTCTCCTCTCCTCTCTCACTCCTCTCCTCCCTCACCCAATCGATCCTCTCGTCTCTCTCTCTTCTCCTCTGCTCACTGTGGGGGGAGGGTGGTGCGTGAGTGTGGGTGCGTGTGTGGGATGTGAGTTGCGTGAGTGCCGCGCGTGGATGTGTGTGGAACGAGGAGGGGTAGCCTATTATTAGACCGTTGAAGTTTCCACCGAGATGCCCTTTCAAAGGGTATTTTTTTAAAATATTAAATATCAGTGCAGACTCTACTCTCAATGAAAAATCCTTCGGTGAAACCTGTAAACCGAGTTCTGAGTAGAAACGCACTACAGAACATGTCGCACACACGTTAAAATCGCCTTTGTAGCCTTTCGAAAGTGGTGCTGGTATACAGATGGTAAAAATCTATAATTAAAATAAAAACAAAACACATGCACACTGTGACGTGTTTAGACCTCATCCCAAGCGGAATGTAGCTACCTTAATGGTGGCAACGTGCCGCAAACGCAAAAACTCACCATCTGTGAACTTCGAGCTCCTAGCTGAGGATCGTAAAACAATAATTAGATCAGCGGAAAGTGCTTAAGCTGAGACGATAAAGAGACGTCCTAATGTGGGAATGCCACGTTCTGAGATTCGTAAAGAGGACAAAGGCACATACGGTGATAAGAACTTCCTTGGAAACTCTCGTAATCACTCACAAATCCATCTTCACATATAGTTTTTATGAAGAGTAGACCAGCTGTGGCCGCTGTTATGAATATACCAAGCATGCAAACTCGTGCCCGAAGAACTAATGGGCTCCGACAGAGTCAGGGAGCCTAATTCTGAGTACAGTGCCCCTACCAACTCCTCATAGAGAGAGAGAGAGAGAGAGAGAGAGAGAGAGCATACCATGTGACTAACTAATTTAAGGCCGCACTCCAGTTTTAAATTTTTGGAACTTTTTCTTCTTTTTTCATATAACACTCTTTGCATTCACACCGCACTTGCTAAGTAACGCACATGCAGATGTAAAAACAACACTTTTGGTGAGAGACTAGTTCCTTACCCACCACTCAATCTGGTAGCTTCGATTTTTTATTTTATTTTTTATCTTATTAAAGTACACTGTACCTTCTCATTTCTTCATCATCTGCTGGCCTCTCAGCTACAATATACACGCGCAGGGTCATTAGCTAGGAACACACGGATGATGATCCTTTTCAACTTTCTCATGACTTCTACCTAACATCAACTTCAGTCCCGAAAGCAATCACGCAGTGCATTTTTTCATACCACAGAAAAATATTTTTAATAAGAAAAAAACAATTTTCTCTGAGCAACCTGTGCAAGACACTATGTGACATGAAAGCTAACGGTGGAGTGTGCTTATAGAGAAATAAAGTAAAGTGACAATACCCGACATGAAAGATAACAGTGGAGTGTGCTTATAGAGAAATAAAGTAAACGTGACAATACCCGACATGAAAGATAACAGTGGAGTGTGCTTATAGAGAAATAAAGTAAACGTGACAATACCCGACATGAAAGATAACAGTGGAGTGTGCTTATAGAGAAATAAAGTAAACGTGACAATACCCGACATGAAAGATAACAGTGGAGTGTGCTTATAGAGAAATAAATTAAACATGACAAAACGCGACATGAAAGATAACGGTGGAGTGTGGCCAAAGAGCAATGAAGTAAAGGGAGAATAATCGCCCTCAACGTAAACAGTGGAAGTGAGACTATAGTTGGAAGGGAAGTCGGCAGGGGAAAAATATGATTTGTGACAATGTGTATCCTGGTTGTGTGTGCTGTTGAAAATGGTCCCCATGTTGACAGGTAAAAAGAATGCGTTGTTTCCAGTCTCGTTAAGATGTTGACTAAATAATGAGTGTTTCATATCACGTAAATCAAGACTGTGTCCTGGTATGCTGGCCCAAAAGCAACAAAACTACCAATAAATTTGTCAACTGATAAATGTGTGTGTGTGGAGTCTTGGTAAGATGTTGCCTGAGAAATGGATGGTTCATACTTGGTAATTTTTTTTTTTTTTTTTTGGTTCCTTGGCTAGAGCTCCAAGGTTCACTAATGGCGAGATTGTTTGCGTATTCAACTGTTCTTGCTCACCATTAAGGTAGCCACAATGGGACTTCGGGGATAGTGTTTACACGTGACTCTCCCCAATCCTTGGTTAATTAAGGTGTTGGCTTAAATGTGGGTTGTCAAGCCTCATTACTGTGTTAGATGATTTATTGGCTTAGAGTCGTTAGTGTGTTGTTGATAGGATATTAACTGATAAATGTGATGTTGTTGTACCTAATTGTATATAGAGAGGAAAGACTATAATCGTGTTATGCTGCGTTTCGTTACATCATCGTATTATGTTGTTACATATATTTTGTTACCTTGTATCGTGTGATATGATGAATGTTATATTATGCTACAATATATTTTTACATCACATACATCCAAACTAGTCACGTCTCTCATTCTCTCACGTCTGCAATTCTCTTCTGGCTGATCTGCCAGCATCATCTATCCACTCTCTTCAACGTATACAAAACTCTGCAGCTCGACTAGTCCTCAGAAAGAAAAAAATCTGAGCACATTACTCCTCTCTTGCGATCTCTCCACTGGCTGCCTGTGCCACAGAGAGTAAACTATAAGATCTGTACCCTCTGTTACAAATCTCTCCACAAAACAGCACCTTCCTACCTCTGTGAATGTCTTCACCTGTACACTCCTTCTCGTTCCCTCCGCTCTGCTGCAGATAAAAAAGGTAAAGGTAAAGGAGTCCCATAACCTATAAGGTCGTAGGGGAGCGAGGCGTCAGAGACCTCACTTCTCTAGGGCCAGCATATTGAGGGCGGCGCCCATCTCCTCTCCCTCGCTGCTTTACCTTCCCTGACCCTCAAGAGGGCAGGTACCCATTTGCAGCTGGGTGAACTGGGGGAACTGTACTGAAGCCAGGGCGCGCAAACGGTCACCCATCCAACTGGTAACCACGCTCGACGCTGCTTAACTTGGCTGGGGGAAAGCGAGTGCTCCCACCACTGAGCTATCCCGTCCCCGTAGCTGCAGATACCTTGTGCTTAAAAATACCCAGATTCAACCAGTCCACCGTTGGCCATCGCTCTTTCTGTTTCTGGTCCATCAATCTGGGATGACCTCCCTCTCTTCGCCAAAAGCTTACTTATGATGCTTTTAAATCCAGCCTTAAGACATTTATTTCAAACCTAAGATTCTCTCCTATTGTTTCATCTCATTTGTCCCTGCCCTCAACAACCAAACCCCCATCACTCTGCCGGTGTGTACAACCTTTATGTGTGTGCGTGAGTGTGTGTGTGTGTGTGTGTGTGTGTGTGTGCGCGCGCGCGCATGTGTGTGTATACATTTGAATTTGTAAAAGCTATTAATTGTAACTGGCTGCATGTGAAAGACTAGGATGAATGAAAGTGCTTTGATTTTTTTGTGTGCAAGATATAGCGCTGTATAAATTCCATGTATTATTATTATTATATTTTATCATATCATATTGTATTTTGATGTAGTTGCTGACAAAATCATATCATGGTATTATGTTGTAACATAATTTTATATTGTTATATGATATAATGTATGTTATATTATACTACTGTATATTATTACATCATATCGCATCTTTATCATATCATGGTATTTTGTTGTTAGAAAATTTATGATATTGTGTTATATGATATAATGCATGTTATATTGTAATACGGTATATTATTACATCATATCATATTTTATCATATTGTGTTGTTTTTACTGTAGCTGCTGACAGTGTTGTCTCTGTATGTAGCGTGTACATTGATTTTATGATTATAGCAGCATGTACTTTTTTCTTCCTGCAAAACGTTTTGGGATATTGAAAATTACTACAGAGATATATCATCATTATTATTACATTGTTGTTATTATTATTATTATCATTTGTACTATTTGCCTTTTTTTTATTGTTGTTATTATTATTATTGTTGTTACTATTGTTATTCTTATGATAATGACGATGTTGTTATTATTATTATCATTTGTACTATTTGCCATTATTATTATTATTATTGTTATTATTATTGTTGTTACTATTGTTATTCTTATGATAATGATGATGTAATGATGATGATGATTATTGTTGTTTTCTTCCGCTTCTTCTCCGCCTCCTCCTCTTCCTCCTCCTCTTCCCATCTTCCTCCTCCTCTTCCTCCTGTTCTCCCCCTCTTCCTCTGTTCTCCCCCCTCTTCCTCCTGTTCTCCCCTCTTCCTCCTGTTCTCCTCCTCTTTCTCTTGTTCTCCTCCTCTTCCTTTGTTTCTCCTCTTATCTTTCTTTTTATCTTCTTCTTCTTCCTTTTTTTCTTCTTCTCTCCTCCTTTTTCCTTACTACTTCTTCCTCCTTCTTCAACTTTCTCTTCACGTTGCCGCAGCACTGTACTGCACTGCACTGCACTGTACTGTACTATACTGTACTGTACTATACCTGAAGTGTATTTTCCTCTATGGCTTTGTCTTTGAATACATTCTTTGTGTCAAACGAATACTAGTAGGCCTTCAGTTTTGTAACATATCATTACTAAGAAATGCTCCTGAATTACAAGTAAGACAAAGAAAAAAGTGTAGTGTTGTGTGTGTGTGTGTGGGGGGGGGGGGGGGGGGGGGGAGGTGGGGGGGAGGGGGGAGCGTATAATTACATCAATTTTTTTCTTTTAGAATTTCGTATTACATAAGATTTCCTGACGTCGGAATGCGGTTACCTAATGCTGAGCAAAAATGGTCACACACACACACACACACACACACCACACACACACACATATCTCACTTTTGGTAAACCTCTAAGCTCTGGCCAAGGATAAAAAAAAAGCCACCAACCTCCAAAATAAACAAAAACACAAAAAAAACCCAACCCATCCATTATACCTCCATAGGTGGATCAAGGTGTTTTTTTCAATTAATGGGTGGCGCTGCTCTTGTGGCGACTCGCTCTTTCTGGGAATAAAGATCTGAGCAGTCCAAATTTCACGCGGATTAATCTCTGCCTTGACTGGCAGTAGTTACTATGTTTGTCCCTCGTGTCCGACGATGACCCCCAACACAACAGAGGAGGCAGCTGCTGTTCTGGAAACTGGGCAGCAGTTTGATTACAGTGGAGATGCCTTGCCCACAGTACATCCCCACTCTCTCGGCCAAGAGGGCATAAGGACAGTACACCCCCACACTCCAATCCAGGCTTGGTGCTTATAGCTCTGCCGACCACAGGCCATATCGGGGCTGTCACCTGGTAACAATTTAAATATCACAATAAAACTGCTCAACTATAACTATACAGGTTAAAATGGGGTGTAAAATGAGATCAGTCCATTTATATTTCCTTTGTTTTTCTTGAGCAATTATTTTTATCCATTAAAGGCTGGAGCAGAAACTGGTAACGTGTGAGATGAAGTGCTTGAGGAAAGCCGTCAACAAGACCAGGAGAGACAAGATAAAGAAACGAGGTGATCAGAGACATGGTAGGAGCCACACCCGTTCCACACCATATTGAACAACAACGAACCAAGTGGTTCGGGCACAGCCAGCCTTGCGTGCTTACAACTTGAGGTACTCTGGCACGAGGGCCAGAGGTAGACCCAGGTGACGCTGGAGTGATTCCGTGGCAGAAACACTGAAAGTCCATGGATTGTCTGTCCCTCCTCCAGGCTACCCGCCTTGCAGCAGACAGACAGGTATATCTCCCCGCGACGCCACAGAGTACAAGCGGAAGGAAAAAGTAAGTAAGTTAAAATGAGATCGGCTTGTATCAACGCCCTGGCCAACCATAAGATCAACCCAAGGAGGGTCACCACGTTGTGGGGAAAAAACCAAATCAACCCCACGTAAAATGAGATAAAACCAAAACCAGATTCCTTAAAACAACCTTTGTTCTTAATGACCAACTATGACATCTTAACTTGTATCTAATTCTCTCAACAATGCAAAAACAAAACAATACCAAACAATGTAATAAACCACAAAGCAATGCAACACAATAAAACACAAAACAACACATCGCAACGCAACACAACACAACACAATACAAATCATATGCAAAATCCTCTAACCACGCCTCTGTGTAGTTATTAAACACCAACAAAAATAGCAGATTAAACCCGACTAGGGCACAATAAGGCAAACTGATGACAGCGTCTTATTAGCTTACACAAGCGCCCTGCCTCTGCCTATCCCTTAATCCCATGGACTGACTGATGACCATACATACTAATGACCATGTCGCGGTACACACAGGAGTGTCAGACAATCTCCAGTCAGAAACGTGCTTGAGGTGGCTGAAGGCGGGAATATTGTGATGGCAAAACTGATGAACTCAGAAAGGCGGGAAAGGGGAAGTAAGTCGCTCAGCAAGTCTTCATTGGATTAGCGCTTGACTCATGACCAGCTGGGCACAGTCTGAGCAGTTTATGCACGTAGCAAGTGGGGAGTAGGCCTACGCATGCATGTGTGTGCGCGCGTGCACGCGCACATACAAACACACACACGCAGGCACGCACAAACACGTGCAGGGGCACGCACATATGGACACACACACACACACACACACACACACACACACACACACAGTCACAACATGTACACGGGCTCGCATCATACGACTTTCACACTTAAAAAGCTCAACCGAAAAAACAACAGCAAACAAACAAAACAAAACCCACCAGCTTGTTAATGTTGATTTTCTTCCTTGTTACCACCGCTTTAATCCCACGAACCAAGCAGAGACACTTAACCAGCTTTGGCATAGTTACGTCGCGTCCTGGTTTCTCTTAGGCAACAAATGGTGTCAATACAGTTTGTTCTCTCTTTTATTGTTATGTATATATACTAAAATGGGAGAGGAAGAGCCTAGTGGTTAGAGCACTGGATTCGTGGCGTGAGGGTGATTTGAAGACGCGGGTTCAAATCTCCAGACACTGCAGTTCCTTCCAGGGGATATTTTCCCCGGGGGCAGTTCACATTGGTTCCGACACCACACTCCTCTACACATCCCTTCACACGAGACTGTAAAATCAGGGTCCCGTGTGTGAACACACACAGCACAGAACATCCTTCATTTTTTCGACTTGCATTGCAGGTTATATTCTTCTCTCATGAAGCAATGCAGCACAGAACATCTTCATGTGCAGACGTTAAAATCCCATCCACTGGTGAAGGCAGGGTAGGTCAGCGATGGGTCGGAAGCATGGATGACACGACCATACCCAGCATGTCACCTGCAGAGGAATGGGCTCCGCAAGATTCAACTTGCCCGTGACACAATGTCTGACAGTTTTCAGTGCAGTGTAACCGTTCACAAACAAAGCAAAGAGAAAAAAAAATCCAAAACAGCATTAGGACAGGCAGTGAGGCACTGACGACATCGTACATAATTATGCTGGCGTGCACACACACACACACACACAAACACATCACACATATACACACACACATACACATACATATATACACACACAACACACACATAAACATACATATATACATACACACAACACACACACACACACATAAACACACACATACATATATACACACACAACACACACACATAAACACACATAAAACACACACACATACGCACACACACACATAATAATAATAATAATAATAATGTATGGAATTTATATAGCGCTGAATCTTGTAAAGCAACAAATCAAAGCGCTCAGTTTTTTTGTTTTGTTTTTTATACCACTTTAAGTCACGAGATTTCTCTGCGTGAAATTCGGGCTGCTCTCCTCAGGGAGGGCGCGTCGCCACAAGAGCAGCGCCACCCTTTTTTTTTTTTTTTCTTTTGGTCTGCAACTGTATTTGTTTCCCTATCAGAGTGGCTTTTTTCTAAGAATTTTGCCAGGGACAACTCTCTTGTTGCCGTGGGTTCTTTTACGTGAGCTGAAAATTTTGTGTAACACACGGGACCTCGGTTTATCGTCTCATCCGAAAGACTAGCGCCCAGACCACCACTCATGGTCTAATGGATGGGGAAAAATTTCGGGCCCAAACGGGATACGAACCACTCACACACCCGACCCGGACTTTTCGCATTCTAGACAGGCACGTTACCTCTAGACCACCGATCCACCATACACAACACCGAACACACCACACACATAACACCACACATAAACACACACTAACCACACACACAAACACACACCAAACACACACACCCAAGGACCCGTTTAGTTCCTACTAACGCACACCACACGCCCCCCCCCCCCCCCCCCCCCCCCCCCTTCAAATACCCCCCCCCCCCCCCCCCCACACCTCAAAGCAGAAAAATTCTGCACTGTGAAATCTGTCCAAGACCTTGTTGTGGTGTCCTATACCCGTAGATGTCTTCGATGACTCACCAGCGAAAGAGAGGAGCTAGCCCTGCACAGCCCTGCCTTCACTACAGAAATACTGGGCAGTGTGGGAGAGAGGAAGACTGCATTTGACACACACCATAATCTGCATTTTACACACACCATAATCTGCATTTTACACACACCATAATCTGTTGCAGCCTTTCCTCCCAAGATCAAGAGGGTCACCATTAGGTACCTGCACACAGTTATTTCAAACAATATCCCCATCCCCACATAAACAGCTTAACATTGAAAATCCCTCCAAAACAAAACAAAATATTTTTTTAAAAACATGTATAACACCTCCCCCCCCCCCCCCCCCCCCCCCCCCAAGGGTGGGGAAAAAAAGTCCTAAAACACAGCCACCCACAGCTTGTGTGTGAGTATTCTTTGCGCAGAGAGCATGGGCGACTGACGACCAGAGGAAGTTCGTGACGTCATTTTGAGAACGGGGAACATGGAGGGCTACGATGACGTCAGCAGCGGTCTGTGACGATATTTGACGTGACGTAACAGAATGACGATGGCAGCTGGCGTCACCCCTGGGATTCGGCTGGCAGCAGCAATCTGAAACAGAGGATGATTTTCCTCAGAATTTTCTTACCGACACGTGGCACGTGCACACACAAACACTTGAGTCCCTACCCACGCACAGTACGCTCGCTCGCTCGTGCGCGCGCACACACACTCTCTCTCTCTCCCTCTCTCTCACACACACACCCCACACACTCTCTCTCTCTCTCTCTCTCTCTCACACACACACACCCACACACAAACACATACACAAGGGAAGGGAGGTGGCAGGATGGTTAAGACGTTCGCCTGCCAACAAGTAAACCGTGAGGTTCTGAGTTCGATTCTCAGCCTCGCCCTTTCTTCCCAGTTTGACAAAAAAATCGAACTGAATGTCAAAGTCCTTCGGATGAGACTATAAACCGAGGCCCCGTGTGCGAACGCATGCAGAACATCTTGCGCACACGTTAAATCCTGTTCCGCTTTTCGAAAGAGCAGGCCATTGTGTGCCGGTGGGAACAGATGACAAAATTTACAAACCGCATACACACGGGGACTGGATGTAAAAAACCACGAGTGCTTATTCCATTATCCTCGATTAAAAGAAAAATGTCATATCTCTCTCTCTCTCTCTCTCTCTCTCTCTCTCTCTCTCTCCTACTAACCATGCTGCCTCGATCACCTCCTCCATCCCCCTTCCTTCCCAAACCATACCCCCCCCTAACCACCTTCCCTCCATCACCTCCACCCCTAACCACCTTCTCCTCCTCCCCCCCATCACGATCTTATAGTTACCGAGGCTGGTCTTGCTTCTGCTAGTTTTTCCTTAGCATCTGTTGACATGTTCAAGCTGAAAATGGAGAAAAAAAGATGTACCGTTATTAGTTGACGTGTGTGTTATTTTTTCATTGTTCACATACTTTCTACCCTCTGATTTAAAGATGAAGCTAATGATGATGATAATAATAATAATAATAATAATGATAATGATGATGATGATAATAATAATAATAATAATAATGATAATGATGATCATAATGATTTCAGATGATGATAATGATGATGACGATCTTGATAACATTGACAATGGTGATGATAGTGATAACAATAACAAGAACAACAATATTAATAACAATACCACTACAAACAAAACAAAAAATAGCAACAAGGTTGATAATTACCATCTGATCATAATCATAATAAACTAGAATGATAACAATCATTATCATCCTGCTTACAACAACAATAATGATAAAAGTAATGATACTTCCAGTAATGACTAGGCTTGTAACAGAAAATAGCAGTCCAGTTTGGAGAGTGGACAGATATACACAATGGAAAGAAAATGAGAGTGGACAGATATACACAATGGAAAGAAAATGAGAGTGGACAGATATACACAATGGAAAGAAAATGAGAGTGGACAGATAGACACAATGGAAAGAAAATGAGAGTGGACAGATAGACACAATGGAAAGAAAATGAGAGTGGAAAAATGACAGATGTAAAAAAAAAAAAAATTTTTAATGCAAACCCATGAACCCAAACAACCCAACAACACTAAAAACAACAACAAACAACATTCTATAATTAAAACAAAACAGACATAACACTAAAAACAAAAAACAAAAACAACCCCTAAACCAAAGCCAAAGATAAAGGAAGATAACTGGTAACATCAAGATGACAAAGGACTGCACAGTTTGTTGCCCTTTTCACCTCAAGAACTTGAATGCAGGCACACAAATGCACTCACTAAAATATACACAGACACACAGTCATGTGCTTGTAAACACGCTCTCTCTCTCTCTCTCTCCTCTCTCTCTCTCTCTCTCTCTCTCTCCTCTCTCTCTCTCTCCTCTCACACACACACACAGAAAATTAATTCGGGTTGGAAAGCAAAGGGAAGTCACCTGAAATAATCCAGGTCGTCAGGCAGACGGAGTTGCTCCTCTTTCCTCACTTCTTCCATCTCCTCCAGTTGGTCTTTCAGCTCCACGTGGTACTTGGCTGTCGTGTCACCAGCACACAATAATTATGTCGACAGACAGACAGACAGACATATTGCAATCAACAGCTATCAGACATATTGCAGTCAATAGCTATCAGGCATATTGCTATTAAAAATTATCAGACATATTGCCATCAATAGCTATCAGACATATTGCAGTCAATAACTATCAGACATATTGCAATCAATAACTATCAGACATATTGCAGTCAATAACTATCAGACATATTGCCATTAACAACTATCAGATATATAGCCATTAATAACTATCAGACATACTGCAATCAATAACTATCAGACATATTGCTATTAATAACTATCAGACATTTTGCAATCAATAACTATCAGACATATTGCAATTAATAACTCTCAGACATATTATAATCAATAACAAACATGTATCTGGCTGTCAGCATCAAACAATGTGTCACTATACATACTGACATATTGCAACCAATAACAACCATATATTATCATCAAATCAATCAGTCAGTCAGTGGATGGTATAGCCAATCACCTTATATCAATGAATCGATCTATATCACCTTATCGTATCAACAAATCACTCACTCAATGCCACACACACACACACATTTGCATGCACGCATGTAAACACATATGATTGCATGCATGGACATGCACATAATGTACAAAAAAAAATATTTTCTATGATAACACACATAGACAGAATTCAATGTGCGCGGGCACACACACAGACACACACACACACAGACACACACACACACACACACACACACACGTACACACACACACACACACACACACACACACACACACACACACACACACACACACACAGCAAAGCGAATTTGAAAGGAAAACAAAAGAGAGACTAGGAGAAAAGGCACGATTCTGAATATATATAAATATATATATATATATATATAGAGAGAGAGAGAGAGAGAGAGAGAGAGAGAGAGAGAGAGAGAGAGAGAGAGAGATAGAAGAGAGAGAGAGAGAGAAGATAGATAGATAGATAGATAGATAGATAGATAGATAGATAGATAGATAGATAGATAGATAGATAGATATACCCGTACAGCAAGGGGAAGAATCAAAACAAAAAAATAGATGAATCTTG
>CM054157.1:2216013-2226013 GCA_028751875.1 Rapana venosa
CTACTCTTTCGAACAGCGGAACAGGATTTAACGTGTGCGCAAGATGTTCTGCATGCGTTCGCACACGGGGCCTCGTTTATAGTCTCATCCGAAGGATAATGGAATAAGCACTCCTGCGCTTTTTTTTTTTTACATCCAGTCCCCATGTGTGTGCAGTTTTGCAAATTTAAGTGTGTCAGTGTATATGTGTGTGTGTGTGTGAGAGAGAGAGAGAGAGAGAGAGAGAGAGAGAGAGAGAGAGAGAGAGAGAGAGAGAGAGAGAGAGAGAGAGAGAGAGAGAGAAAGAGAGAGAGAGAGGGTGGGGGAGGGGGGGGGGAGAAACAGAGAGAGAAAGAGAGAGAGAGGAGAGAGAAGAGAAATTGAAAACGAAGTTTATTTAGTATAGGCCACAGCCCCTTCTGAATAGGGGGAAAGATAAACATCACACAAGTAACACAAAAACATAATCATCACAAAATATTACATAAAAGGATTTTACCAACATCACTTCCTATTCACTAAAAAGAAACTATAGATGGATCAAGTATTAGTCATTTCTAACACTCTCAGAACGTCTTCTGAAAACTTTATACAGGTATATGCATACATTCTTGAGTAAATGCTCATTTTGACTTTACATAAGCAAAACTGCTCGAAATAGACATGGATTCGAATAAAATTTAGACGGAATGTATCTATGCCTGAGATATAAAAAAAATAGCTGGACAGCAGAGCAAAATATGAACTTCGTCTTCGTTATCACTTTTACACAATGGACATATCAATTTGTTATCTTTATTCTTTTTTTTTTATAGTGGTTAGAATGTAATGCCATATCTGTAATGCCAAATCTAAACGTCGTTAAATAACGCTTTACATGTCTATCAATATCCAGTGACAAATAGAGTTCACACTTTGTACTTTAAATGTTCTAAATAATGAAAATCTTTCACTTTGGTGAGAGAGGACAGAGGGAGAGAGAGAGAGAGAGAGAGAGAGAGAGAGAGAGAGAGAGGGGGGGGGGGGGGGAGACTGTGTATTTGAGTGTCAGTGTGTCAGTGTGTGTGTGTGTGTGTGTGTGTGCATGCATGTTTGGGTGTGTGTGTGTGTGTGCACATCCCTAAGGTAGCCGCATTCCGAATTCGATAATGTCTAAACATGACACGAGGGTGCGTGCGTTTGTGTGTGTGTGTGTGTGTGGGGGGGGGGGGGGGGTTGATGAAAAATGTTTCTACCAGTCTGCAATGGCTTACTCTCCCCTAAGGGTTTTAAAATGTGCGCAGGATATTCTGCACGCTTTGATAAATAGGACCTTGGTTTACAGTCTCATTTGAAAGACTTTCAGGAGAGTGGAGCGGGTACTGATATTAACTCCTGGGGAAAACTGTCCCTGGAAAGGGCATCCCGGTGGTGGCTGGAACTCGGGCTGTCAGATGGCGAATTCAGCAGCAAGGTTATCTCCCCCTACCCCCTCCTCACTACTAAAAAATCGTTTTTCTGTCACTGATGTTTCTGTACTCTCTCTCTTTATCTCTCTCTCTCTCTCTCTGTCTCTCTCTGTCTCGTCTCTCTTCTCTCTCTCTCTCTCTCTCTCTCTCTCTCTTCCCTCCTCCCTCCCTCCCTTCCTCTCCCTCTAGTAAACCTCCTCGTAGGCTAGATAGGATTATGAGTCTCTATAGCGAGCGTAACTTACTTTCAAGAAGTAGTTATATTTTGTTTTCATCTTTGGTCCATGGTCTGTACGAAAGAGAGAAAGAGAGAAGGAGAGAGGAGGAAGAGAGAGAGAGAGAGAGAGAGAGAGAGAGAGGGGGGGGGAGAGAGGGGGGGGGAGGAGGGGAGAGAGAGAGAGAGAGAGAGAGAGGGAGAGAGAGAGAGAGAGAGAGAGAGAGAGGAGAGAGAGAGAGAGAGAGAGAGAGAGAGAGGGAGAGAGAGAGAGAGCACAGACATGACACTTCGATTTGCCTCTTGCATAATTATTTGTCACGCACGATATCTCTTACTGTTCTAATGATGCTGGTTTGTGTATGGCCAGTGTTCAATAAACCCTCCAAAGTCTGAATTCTCTGTCTGTCTGTCTGTCTGTCGGTCGGTCTCTATTTGTTTCTCTATGTCTCTGTCTCTCTTTCTATGTCTCTGTCTCTCTTTCTACCAAAAGCCTATACTCGAAAGTTTTACTATGTCTATGTCTCTCTTTCTATGTCTCTGTCTCTCTTTCCACCAAAAGCCTATACTCGAAAGTTTTACTATGTCTATGTCTCTCTCTTTCTATGTCTCTGTCTCTCTTTCCACCACAATCCTATACTCGAAAGTTTTACTATGTCTCTGTCTCTCTTTCTATGTCTCTGTCTCTCTTTCCACCTAAAGCCTATACTCGAAAGTTTTACTATGTCTCTGTCTATCTCTTTCTATGTCTCTGACTCTCTCTCTTTCTATGTCTCTGATTCTCTCTTTCTATGTCTCTGACTCTCTTTTTATGTCTCTGACTCTCTTTCTATGTTTTCTGTCTTTTCTTTCTATGTCTCTGTCTCTCTTTCACCTAAAACCTATACTCGAAAGTTTTACTATGTCTCTGTCTCTCTTTCATGTCTCTGACTCTCTTTCTATGTCTCTGACTCTCTCTTTCTATGTCTCTGTCTCTCTCTTTCTATGTCTCTGACTCTCTCTTTCTATGTCTCTGTCTCTCTCTTTCTATGTCTCTGACTCTCTCTTTCTATGTCTCTGACTATCTCTTTCTATGTCTCTGACTCTCTCTTTCTATGTCTCTGACTCTCTCTCTTTCTATGTCTCTGTCTCTCTCTTTCTTGTCTCTGTCTCTCTCTTTCGATGTCTCTGTCTCTCTCTCTTTCTATTCTCTGTCTCTCTCTCTTTCTATGTCTATGACTCTCCCTTTTCTATGTCTATGACTCTCTCTTTCTTGTCTCTGTCTCTCTCTTTCTATGTCTCTGACTCTCTATTCTATGTCTCTGACTCTCTCTTTCTATGTCTTGACGACTCTCTCTCTTTTATTGTGTCTGACTTCTCTTTCTTTTGCTTCTCGGTCTCTCTCTTTCTATGTCTCTGACTCTCTCATTCTATGTCTTTGACTCTCTCTTTCTATGTCTAGGGACTCTCTCTCTTTCTATGTCTCTGACTCTTTCTATGTCTTGGACCTCTCTTTCTAGGTCTCTGACTCTTCTTTTCTATGTCTCATCTCTCGTTCTATGTCTCTGACTCTCTCTTTCTTCTGACTATCTCTCTTTTATGTCTTGACTCTTCTTTCTCTGTCTCTGACTCTCTCTTTCTATGTCTCTGACTCTCCTCTTTCTATGTCTCGGTCTCTCTTTTCTTATGTCTCTACTCTCTCTTTCTATGTTCTCTGACAGTCTCTCTTTCTATGTCTCTGACTCTCTCTTTCTATGTCTCTGACTCTCTGAGACTTCTTTTATGTCTCTGACTCTCTCTTTCTATGTTCTCTGACTCTCTCTCTCTCTTTCTATGTCATCTGACTCTCTGGACTCTCTCTTTCTATGTCTTTGACTCTCTCTCTATCTATGTCTCTGACTCTCTGAGGACTCTCTCTTTCTATGTCTCTGACTCTCTCTCCTCTTTCATGTTCTGACTCTCTGAGACTCTTTTCTATGTCTATGACTCTCTCTCTCTCTAGTTTTCTGTCTCTCTCTTTCTATGTCTGAACCTCTCTCTTCTTTCTATGTCTCGACTCTCTCTCTTTCTATGTCTTGCCTCTCTCTTTCTAAGTCTCTGACTCTCTCCCCTTCTATGGTTCTCTGTCTTCTATCTTTCTATGGTTCTCTGACTTCTCTCTCTTTCTATGGCTTCTCTCTTTCTATGTCTAGACTCTCTCTTTCTATGTCTCTGACTCTCTCTCTTTCTATGTCTCAGACTCTCTCTTGTCTTGTCCTCTGGGACTCTCTCTTCTATGTACTTCTCTCTTTCTATGTCTCCGACTCTCTCTCTTTGTCTCTGGGACTTTATCTCTCTATATGTCTCTGTCTCTCTTTCCTCACTTAAAAAACCTATACTCGAAAGTTTTCTATGTCTATGACTCTCTATCTCTCTATGTCTCTGTCTCTCTTTTACCTAAAGCCTATACTCGAAAGTTTTACATGTCTCTGACTCTCTCTCTCTCTATGTCCTCTGTCTCTCTTTCCACCTAATGCTATACTCGAAGTTTTACTTGTCTAGTCTATCTCTTTTCTATGTCTTGACACTCTTTCTATGTCTCTGTTCTCTCCTTTCCTATGTCTTGACTCTCTCTTTCTATGTCTCTGACTCTCTCTTTTCTTTGTCTCTGACTCTCTCTTTCTAGCTCTGTCTTCTCTTTCTATTGTCTCTGACTCTCTTTCTATGTCTCTCTCTTTCTATGTCCTGTCTCTTCTTTCTATGTCTCGACTCTCTGCTTTCTATGTCTCAGACTCTCTCTTTGTATGTCTCTGACTCTCTCTTTTATGTCTCTGTCTCTCTCTTTCTATGTCTCTGACTCTCTCTCTTTCTATGTCTCTGACTCTCTCTTTTCTATGTCCTCGTGACTCTCTCTTTCTATGTCTCTGGAACTCTTCTCTTTTATGTCTCTGACTCTCTTCTTTCTATGTATTTGACTCTCTCTTTCTAGTCCTCTGTCTCTCTCTTTCTATGTCTCGGACTCTCTCTTTCTATGTCTTGACTAACTCTTTCTATGTCTTGACTCTCTTTTTCTATGTCTCTGACTTTTCCTCTTCTTCTATGTCTATGACTCTCTCTTCTATGTCTCTGACTCCTCATTCTATGTTCTGACTATTCTTTCTATGTCTCTGACTCTCTCTTTCTATGTCTCTTGACTCTCTTTTCTATGTCTATGACTCTCTCTTTCTATGTCGCCGTCTCCTCTTTCACCCAAAACTTAAAACTCAAAGTTCTGAAAATCCGTGGCCTTATGATTCAGTTACAAGTGATTCTTAAGATACTTTATTTCATTCTGGTTTATCTTTTCCTGTGCTGGCCTGGATGATCAAGGCACATTAACAATCATCTGCCACAAACGCAATCTGGCACCAGCAAAAGGAGTGGCCTGCTGAACAGCTGGACCCAATCCATCATAGTTCCACTTCCAAAGAAGGGAGACCTGAAGAAGTGCCAACCCCCCCCCCCCCCCCCCCCCCCCCCCCCCCCCCCCCCCCCCCCCCCCCCCCCCCCCCCCCCCCCCCCCCCCCCCCCCAAAATGACAGAACAATCAGTCTGATAAGCATCAAGCAAAGTTATGCTACGAATTGCCTTGAACAGACTGAAACACAAGCAGAAGAATCTATAGAAGACAACAGGCAGGATTCAGACCAGGTCGGAAGCACTGTCGAGACAGATCTTCAACATCAGAATGCTCATAGAGCAGCATCTCCAAAATCAGTACAGCTCTACAACAACCCTTTCATTGACTTCAAGAAGGCCTTCGACCGAGTGTGGCAAGAAGCTCCTGTGGCAAGTCTTGAGAGACTATAGCTTTCGACGAGGCCTGATTCAAGTCACTTGCCAGGCGCTGCTATGACAGCTCCCACAGTGACAGTCCTCTGGGTGGAGAAATCGGGGAGTTCTTCGGACTTCAGTTGGAGTTCGACAAGGCTGCCCGCTATCCCCCCGTTCTTTTCAACGTGTTCCTGGAAAAACATCATGCAGAGGCCCTCCTTGACTTCAAGACCACAATCACAATAGGAGGAAGGCCAGTCTGCAATTTTTCGATTCGCAGACGATTATTGATCTCATGGCCCAGTGAAGAAGAACTACCAGGACTCACCACCAGACTGGAAACATCACCCAATGCCCACGGTATGGAGATCAGCAGGGAAAAAGGGAGCAAGATCCTAGTGAACAGTACCAACACCGACCCACTCCCAAACCCGCATCAAGAGATGGCGAGACACTAGAGGAGGTGGAAACTTTCAAGTACCTTGGAGCATCATCACCAAAAAGGCACGAGCACCCCAAGAGGTGAAGATCAGACTTGCTGTGGGCCCCCCCTCCATGACTAAGCTGCGAAAGTGTGGAAAACCACAACATCAGAACCCACACTAAGGTCAGACTCTACAAGGCCCCTCGTCACATCCATTGCCTTGTACAGCTGTGAAGGGATGGACACTTACTGCCGAATTAGAACGTCGCATTCAAGCCTTTGAGATGAAGTGCCTCAGGCAGATCCTGAACATCACCTTCAGAGACCGCAAAACCAATGACTACGTCCTGGCAGCAGATCGAGGCAAATGGCTGGCAAAAAAGAACCATTGCTAGATACAGTCAAACGGAAAGGGAAAATGAAGTGGTTTGGCCACAACAATAAGGCATAACACCTGTCAAGACGTCCTGGGAGGGAATGGTGGAAGGAGCAAGGAGGCAGGGACGACCACGCAAAAGCTGGATATCCAACATCAAGGAGTGGACCGGCCTCACTGTACCAAACCTCCTGAAAACAGCCCAGGACAGAACCATTTGGCGGTCCACTTGCAGCGTCCGTGCGGGTACCCCAACGGTCGTCCCGACCAAGGGATGAGTGAGTGAGTGAGTGGTCGATCTATACTTAACACGATTCTCTCTCCACCACCCCCCTCTCCCCCCCTGCCCACCCCCCTCTCTCTCTCCAACAAAAAAGTCAACACTCAAACAGTTGAAGCCTCACCCCAAGGCTGAACCATTTCCTGTGGGGAGTCTCCTTCAGTTCACTCAACACTTTTCATTTGTTCTAAGTGTTGACACTGGTTATACCTAACTTTCCTTGTTGCTTCTTTATACTGTTTCATATTATTGTGTACTTAGGGTATTATGCATGTAATGTGGGCTCTCTGTATGATGCCTCTCTCTTTTTTTCCCTCTTCGTTCCTTGGCTAATGGTGAGGTTTCGTATATGCCACCGTTTGCCCACCATTAAGGTAGCTGCATTCCGACTTCAGGGATATCCAAACACGATACCAGTGTCGCTTTTGTTCAATGTTGTCATCCGTTCCTACCGGTATGCAATGGTCTAGTCTTGGAAAAGGTGGAACGGGTTTTCACGTGAGCGCAAGATGTTCTGCGTGCATTTGCACATGGGATCTCGGTTTAGAGTCTCAACTGAAGAACGTTTTGGGGTTTTTTTTGGTAGGGGGGGGGGGGAGGGAGTGGAGTTGGTACTGATGTCAACTCTAGAGGGAAAATCCCCTCGAACGGGTGATTCGGTGGTGGTTCTATCCCGGACCGTCAGATCACGAGCGCAACGCTCTAACCACTAGGCTGTCTAGTCCCCCATAAAGAGAATAAAGTTCAGACTAGACAGCAAGAACAGCTTGTAAAGCAGTGAAATGGGAAATACCTTTTTAGCTCAGCTGCACACACTACTTTCAAACAACATAACCCCCCCCCATCCAACTCTTACCAAAACCATTTAAAAGGTAGCAAAGGTGTCCCATAACCTATGCGGTCGTTGTGGAGCGAGACGTCAGAGACCTCACTTCTCTAGGGGCCAGCATATTGAGGGCGGCGCCCATCTCCTCACCCTCGCTGCTTCACCTTCCCTGACCCTAAAGAGGTCAGGTACCCATTTACAGCTGGGTGAACTAGGGGACTGTACTAAAACCAAGGCGCGCAAACGGTCACCCATCCACTTGGTAACCACGCTCGACGTTGCTTAACCTTAGCTTGGGGAAAGCGAGTGCTCTGACCTCTGAGCTATCCCGTTTCCCTAAAGCTATTTGGGAATGGTCGAACAGACCCTACAGAACTAGCCTACGTTGTTGTTTTTTAAAAAGCTGAAGTAACCACTTTTTGCCAGAGACATTTTTGACGAAATTTTCTGACACTGAAATGAACGGAAAGGAAGAGGAGGAGGAGACAAGAGGAAGCAGACGACAGCTAGTAACAGAGACAGTGGTACCTACCTGTGCGGCAGCCTCCTCGTAGCCAGTGGTGCCGTTGATCTGACCGGCGAAGAAGAGACGCTGAACTGGCAGCGTCTCCAGGCTGGGTCTCAGCTGGCGAGGATCCATGAAGTCATACTCCACCCCGTACCCTGAAATGACATGGCCTCGTGTCGGTTTTTTGTCATGACGGCTTCTGGGGGCACTGACTGTGTGTCTTGTGTCTGTCTACCCTCTGACTGTGTCACTCTTTCGGCTTCTTTGTCATGTTCTGTCTGTCTGTCTGTCTGCCTGTCTGTCTGTCTGTCTGTCTGTCTGTCTGTCTGTCTGTCTGTCTGTCTGTCTGTCTGTCTGTCTGTCTGTCTGTCTGTCTGTCTCTCTGTCTGTCTGTCTGTCTGTCTGTCTGTCTGTCTGTCTGTCTGTCTCTCTCTCTCTCTCTCTTCTCTCTCTCTCTCTCTCTCTCTCTCTCTCTCTCTCTCTGTCTCATTTTATCGCTTCGTCTCTTAAGATGTTCGCCCTTTCTTCTCATTCTTCTTCTCTTTTTCCTTTCTTCGTCTTTCTTTATACAGTAGCTGCAGCAACAATGGAATAAGCAAAGTCAGTAACAACAAAGCAGTAGGCACTACCATCACCACCAAAAGCACTACCACCACCGCCGCCACCATTATCATCACCATCACAACCACCATCATAACCAAGAGTAACAAAAACCAACGCAACAGCAACCACAGCCCTCACATCACCACACCAACAACCACCACTGCAATACCAGCAACTATCTCAGCACACACAACGTTACAACATAACAACAAGATACCCACATCCCCTGCACCCACCCCCACCCCCATCCCTCCCCAATGTCTCCATCACAGGATGACACCACCTCTCCCCCGTGCCCCCTCCCCTCAATGTCTCCATCACAGAATAATCCCCCCACCCCACCCCCGTACCCCCTCCCCCAATATCTCCATCACAGAATAACCCCCCACCCCACCTCCGTACCCCTTCCCCCAATATCTCCATCACAGAATAACCCCCCACTCCCCCGGGCCCCTCCCTTTTGTACCCCCCGTCCCCCAATGTGCCCCCCCTCTCCCCATCAACCACAATCATCACCTACCACTTCAACAACAGCAACGATCCCAGCAGGCATAACGTTACAGCGTAACGACAAGACACCCGCACCTCCTCCTGCACCCCACCCCCTTCCCTGTACCCCTCCCTCCCCCTCCCATGTCTCCACCACAGGATGACCCCCCCCCCCCCCCCCCTGCTGTACTTACCTGGCTGCACGAGGTGACACTTCTCCAGGCCGGGGATGGCCCGGACCATGCGCACCTGGTGTTCCTCCGGCATGGTGCAGCTGATGCCGTTAGGGTACACCACCCCACTGTGCAGCCCTGCAGCAGGCACCACCGAGACGGGTGGGTGGATGAGTGGGTGGATGGGTGAGTGGGTGGGTGGATAGATGGGTGGGTGGGTGTATAGATGGGTGGGTGGGAGTAAGGATGGATGGATGGACGGGTGAGTGGATGGGTGGGTGGGTTGGTGGGTGGATAGATGATTGAATGGCCGATATGTAGGTGGATGGGTGGGTGTGTGGGTGGGTGGATGGATGGGTGGATGGGTGGGAGTAAGGATGGATGGGTGGATGGACGGGTGGGTGGATAGATGATTGAATGGCCGATATGTGGGTGGATGAATGGGTGGATGGATGGATGGGTGGGTGGATGGACGGATGGGTGGGTGGGTGGATGGGTAGGTGGTTGGATAGATTATTGATAGGTGGGTGGGTGGATTGGTAGGTAGGTGGATGGATGGATGGATGGATGGCCGATATGTGGGTGGATGGGTGGGTGGATGAATGGATGATGGATGGGTGGATGGATGGGTGGATGGATGAATGGGTGGATGGATGGGTGGGTGGATGGATGGGTGGGTGGATGGATGGGTAGGTGGGTGGAAAGATGATTGAATGGACGATATGTGGGTGGATGGGTGGATGGATGGATGGATGGGTGGACGGGCGGATGGATGGGTGGATGGATGGATGGATGGGTGGACGGACGGATGGATGGGTGGATGGATGGGTGGGTGGTGGGTGGGTGGATGGATGGATGGATGGATAGATGGACGGATGGATGGGTAGATGAATGAATGGGTTGACTCCT
>CM054157.1:2236013-2238513 GCA_028751875.1 Rapana venosa
TTTATGGGGGGAAAAAAAGCAGGAGATTGGGACAAGAAGACAGAAAGTAGACAAGAAGGAGGTGAGAGGAAGAAAAGGAACCAAGGCAGAAACAAAGAGAGTGGTAGAAAAGAGGAAATTTCAAGCGCAGAATTTCCGGAACGTGGGGATGCTGTTTATACTGGCAGGCCCCGGTCTTGCACCATCCATTAAGTGATGTCCATCTGACACCACACCAGTGTCCCCTCCTCTAATTGATGTGTGTGCGTGCGTGCGTGTGTTTGTGTGTGTGCGCATGCGCGCGTGTGTGTTGGTGTGTGTGTGTGTGTGTGTGTGTGTTCGTGACATTTTATTTGAAGTCATTTGAAAACCAATATGAAATATAGCCTTTGTGTCTTTGATATTTTTGATGTGTATCAATCTGCCTGTCAGTATTGTAATTGCCCTTCATGGGATGATTAAAGTGTTTGTGACTTGACTTGACTTGACCTCCTCGTCACGACAGCCAGAAGGAAGGAAGGCCTGGGGCCCAGCTTTCCTGACCACCCTTGTCATGCAAAGTCGTCGGTTCTATGGTCCTGCCAGAAGTGGAGACACGTCTTGAACGACTTCATTTCAAAACACGACGATTTTTGAAAGAAAGAAAAAATCTGAAACACATCACTCCTCTTCTGCGATCTCTTCACTGGCTGCCTGTCTCACAAAGACTGGAGTATAAAATCAATACCCTCTGTTTCAAATGTCTCCACAAATCTGCACCCTCTTATCTCTGTAACTGTCTTCACCTGTACACTCCATCCCGTTCCCTTCGTTCAGCCGCAGATACTTTGTGCTTTCGAACACCCAGATTCAAACAAACCACTGTTGGCCGTCGCTCCTTCTCTGTTTCTGGTCCATCCACCTGGAATGACCTCCCTCTTTCACTTCGCAAAAGCTTCACTTGATACCTTCAAATCCAGCCTCAAAACACACTTACTTCCTACCTGAGACTTTCCCCCAAATATCTGTCCCTAATTTCAACAACATCTTTCACCTTCTAAGTGTTGTTCCGAGTGTGTGTGTGTGTGTGTGTGTGTGTGTGTGTGTGTGTGTGTGTGTGTGTGTGGTGTGTGTGTGTGTGTGTGTGTGTGTGTGTGTGTGAGAGTGTGTGTGTGTGTGTGTGTGTGTGTGTGTGTGTGTGTGGTGTGTGTGTGTGTGTGCGTGTGTGTGGCGTGCATGCGTGCATACGTGCGCGCGCATGGTTTTGAAATCTGTTGTTCATTATGTTTAAGGAGAGTTGCATGCCTGTAAATGATTGAGTGCAAGCGCTTCGATTTGTTTGTTTATTTACAAGATTCAGCGCTATATAAATTCCATATATTATTATTATTATTATTACTCTTTTTATATTGAGGATAATTAAATCAGCACTAATGTGCTTTTTTTTTACATCCAGTCCTCGAGTGTATGCAGTTTTGTAAATGTCATCAGCTCCAACCGGCACACAATGGCCTACTCTTATGAAAAAGCGGAACAGGTTTTTAACGTGCGCGCGAGATGTTCTGCGTTCGATTCACTTTACGTCTCTTCACAAACTGTGATATTAGACAGGGAAGTGGAGGAGTGGGTGGGGGTGGGGGCTGGGTCAGTGTTTGGGGGTAGAGGCACACATATTTTCAATATTGGTGAGCGAGTAAAAGAAAATGAAACGACTGACCTACCATACTAAAAAAAAACCTGCGTGCGTTCGCATATAAGACCTCGGTTTATAGTCTCATCCGAAGGACTTTTGAGGGGAGAGTGGAGTCTGCACTGATGTTAACTCCAGGGGAAGATAATATCCCCTTGAACGGGACTCGAACCCGGGTCAGCAGATCACGAGCGCAGAGCGCAACGCTCTAATCGACCAGGCCACCCCGACGCCCTCTTCTGACTTGACACAGGGAGGGGGCATATTGTGGACAGGGGGCGAGTTGTGGCCTGCTAGCTACACCGGTAGCAGCACCGTGGTCACCTCCACTAACGAAGCCACAGGTCTGCTTTAGCTGGGCGCCATGATGTCCTGCACTGGAGAAGGGTGGTCACTGCTCCATCACTCTGTGTGTGTGTGTGTGTGTGTGTGTGTGGTGTGTGTGTGTGTGTGTGTGTGTGTGTGTGTGTGTGTGTGTGTGTGTGTGTGTGTGTGTGTGTGTTGACCATTGGCCGGACATCACTGATGTGGACACTCACACCGGACAACAAGGGATCGTGCAGCACTTAATTCCTGCTATGTCATTTCGTTCCAGCTAAGTTTTCCCTCTGAGGTCGGAGCATGGTCGGTTGCCTTGTATGGCAAGATACTCGAAAATAGGCAGGCCATGGTGTGCCGGTGGGAACCGATGACAATTTTTTAAAAAAATACTGCATCCACACGGAGACTAGATGTAAAAAAGCACAAGAGTGATTATTCCATTATCCTCGAAATGAATAATAATAATAATAATAAGATGTAAAAAAGCACAAGAGTGATTATTCCATTATCCTCGAAATGAATAATAATAAT
>CM054157.1:2243513-2261013 GCA_028751875.1 Rapana venosa
AATGAAGGTGACTGTTGAGCTGTTTGAGAACAACTTTTTCTAGAACTTTAGAGACAAAGGGTAGGTTTGAGACAGGCCTATAATTCTTCAGAATGTTGGGATCGAGGTCGTGCTTTTTCAGTAGAGGTGTGACTATTGCTGTTTTAAGAGCTGATGGAAAATTTCCTAACTGAAGAGATGAGTTTACTATTTTAGTGATAATAGGCACAAGTTGTGGAAGGCATTGTGAGAAAACAGGAGCAGGTATGGGATCAAGGTCGCATGATTTTATAGTCATTTCCTTCAGAATTGTCATGATTTCTTTTTCACTTGTGGGATGGAAGGAAAAGAGAGGAGTGCCAGTGAACTGGGGATCAGGAGGCGCAGGCTGGAATTGAGTCTGATCCAGTCTGGAGCGTATGTTTCGAACTTTGTCTGAAAAGAAGGCAGAAAATATGGATGGAACTTCAGACAGGCTGTGGGTGTTAGGCAGAGGAGTTGATTTTGCAGATCCAAGGAGATTTGAGGTGAGGGAAAAAAGAGATGTATTGCTTTCTGTGTCTGGAAGAGTACTACGTAAGTGTACATAATGATATCTGTATTGCTATCTGTGTCTGAAAGAGTACTATCTACGTAAGTAGACACAATGATATCTGTATTGCCATCTGCGTGTGAAAGAGTACCATCTACGTAAGTATACATAATGATATCTGTATTACCATCTGTGTCTGAAAGAGTACTATCTACGTAAGTATACATAATGATATCTGTATTGCTATCTGTGTCTGAGAGGACAGACAGTCATACACTCCAGAAAAGAGATTAACAAGTTTCAATCCAGATCATGTAGGCTACACGGCCCTGCTTCGGGATTGGATATGTGGCCTTTTTTTTCTTCTTCTTAAAACCCCTTCCCTTTCTCTCTCTCTCTCTCTCTCTACTCTCTCTCTCCTCACTCTCTCTCTCTCTCTCTCTCTCTCTCTCTCTCTCTCCCCTCTCTCTCTCTCTCTCTCTCCCCTCTCTCTCTCTCCCTCCCTCCCTCCCTCCATCCCTCTACCGCTCCCTCATACTCTTACTTTTTTTTACGAGAAAGCATAACGGTCAAAATCGGAGACTCTTGGATGAGCAATAGCAGCAATAAGAAGGGCAGAGTTTCGTTCTGAAAGTGGAATCAGAGACTCGTGCACGCGTAAGATGAACTATAGAAAGGGTGAGTTCTTGTCTTCGGGGTGGGTTTTTTTCGGAGCCTTCAAAGTCCAGGGGAGAAAGGATTTATGGCCTGGCTTGTCTCCCCCCCCCCCCCCCTTCTCTTCCTTTCCAGTGGTTTATTGTTTCAAAGAGTAAAAAGCATGCTAAGACAAAGAAGTTTTTGGTAGGTGTGCGTGTGTTGTTGTTGTTATTGTTGTCGTCTTCAATTTAACGCCTGTTCACTCTTAGTGTGCGTGAGTGTGTGTGAGTGTGTGTTAGTGTGAGTGTGTGTGTGCGAGTGTGTGAGTGTGTGTGTGAGTGTGTGTGTGTGAGTGAGTGAGTGTGTGTGAGTGTGTGTGTGAGTGAGTGTGTGTGTGTGTGTGAGTGTGTGTGTGATGTGTGTGTGAGTGAGTGTGTGTGGGAGTGGGAGTGTGTGAGTGGGTGTGTGAGAGAGAGTGTGTGTGAGTGTGTGTCTGTGAGTGTGTGTGTGTGTGAGTATGTGTGTGTGTGTGAGTGTGTGTGTGCGTGTGTGAGTGTGTGTGTGTGTGTGTGTGTGTGTGTTCTGGAGCGTTTCCTGTGCTGGCCTGTACGTTACTCTGTGCGTGGTTGCGTGCTCATGTGTTTGTGTACGGATGTCTGTGTGTGGTGGGCTCGTGTGTGCATGTGCATGCTTACTTTCATGCATGTATTTGTGTACGTGCGTCAGAAGTGCGTGCATGTTTACATAGGTGCGTGTGTCCCTGTGTACTTACGTTCATACGTGTGCGAGAGTGTGCGTGCACGCATGCATAACATCGAGACACGCAGTGGGACATGTTGATACCTCAACAGTCAGATAGATAGTATATATAAAAGCTCACACACACACACACACACACACACACACACACACACTTACACACATATATATATATATATATATATAATATATATATATATATATATATATATATATATATATATATATATATATGAGACCAAAGAATGAAAAATAAAAGAAAAATGTTTTATAAGGGAAACGTAAAAGAAAATAATGTCATCAACCTAAAGTTGCAAAAGAAGACAAAAACAAAAATGTAGAAAAAATCAGAAAAATTAATTTAACCCCCCCCCCCCCCCCCCCCCGGGAAAATGGAGAAAAGGAAATCAAAGTTTTTTCTAAAAACAAAAAAAAACTTGAAAAGAAATAAAAGAAGAAGAGAAAAGAAGAATACAGAGATGAAAAGGAGAAAAAAAAATAAAACAGAAAAAAGGTTCTAAAAGACAAAAACCAGAAAAGGAGAGAAGAAAAAAGAGAATGGAAAACAGAAAGAAAAAGCTAAACAAAAAAAGTCTTTAAAAAAGGCAAAAACCAACAAAAATGAGGAAAAAAAACGGAAGAAAAGGAAAAAAGTTCAATAAAAGAAAAAAAAAAAACCCGGTCTTTACAAAGAAAAGAACACAATAAATGACAAGAAAACTAAAGACAAAATATATACTTTTGATTTCCAAAAACAAAAAAGGAACGGATTTTAAAAAACAAATTAATAACAAATAAAAATAATAGAATCCCCCCCCCCCCCCCCCCCCGAAAAAACCCCCCACAAGAAAATGAAATAATGGGAAAGACCAGAAAAGAAAACGGAAGAAAGAAAGGACAACGATTCTTAAAACACAAAAAGAAAGACAAGAAAAGAAGAGATAACACCACAAAAAGGAACAGCGAGAAAAGAAAGAAAAGAATATTTTTTAAAAAGGCCAACAACCTCCACACACAAAAAACAGCGTCTTTAAAGCCGTTAACCTTTCCACGACGAACACCATTAACCCAAACAAGACGCGCTCAACTACAAACATCAACCCGTACGTACAAAGTGTGCTTAAAACTCTGTACAATCACAGACAGCACACCACACTTCACCCTGCAACACAACTCGCCGTCTTCAACACAGAGACCTACTAGCAATGAAAGAGAACAGCGGAAAGTAGAGGAGAAGAGCAATGAAAATAATAGGAAAGTAAAGAAGAAGGAGAGAGAGAGAGAGAGAGAGAGAGAGAGAGAGAGAGAGAGAGAGAGAGAGAGAGAGAGAGAGAGAGAGAGAGAGAGAAAGAAAGAGAGAGAGAGAGAGAAAGGGAGAGAGAAAGAGTAAAAATAATAAACCAAAAGAAAAAAAAAAGATAGCCAACCAGCCAGCTAGACAGACATGTAAATTACACACAAACAAAAAACAAAATAAAACAAAAAGAAAGAAAGAAGGAAGGAAGGAAGAAAGAAAGGAAGAAAGACAGACAGAAAGAAAGAACATAAACACCAAGGAAGGAAGGAAGAAAGACAGACAGAAAGAAAGAACATAAACACAGAAAGAAGGATAGAAATAAGAAAAAGTAAAACCTCAAAATATAGAATAAAGGGAAATAACTACAGAACATAGGGAGGAAAAAAAACACAAGAAAGAAAGCAAAAAAGAAAGAAAGAAAGGGAGAGAGAGAGAGAGAGACAGACAGACAGACAGACAGACAGACAGACAAACAGAGAGAGAGACAGACAGAGAAAACGTAAAAGACATAAAAGACTATTCAACAACATAGACACAAGGACACTTGCCTATAAAGCCCTTAATCATTTCAGGCCCAACACCATTCACCCAAACGAGACACGCTAAACTATACAGACATTAACCCCTACAACCCGGTACTTCACTCTCTACAATCCTACACCACAGTGTACCTCACCACACTTTGCACCGCAACTTGTCAGCTTCAACACTACGGAAGAGGATGAGAAAGGCGAGAAGAAGGTGGAGGAGACTGGGAATGACAACAAGGAGAAAGACGAGGAGGAGAGAAGAAGAAAAAGGAGGAGAATATGACGACGAAGACGATGACGAAGATGATAACGAAGAAGAAGAAGCAGAAGAAGCAGAAGAAGAAGAAGAAGAACAGAAGAAGATGATGATGATGATGATGACGAAGAAGAAAAAGAAGGAAGAGGAAGATGATGGTGATAATCATGATGAGGAGGAGGAGGAAGAGGAGAAGGAGAAAGGGGAAGATAAGAGAAAAGCAAGAAAGAACAAAACAAATGAAAAACTTAGATGAACGAGAGAAAGACGAAAGAATGAGACAACGACAGAAAGGTAATAAGAAGAGAGACTGTTCTCATATTTACTTGTTTTTCTACTTATTGTTGTAAAGAAACGTGTATACAATCATGCTGTTTGGCTGCTTGTTTGATTTGACAGTTCATTTTCTGGTTAAATTTGTCAAATCATTAGGTAAGTATAATCATGCTGTATTTAAGAATATGTATGCACCGTAGTTGGCTGTTGCTAAACACTGTGAAGTCATCTGTTACAACATGTGTCCACAGATCCTGACAGCACTGCTGTAAGTTTACTTCTTGTCCTGCCAAGGCAATACGCTTGTGGTTCTGTGAGGGATTCTTTATCAGTAAGGTTCTGTTTAAACCACACAAACAAGACAGATAAGACTGAAACGCTGAAGAGCGAATAACAGAAAAAGCACACACCCCACACACATACACACACAAACTCTCACACTCTTCTCTCTCTCTCTCTCTCTCTCTCTCTCTAATAAAATTCATTATTGATTAAAAAATTGATTGATTGATTGACTGACTGATTGATTGATTCTCTCTCTCTAATAAAATCCATTGATTCATTCAAAATCCATTGATTCTCTCTCTCTCACACATAAAATTCATTCTCCCTCCCTCTCTCTCTCTCCCTCCCCCCCCCCCCCCTCTCTCTCTCTCTGTCTGTCTGTCTGTCTGTCTGTCTGTCTGTCTGTCTGTCTGTCTGTCTGTCTCTCTCTCTCTCTCTCTCTCTCTCTCTCTCTCTCTCTCTCTCTCTCTCTCTCTCTCTCTCTTTCTCTCAAGAACACTAAGTAACAAACCCATAATACAATGGACAAATGAACAAGAATCGACATCCCAGCAGCTAATAATCTATCTGGATCGACCCTTTTCTTCATCCTTTTATCCATCCTTTCTTTCTCTCAGCGCTTAATCTTCGTTTTTAGTGGATGAGAAACGACACGTCTTCAGCCGGGAGATCAAGGAGATTACAAGTTCAGAACAGTCAAAGGTATAAAATCTACATTTTTGACTTCAATCAAAAACTTCTGGCCCGTAAGCTCTAAGATTTGTATATCTTGTACTATCAATTTGCAAGTGTGTGTGTGGTGGTTTTTTTCTTTTTTCAGTTCGAGGATAATGCTATCTTTACATCCAGTCTCCGTGGGTATACATTTTTGTACATTTTGTTCAACTGTGTGTATGTGCGTGTGTGTGTGTGTGCGCGCGCGTGCGTGCGTGCGTGCGTGCGTGCGTGCGCGCGCGCGCACGCAAGCGTGAGTGGACCACATTTTTAGCGTATTTAAAAGAACCCACGGCAACAAAAGAGTTACAAGTCCCTGACAAAAAAGAGGAAAAGGTACCCTGATAGGAAAACACATGCACACCCAGAGGATGTTTTAAGAGGGTGTCAATGCTCTTGTGATTCCGTAGTGCCAGGTCTTGTCCTGTGCTTGTAACACTGCAAGAAGTCTGCCCGCTGGCTGGCCTCAGCCGACTGACTTCAGAGCAGCTCATTTTTTTAAAAGAATGCATGCTGGGTATGTTCACGTTTCTGTTACCCGCTGAACTGTGAAACGAATTACAGGATCTTTAACATGCACATTTCACAATTTGTATGTGTACAGGTCTGCACGTAAAAATTCACCCGAGAGATCGTCAAAACCCCCACCCTTAATTCACCGAAACGCCACTGCCAAGATTCAAACCTACGACTTCATAGACCCAGGGGACTGAAGTGGAAACAGTCTTACCCACTCGGCTACAGTGATCTAGCAGCCGCCCTCCAGCCTCCATATGCAAGACCAGGCTTCGTTCGCACCACGCTGACAAACAATGCAGACACTGATAAATATCACTATCCTCCACCCACACATCGAGAGCATCACGTTGCGATGCTTTGCGTGTGTGTGTGTGTGTGTGTGTGTGTGTGTGTGTGTGTGAGTGTGTGAGTGTGTGTGTGAGTGTGTGAGTGTGTGTGTGAGTGTGTGAGTGTGTGTGTGTGTGTGTGTGCGTGCGTGCGTGCGTGCGTGTGTGTGTGTGTGCGTGTGCGCGCGCGTGTATGTGTGTACGAGTTATGCAGTGTATATTTCTTGTTTGGATGGGGGGATGGGGGGGGGGGGGGGGGTGGGGCCATTTTTGTTGTTGATGAGGTTTTTTGAGTGTGTGTGTGTGTGTGTGTGTGTGTGAGAGAGAGAGAGAGAGAGAGAGAGAGAGAGAGAGGTGTGTGTGTGTGTGTGTGTGTGTGTGTGTGTGTGTGTGTGTGTGTGTGTGTGTGTGTGTGCGTGCGTGCGTGTATGTATGTGTTTTCTTTTTTCTTTTCTATTTTTCTTTTGGAGTTAGTTTTATTATTAATGGTTCTGGTAATAATGTAAATAGATAATATTGATCAAGCTGTTTTTTGTTCCTAGATAGATGGTTTGATGAAAAAAAGCAAATGCATTGCTTCTTCAAAGTGCCATCTGGAAAAAAAATTGACTTGACTTGACTTGACTTGATTTGACATCACCACAGGGTTCAACCACACCTGTTTCTTTCCATCCTCCGCCGTTTAAACTACATATCTGTGTGTCTGTGTGTCTGTGTGTCTGTGTGTCTGTGTGTCTGTCTGTCTGTCTGTCTGTCTGTCTGTCTCTCTCTCTCTCTCTCTCTCTCTCTCTCTCTCTCTCTCTCTCTCGTCCGTGTGTGAGTGTGTTTGTGTGATTACCCCCCCCCCCCCCCCCTCTCTCTCAATTTTTCTCTCTGCTTTTTTGTTGTTTGTTGTGTGTGTGTGTGTGTGTGTGTGTGTGTGTGTGTGTGTGTGTGTGTGTGTGTGTGTGTGTTTGCGCGCGCGCGTCTGTGTGTGTGTGTCTGTGAGTGTGTCTGTCTGTGATTCTCTCCCTCCCCCACCCCCCCGTCTGTCTTTCTGTGTGGTGTGTGTGTGTATGTGTGTGTGCGCGTGCGTGTGTGTGTGTGCGCGCGCGCGCGTGGTGTGTATGATATTCTCTCTTTCTCTCTCAATAGACCTACCACTCCCTAAGCCATTCACCTGTCTTTTAGTGTCTCCTCATCCTTCCTCTCAAATTCCTGATACGTTTCACCTCTCCTCTCTCTCTCTCCTCGTCTCTGCTCTCTCTCTCCTCTCTCTCTCTCTCTCCTCTCTCTCTCTCTCTCTCTCTCTCGCCCACTCTTCCTGTTTTCTCCTCCCTACCCCTCCGTTGTCACAGTCCTCACTCTCTTTCCTGTCTTCCCTCTCCCTCCCCTCTTTCTCCTTTTGCACCATAATCTCTCTCTCCCTCCCTCTTCCCTTCTCCCCTCTCTCTTTCCCCTCCCTCCTCTTTCTCTCTCCCCTCTCTCTCTCTCCTCCTCCCTCTCTCTCTCCCTCTCTCTCCCCTCTCTCTCTTTCCTCCCTCCTCTATCCTCCCTTCCCTCTCTCTCTCTCCTCTCTCTCCTCCCTCTCTTCTCCCTCCCTCCCCCTCTCTCTCTCTCCTCCCTCCCTCTCTCTCCTCCCTCCCTCTCCCCCCTCTCTCTCTCCCCTCCCCCCCCCTCCTTCTCTCTCTCCCTCCCTCCCTCCCCCCCTCTCTCTCTCTCTCCCCTCCCTCCCCCTCCTCTCTCTCCCTCCCCTCCCTCCCCCCCCTCTCTCTCTCTCCCTCCCTCCCCCCTCCTCTCCTCTCTCTCCTCTCTCCTCTCCTCCCCCCCTCTCTCTCTCTCTCTCTCTCTCTCTCTTCCTCCCCTCCTCTCCTCCCTCCCTCCCCCTCCTCTCTCTCCCTCCCTCTCCCTCCTCTCCCCTCTCTCTCTCTCTCTCTTTTGCCACTTCCCCTCTTCTCTCTAACCCTCCCTCCTCTCTACCTCCTCCTCTCCCACCCCTCTCTCTCTGCTCCATGCCACCCCCATCCCTCCATCTTCTCTCTCTCTTTTCCTCCCCCTCTTCCCTCCCTCCTCTCTACCTCCTCTCTCATCTTCCACCTCCCCCTCTCTCTCCTCTCCTCCCTCTCCTCTCTCTCTCTCTCTTTCTCTCTCTCTCTTTTTGTGCCACTAGTCATCTGTCTTTCCAAAGTCCTCTTCCTCCCTTCTTCTCTCACACATTCCTCACCTTTTATGTCCCACCAGGTACCAGTCTCTGGCATCTTTGCTTTTTGCCATGAACTACACCACAAAAACACAGACAGACACACAGACAGGCTGGTAGACAGACAGAAACACATAATAAGTACGCGTGAACACACACACGCCCGTACATACATACACATGCGCGTATGTATGCATGCACACACATGTACAAACACACTACACATACACACACACTGGCGATAAGCTAGCTCTCTCTCTCTCTCTCTCTCTCTCTCTCTCTCTCTCTCTCTCTCTCTCTCTCTCTCTCTCTCTCTTTGTAAATAAATCTTTCGAGTTCGTGTTCGAGTTCTCTCTCTCTCTCTCTCTCTCTCTCTCTCTCTCTCTCTCTCTCTCTCTCTCTCTCTCTCTCTCTCTCTCTCACACACACACACACACACACACACACACACACACACACACACACACCACAACACATCCACCACCACACACACACACACACACACGCGCGCGGGCGCGCGCGCGCCACAACACCCACACCCACACACACCCCATACACACACACACACACAACACACACACACACACACAACACACACCCCCCACACAACACCCACACACCACCACTCTCAGAAACAATGATGAAAACATAAGCAGACAGACAATTAGAGACACACCCCCACCCCCCACCCCACCCCCAACAAAAAGAAAAGAAATAAACAACAAAAAGTCACCCTCCCCCCTTACTTCACCCCCTCCACCCCCTCCCCCCAACCACCAACCACCACCACCACCACCACCACTACCACCACCCATATTTGTTTTGAACCAAACTGCAGGGAAGAAGAGCAAGACTGCAACATGTCTGGAATTCCAGCCATGTCTCTTGTAGCTCTGACAGAACCGTTCAGCACTGAAGACAACCACTACTAGGCCAGCTAGCGCTGACTTGTCAGCCCGCCCCCCTCCCTGCCCCCCTCCCTCTACTGCTTGCTTCCAGACTCTCTATGGTACACGCTTTGCATCAAAAGCCAAGTTCGTTATGTTTTGTTTCCAGACCCTCCCCCACTTTCTATAGTAAACATTTCGTCTCAAAAGACAAGTTTTGTTCTTTTTCCAGACCCTCTGACTCTCTATGGTGCACGCTTTGCATCAAAAGTCAAGTTCGTTTTGTTTCCAGACCCTCCCCACTTTCTATAGTAAACATTTCGTCTCAAAAGACAAGTTTTGTTCTTTTCCAGACCCTCTGCCTCTCTATGGTACACGCTTTGCATCAAAAGTCAAGTTCGTTTTGTTTCCAGACCCTCCCCACTTTCTATAGTAAACATTTCGTCTCAAAAGACAAGTTTTGTTCTTTTCCAGACCCTCTGCCTCTCTATGGTGCACGCTTTGCATCAAAAGTCAAGTTCGCTTTGTTTCCAGACCCTCCCCCACTTTCTATAGTAAACATTTCGTCTCAAAAGACAAGTTTTGTTCTTTTCCAGACCCTCTGCCTCTCTATGGTATACGCTTTGCATCAAAAGACAAGTTCGTTCTGTTCCAGACCCTTTGAATTTCTATGGTAAATTCTTTGCATCAAAAGACAAGTTTGTTCTTTTCCAGTCCCTCTGACTTTCTATGGTAAACTCGTCGTCTCAAAAGGCAAGTTTGATACTTTCTATGGTAAATTATTTGCATCAAAAGACAAGTTTGTTCTTTTCCAGACCTTCTGACTTTCTAGGGTAAATTCTTCGTCTCAAAACGCAAGTTAGTTTTGTTGCAGACCCACTGACTTTCTATGGTAAATTATTTGCATCAAAAGACAAGTTCGTTGTGTTCCAGACCCTCCCATTTTCTATAGTAAACATTTCGTCTCAAGGGACAAGTTTGTTTTTTTCAGACCCTCTGCCCCTCTATGGTATATGCTTTACATCAAAAGACAAGTTCCTTTGTTCCAGACCCTCTGACTTTCTATGGTAAACTCGTCATCTCAAAATACAAGTTTGTTACTTTCTATGGTAAATTCTTTGCATCAAAAGACAAATTTGTTCTTTACCAGACCTTCTGATTTTCTAGGGTAAACTCTTCGTCTCAAAACGTAAGTTAGTTTAGTTCCAGACCCTTTGACTTTCTATGGTGCACGCTTTGCATCAAAAGACAAGTTCGTTTTGTTCCAGACCTTCTGACTTACTATGGTAAACTCTTCGTCTAACAACACAAGTTCGTTCTATTTCAGACCATCTGACTTTCTATGGTAAACTTTTTGCCTCAAAGCACAAGTTCATTCTTCTCCAAACCCTCTGACTTTCTATGGTAGACTCTTCGCCTTTAAACATAAGTTCGGTTTTTAAAACAAAAATTCATTTCCTCTGACTTTTTATGTCATTCTCTTCACTTCAGAAGACAAATTCACTCTCTTCCAGACCCTTTGACTTTCTATGGCACAAGCATTGCCTCACAAGACAAGTTTGTTTTGTTGCAGACCTTATGACTTTCTATGGCAAGGTCTTCGCTTCAAAAGGTAGTGTGCCCTGTACTATCAAAACAGCTGGGGCGAACAAGGCTCTACAAGACTAAATAAAAATGAAAGCTTATGAAGAAAAAGTCTTGTCTTTAGACAATGCAAAGCAGAACTGTCCCAGGCCAAAAGCTGTGTTGATTATTGATGAAAGCAAAGTATCACGGTCTACATAAAAATAAAATGTTCCATTGAGATTGCCTTCAGCCATGACAAGCTCTTTATTTAGTATAACAGCCTGTGCTCTCCTTTACTTTAAAGCAGAATAAGTCCTCTGAAGTCAAAGTGTTGCTGCCTGTGAGGCGAGGTACATAAAATCTGCTATACATGCAAATGTCCCACCCAGTGTGTACTTATGGTCTAAAGGTAATTCCTAGGTGTGATGAGTGACACACAGTAACTATATTTTAAGTCTTCTTCTTCTTCTTATCATATGAGCGAAAAATGCGTTGCACTGCCATTAAGCGCCTGACAAATCAGGCCCAGCATACCCGAATTCGTGGTGGGAGAGAGTTGTTATATTTGAAGTCTTTTCGGAAAAAAAAAAGGCAGGAGAATGGACCAAGAAGGCAGAAAATAGACAAGAACGAGGTAACAAAAAGAAAAGAAACAAGGCAGAAACAAAGAGAGGGATAGAGAAGGGGGAATCCCTCTGTTGTTGTACGTTCACCAGCTTAACATCCTGGGGGTCAGAATATTCCCCCGTGGGATGCCGGGGGCCTGTCAGTATAAACAGCATCCCCACCCTCTGGAAATTCTGTGCTAGGAATTCCCTCTTTTCTAGCAAAGAAATATATCATGTTAGAAATATAATTCTTTTTCGCTGGCTACTAACCCCCGTGAATAAATGGATGATTAAGTGGCTACAGTACTTGGCACATGTTAGATATTGTTGTTATGTGTTTCTGTTGTTGTTGTCATTGTTGTTTCTGTTGAAGATTCCCCCGCTCAAATACTCTAGGAGTCACCCAGGCTATGTATGCACTGCCTCACTCATCCCACCTGGGAATCCCTGTGAGACCGTAAGTACACACTGGATGAGAAGTTGAATTTTATGGTTGTTTTCGAATTTCAAGTACTCTGCCATACAGGCAGCCATACCCCGATTTCAGAGAAACTTGTAACATGACGATGATCTATCTGTACATGTTGATTCAAGTCGCTACTGAGCAGTCCATTAGATGGAACTTTTCCCCGGGAGATAAGGTCATAACATCATGTATAATATTGTGTACCACTTTCAGTCAAGATGACATAAGCAGAGGAATCTGCAGTATGACGTAGACGTAGTCTTATTTGCTCTAAGAAATGATTTTTTTTTTTAAAGAACTATACTGTAAAGTGTGTTCTTTAACTGATCAGTCATGCTTGGTGTTTCAGGGTTGGATAATTATATATGTAACGTAACTCATTCAGTTATTAACTACGCTGGCATTATAACTATTAGAGTAACTGCTGGTCTCTTATCAATAGTTTGTTCTTGTCTAGAAAAAGGTTTGCTTTTGTAGTTGGCTCCTGATTTTTCCACACGATGCAGTTACATGCTCTCTAATTCTCAATGAAGAAACAACCCTGACATGGCGTTTGCAATCAGTTAGGCTACAAGCCACGCACGGACGCACTCACTCACGCACGCACATACGCGTATGCACGCACGAATGCATGCGCGCACACATCAAATATCACTCTGGGTGAAGAGACATTCAATTAAAGAAACACACACTCTCTCTCTCTCTCTCTCTCTCTCTCTCTCTCTCTCTCTCTCTCTCTCTCTCTCTCTCTCTCTCTCTCTCAAAGCTATCCTGATTTCTTTTTCATTTCCTGTTCCATGGAAACGTAAAACACTTTATGACACTTTACGTTATTGAAGAGGAGGTCAACCGCCTTCTGTTACATGGCATCTCACGTCTCTCTGCGACGTTCTTTCACTGATGATGATAACAACAACACCACCACTCACAGTTTCCCTCCTAAAACTTGTCCGTTTGCATGCAACAACACCGTCTCTTGTTCAGAGAGGAGTAGGCTAGCCTATACTGTGGAGAAGATAAAATCTAAAGGAAGGGGAGGGAGATGAAGTGGAGGGTGGGTGGAGAAAGGGGTTGTTGGGAAATTGGTGGTGGTGGTGGTGTTTGGGGGGTGGGGGGTGAGGGGGAGGGGTGGTTTTGTGGCAGACTGGTTGCCATTGTTGGTGTTGGCAGCTAAGAAATGCCAGGCATGGCATGGCGTCTTGTCAGCAAATAAGCGTTTTGTTTCTTCTTCTTCTCCTTCTTCTTCTTCCACTCTTTTATCTTCTTTTGCTTGCTACCTGTTACGTTTCTGGAAGTCTTCGCTTTGTTAGTCACATACATGATGGTGCGTGTGCGCGCGCACACATACACACGCGCGCACGCATGTACACACACACACACGTGCTCGCGTGCACGCATGTACACACACACACACATACACATGCGCGCCCGTTTAAGACAGGGGAAGAAGGGACAGTGATTGTATGTATGTATACGTGCGTGAGCGTGCGCGCGCGCGTGTGTGTATGTGTGTGTGCGTGCACGCTCGAGTGCAGGCATGCGCAAACTTTGTGTCGAGTGTCAACTGTAAAGAGGCTTGTAACCAATAGACAACGTAACTGGAAACCCCCCCAGCCCTTATTATTGTTTTCATCTTTGTGTTCTTTGTCGTCATCAACATGATAAACACTGTCATCATCATCGCCATCATCGCCATCGTCGTCATCGTCGTCGTCATCGTCATCATCATCATCATCATCATCATCATCATCAATCTTGTTGAAATCTTCGTCATCCTCTTGACCACTGTGTATAACATCATCGTCACCATCATCATCGTGACACGTCACAGTCGTGATCATCATCCTCATCAGTCCATGAGCCATTAAGAATAAGAAAGACACATGTACAAAATGTGATTGGCACGATGTAAGGGATGAGTTACACTGTCTCTGAACATGACCAATGCTAAGGAAAAGAGGAGGGGGGTAAAACCTCTCTCCCAAAACACCAGAAGCAGCGTCAACAGCGACAGTAACAGCAGCAGCAACAACAACAAAAGCCCTATGTTACAGAAAAAATCCAAAGTGTTTAGAATTCAATACATTGTGTGCATGCACCAGCAAACGTTTCTTCATCGCTTGGTCCGTGTTCACAGGCTGGTAAGAAATTGTGCCCGAGCTACCAGATCTTTGAACGTGTTTATCTTTTGTTTGTCTTTACGCTGAATCGTTTCTTTCCGTCTGTCTTTGTCTGTCTGGGGACGGGATAGCTCAGTGGTCAGGACACTCGCTTTCTCCACGCTAAGGTTAAGCAGTATTGAACGTAGTTATCTTCTGGATGGGTGACCATTTTCGCGCCTCGGCTTCAGTACAGTCCCCCAGTTCACCCAGCTTTAAATGGGTACCTTCCGTCTTTAGGGACAGGGAAGGTAAAGCAGCGAGGGAGAGGAGATGGGCGCTGCCCTCAGTAGGTGTCTCTCCCTGTGCCTTACAGAGACCTGGATTTTGCGCTGCAATGCACTGAATAGTGCTACAATGCACTGTGTTGTCTCATATCACTGTGTTGTGTCGTATCACTGTGTTGTGTCATATCACTGTGTTGTGTCATATCATTGCGTTGTGTCACATCACTGTGTTGTGTCATATCATTGTGTTGTGTCATATCATTGTGTTTGTGTCATATCATTGCGTTGTGTCATATCATTGTGTTGTGTCATATCATTGTGTTGTGTCATATCATTGTGTTGTGTCATATCATTGTGTTGTGTCATATCATTGTGTTTAGTCATATCATTGTGTTGTGTCATATCATTGTGTTGTGTCATATCATTGTGTTGTGTCATATCATTGTGTTGTGTTATATCATTGTGTTGTGTCATATCACTGTGTTGTGTCATATCACTGTGTTGTGTCATATCATTGTGTTGTCATATCATTGTGTTGTGTCATGTCATTGTGTTGTGTCATATCATTGTGTTGTGTCATATCAATGTGTTGTGTCATATCAATGTGTTGTGTCATGTCATTGTGTTTAGTCATATCATTGTGTTAAGTCATATCATTGTGTTTAGTCATATCATTGCGTTTAGTCATATCATTGTGTTTAGTCATATCATTGCGTTTAGTCATATCATTGTGTTGTGTCATATCATTGTGTTGTGTCATATCATTGTGTTGTGTCATATCATTGTGTTGTGTCATATCATTGTGTTGTGTCATATCACTGTGTTGTGTCATAGCAACAGTGTCTTGTCACTGGACTCCTCCCTTCACTTTCTGAGAAGTTGCTGGGGTAGCACACAAACGTTTTCCAGGCAGTGTGATGTGGCCAACTAGCACTGGCAAGATGGTCTACCTGCGCTGGCACACGGGACTTCGACGTCTAGCCTCGCCCACAGGATTCAGTGCCAATGTTAACGCTTCGGCAGAGACTGGAACACAGGCCCTAACCTGCTAGCAAAACTAACAGGTCGACGCTCTAACCACGGGGCTTCCATGAATGGGTTCATCCGATTGTGTTGTACTGAATTTTGAGCCACGAGAGGTTTCTCCGCGCAAAATTGGATTACTGGAATTCTGTCAGGGACAACTTTCTTGATGTCACGGGTTCTTTTACGTGCATGTGGCACACAGAACCATGGTTTGAGTGAACAGACGTAAAGTCGAAGCAGCACCCACCCCCATGGTTGGTTGGTTCACCCCGCTGTGCCTGGGACCACCATACACAAAGGACTAAGCTACGCTATAAAAACACAACTTGAAGAACTGTACTACAAAAAAGGCTATTTTCTAAGTTAAATTTGACAACTCTATTTCACATGTTTATATATTGGAGCCATATCTATTGATATGCAGGAACGAAAACTATAGGCGCATATTCAGTAGATTTCGCACCAGCTGCCATGAATTAATGATAAAGGGAGACATACAAACATTCCGAGGGAAAAAAGAAAATGTAATCTCCAAGATCAGACTAATGCGCTCCCTTGTCATATCCATATTTCTGTATGCCTGTGAATCATGGACCCTGACTGCAGATTTGGAGAGAAGAGTACAGGCGGTGGAGATGAGATGCTTTCGGAGACTCCTTGGCATCTCCTACAAAGACCACATAAGCAACGAGAGCGTGCATAACAGAATCCAGCAAACCATTGGACCCTATGAGAACCTTCTAACGATCGTGAAAAAGCGTAAACTTAAATGGTATGGGCATGTCACAAGATCCAAAGGACTTGCAAAGACAGTTTTACAAGGCAGTGTCCAAGGAGGAAGAAGAAGAGGCAGACCAAGGAAGAGCTGGGAGGATAACATCAGCGAATGGACAGGCCTAGAACTCAACAAAACCCTGAGAAAGGCAGAACAGAGAGAGGAATGGAGGGAACTGGTTGTTAAGTCTTTGAGGGTGCCCCCACGGTCGTCAGACTACGGGACAGATAGATAGATAGATAGATAGATAGATAGATAGATAGATAGATAGATAGATAGATAGATAGATAGATAGATAGATAGATAGATAGATAGATAGATAGATAGATAGATAGATAGATAGATAGAAGTGGTGTAACAAAATACAAGACGGGTATCACTTGCATGATGATTGTAAATTATATGACGATTTAAGAAAGATTTTTTGTATATCTAATGTTAGAAAATAAACAAATAAATGTCATGAATAAATATCGAGAGAATGTGAGAATGTTTTAACAATCGAGGACTATACTGTGACATGATAAATATTGCATGATTTTTTTCAGAAGAGCAGATATAGAGAAAATACATAATCTAAGAATCAACATCTTTTAGAAAAGTTTATAGTTGGTGCAAATAAGTCTGTTCTGACTTATGCAATAAATTTATTGATTGATTGATTCGGTAGTGTTTGATACTGTGAGAAGAATGATCTGAACCCTAAACCACGCTTTTGTAAGTGCATTGTTTGGTGCTCAAACGTGGTCTTGTGTAGTTAGATGGCTAATAGTATGATTTTAGAGTAGAGGTATAGTAGTATAGATAGAGGTAAGAATAATTATAGAAGTTATAGTGTGGTGGTGTCGTGTGTGAGTTAGGTGGTAAGTGTGTGGTGGTGGTAGTGGTAGTAGTAGGAAGTATAGGGGTAATAGTAGTAGTAGTAGTAAAGTAGTAGTAGTATGTAGTAGTAGTAGTAGGTGTGTGTAGTAGTAGTAGTGGTAGTAGTAGTAGTAGAGTAGTAGTAGTAGTAGTAGTAGTAGTAGTAGTAGTAGTAGTAGTAGTAGTAGTAGTGGTGGTGGTGGTGTGGTGTGTGGTGGTGGTGTGTGGTAGGTAGAGTAGTAGATAAGTGTAGTAGTAGTAGTAGTAGTAAGTGTAGTAGTGTAGGGTAGTGGTGGTAGAGGTTAGTATAGTTAGTAGTGGTAGTAGGTGTGGTGGTGTGTGGTAGTAGTAGTAGTAGTAGTAGTAGTGTAGTAGTAGTAGTTATTGTTGTTTGTTGTGTGATTAGTGGTAGTAGAAGTAGTAGTAGTAGAGTAGTAGTAGTAAGTAGTAGTAGTAGTAGAAGTAGTAGTAGTATAGTAGTAGTAGTAGTAGTAGTAGTAGTAGTAGTAGAGTAGTAGTAGTAGTGAGTAGGTAGAAGTAGTAGTTAGTGGTATGGTTAGAAGTAGTAGTAGTAGTAGTAGTGGTGGTAGTAGTAGTAGTAGTAGTAGTAGTAGTAGTAGTAGTAGTAGTAGTAGTA
>CM054157.1:2273513-2283513 GCA_028751875.1 Rapana venosa
CAGCCGACACAACCACCATTCCGACTTTTAGAGCGAGCGGGTCATGGTTTAATGAATGGATTAGTTGCGAAAGTTTCAAAAATGGGTTACAGGCTAAAGACCAGAAACAACATTGCGTGCTGATGCTTCCTAACCTGTTTTGAGATGGGGTGGGGGTCCATTTTCAGCCAGCTTGATTTTTTTCTTACATCTCCTCCTCCTCCTCCTCTTCCTCCTCCTCCTCCTCTTCCTCCTCCTCTTTCTTCTCCTCCTCCTCCTCTTTCTCCTCCGCCTCCTGGGGAAGTGTGCTGTCACTGATTCTTTGCCCCCGTCCAAGCACAAGGGTGGACACGCAAGCAGGTATACGTGTACAGACAGGCATCCACAGACAAAGAAACACGCACGCACACACATATCCGTACGCATCCACGTATATAAGCACACACACACACACCGTGAGCTGGCGCGTCCGAGAGTACACACATACGCGCATGCATGCAAGCGCGCGTGCACACGCACACATACACACACACACACGCACGCAGGCCACACATACATCACACAGAGGAGTTTTGTGTCCACATTCTACACAGTAAAGCCAATATTAACCAAATGTGTTCAGTGGAAATCAAAGATCATCAAGGAACTGTGTTCTGTTGGGACGCTTGCCCCTCAAAGCGTATTTGCCATCTTTATCAGGCCTATCTCACTCTGCTATTTCAGCCACTTGAATCCAGCAACTGTTGTTATACTTCTTCCTCTATTCCCCGTAAGGAATAAAACACTAACAGGGGTTTAATCACACACACACACACACACACCAACACACACACGTACGCACGCACGCACGCACACACAGAGCGCGCGCGTACACGCGCATGCACAGAGTGTCTCCGTGCCTGTATTTGACATTGCGTATGAGATTGCTCTCTCTCTCTCTCTCTCTCTCTCTCTCTCTCTCTCCTCTCTCTCTCTCTCTCTCTCTCTCTCTCTCTCTCTTTCCTGTAAAATGAAGTTCATTTCATGCTAAGTTGTCCTGTTCTTTATGATTTCAGAACAAAATATATTCATCCAAAGTATGATAATCCATGTCGTTTTAGGTTAAACTTACTGTGTCTCTGAGAGTAATCTCTACAACAAAGAAAAATGATGTGTGGCATTATCTTATAATCACCCCTTCAGTAAGGAGCCATGGCCTTCATCTGAATAAAACATTTCGTATATTTCTCTCTCTTCTATGTGTGTGTGTATGTGGTGTGTGTTGATGTGTGGTGTGTGTGTGTGTGTGTGTGTGTGTGTGTGTGTGTGTGTTGTGTGCACGCACGCAGCGCGGTATGTGTATGTATGATTCATGCGTTCATCGCATATCTCAAATCACGAAATTTCTTCACTGGGAAATATCAAATGCAAAAAATGAGACGATTTATGCTTAAAATATATAAATGAATAAATAAATATACATATGTGTGTGTCTGTGAGCATGTGTCTGTATGCAAACACGCGCGCACACGCGCACGCTACACAACAACACACGCCGCTGTGTGTGGGCATAATTCACGCGTTTGTCGCATATTTCACTTCTCAGCTTAAATGGGAAGTGTCAATCAAAATGCAGAAAATTCAGACGATTTAAACTTAAATGACGACGGAAATCCTACGCCACCGAAAGTGCAGGCAATTAACGCAGTTTCTCCATTAAATGCTGTGTTCATGCCAGACAAAACAACAACAACAACAACAAAATGTTGAATTCTTCCTCAAGTTCCGGAAATATTATCCTGACCTGCCAGCTTCTGATTACCTCCCTTCACAGGTGCCAGCGATATTGCTCTGGAACTGTCAAACACGGGAAAACAAACAAACAAACAGACACTCATACACGCGTGCTTGCACACAGATCCAGACGCGCACGCGCACGCACGCACGCGCGGGCACTTGCACACACACACATATACGCGCACATGCAAACACGCGCGCACACGGGCACTGACACACACACGAACGCGCGCACGCCACGCACGCACGCACGCACACACACACACACACACACATACACACACAGATAGCCGCAGAAACATACATTCACAGATGCGCACACACAGACAGGAACAGAGATAAAGAGATAAACAGAGAGAGGCAGAGAGCTAGAGAGACAAGGAAAGAGAAGGGCTAGACACAGAGAGAGACAGACAGAAAGACAACGATATAGACAAAGACACAGAGGAAGAAGTTGGAGACAGGGATAGACAATAAATAAGGGAGACAGAGACAGTCAAGAGAGACAGACAGACAGACAGACAGAAAGACAGACAGACAGAGAAAGAGAGAGAACACTGAACACTGAAAGTAATTTATTGCTATTAACAATACAGAGAGAGAGAGAGGGACAGACGGAAAGACAACGAAATAGACAAAGACACAGAGGAAGAAGTTGGAGACAGGGATAGACATAAAATGACAGAGACAGAGACAGTCAAGAGAGACAGACAGACAGACAGACAAAGACAGACAGACAGAGAAAGAGAGAGAACACTGAACACTGAAAGTAATTTATGCTATAACAATACAGAGAGAGAGAGAGAGAACTCAAAACTTTGAAAAGAATGGGGAGGAGGGAGAATGGAAGAGACAGAGACAGAGAGGCGAAGAGAGAGAGAGAGAGAGAGAGAGAGAGAGAGAGAGAGGAGTGAGAAAGAGAGAGAGAGAAAGAGAGAGAGGGAGAGAGAGGGAAAGAGAGAGGGGGAGAGAGAGGGAGACAGAGAGAGGGAGACAGAGAGAAAGAGAGAGAGAAAGAGAAAGAGGAGAGATAAGAGAGAGAGAGAGAGAAAGAGACAGAGACAGAGAGAGAGACACAGGAGAGAGAGAGAAAGAGAGAGACAGACAGACAGAGAGAGAAAGAGAGCACGTGGCCGAAACGCCAATCCTCCTGATGAGTACCTCCTTTTTTATGGAGACTACTTAAAAAGATGCGATTAATCATGGGATGCAAATGAGGTGACGAAGCGAGGAGAGACAGAGACAGAGAGAGAAAGAGGGGGAGAGAGAGAGAGACAGACAGACAGACAGAGGGAGACAGAGACAGAAAGAGAGGACAGACAGACAGAAAATACAAACAAGGAAACAGAGACAGACACATGTGCAGATAGACAAGGAGACAGAAGAAGACGAGAGACAGGCAGTGGCAGAGGGAGACAGAGACAGACAAGACAGAGACACATAAAATACAAACAAGGAAACAGAGACAGACACATGTACAGATAGACAAGGGAGACAGAGGAAGACGAGAGACAGACACACAGAGACAGAGACAGAGGAGACAACGGAGAGAGAGAGAGAGAGGGGGGGGGGGGGGGGGGGGTAGGCGAGGGAAGAGAGATAGAGAGACAGAGAGGCAGGGACAGACAAACAGAGAGACAGACAGACAGACAGACAGACAGACAGAGGAGGACGGCAGGCAGACATGACTGACAATGCAGTTGAAATGAAGACCACCCTAAAGCCAGCGCCCAGTCGAAGAGATCTATCGGCCCACAACAATGCCGCTGGACAATGGCGCGTTTTTCTCGGTCTGTCTTCCTCTTTCTGGCACTGTGTATGCTTCGCTGTTGTTGTTTGTTGTTATGAACTAGTCTTTCCCCCTCTTATAAAACATTAAGTTTGCTGAGCCCTTTCACTATGATTTTTTTTTTTAATGAAAGCATTTTCACACCACGTTCCTTTGTAACGGAAGCAATTTCGTTGATGTTGTTGTTGTTACTGCTGCCGTATCGGCAGTATCTGTATCAGTATCTGTATCAGTATCTGTTGTCTTCCGGATTAAAACCGTGGGGATCGAGGGTTGTAAACGGACTAATTAATTTGTTTGTTAATTTTTTTGTTTTAGGCTAACAAAAATTATCGTACTAACTAATATGTATTTGCCATATTTTTGCTCCTACAAAAACGAATATCATTGCAACTTGACGGAAGAGTAATATCTCTACTAAAAATCGTCACTACACAATATTCAGCACGCTATATGTCTAATGTCCATATTGTCATGATTTTGTTTTCCTTCTATTTTTCTATATCGCTCTTGCATTCAATCCGCACGAACTTAGGGCATCCTCGGATTTAAAACAACACATTTTGTGAAATACTACCTTAAGACTCAAAACTCGTGAGATGTTGCACAAACCTGGTAGGTTTGAATTTCTTTTCACATGTTTAAACAAACGCTGTCCTTAAGCGTCTACTAGCTTTCTAACCACATTATGCATGGGTGGGGTCAAGACTGCAGGAACACAAACACTCCTCATTCGATGATCATTTCAGACTATCTCCTGACTACCTGGTACTGTTAATGTTGTAAGTCCTCAGTCTCAAAACAATAATATACAGTGCATTTTTCATGCTTTAAAAAATCTGAAGAAGAAAAAATCTTTCAAAAATCTGTGAAAATGAGCAACACATTTTCTGAGTAGCACTCTATGGAAGACACTACTAGACCTGGAAGACACTACTAGACCTGAAAGACACTACTAGACCTGGAAGACACTACTAGACCTGAAAGACACTACTAGACCTGGAAGACACTACTAGACCTGGAAGACACTACTAGACCTGAAAGACACTACTAGACCTGGAAGACACTACTAGACCTGGAAGACACTACTAGACCTGAAAGACACTACTAGACCTGGAAGACACTACTAGACCTGGAAGCTGCAGATGGAGTGTAACCTGCACCTCATTGATGTTTGTCCCAAAGCTGCCGTAAACAGTGGGTGGCTGGGTGGCATGGAGGTAATACCCCCACCCAGACAGCCAGAAGTCCCGGGTTTGATCCCTACTTGAACCTGGACTTTTCCCCCTCCGCTAGGCCAGGCAGGAGTGGTGGTCTAGGTGCTAGCCTTTCTGGAAGAGGTGAGGAACAGGGTACCTAGGCTACACCCTGTCCACATTCAGTATCGGTAAAAGATCCGGCGGCAACAAGAGAGTTTGGCAAAATCCTGTAGGAAAAAAAACAAACCGCTCTCGTTGAGAAACAAAAGCAAACGCTAAAGAAGAAGAAAAAAGTAAGATAGGTGGCACTTTTCGTGTGGCGACATGCTTTCCCCAAAGAGAGCAGGCAGAAGATCACATACAATAAGAAAAAGCCAAAAGAAATCATGGGTTGACAACATCAAAGACTGGACCGCCCAACCCCTGCAACACCTTCTACTAGCCACACAGGATCGTGAAGCATGGAAAAAGATCTCTGTTGCGTCTTCTCTCATGTCCCCCCTACGTCCTTTGGGACATGGGACTGAGTGAGTGAGTGAGTGAGTGAGTGAAGAGTGTTATATAGTACGATACAATACAATGTATACAGTGCAGTATGATACAATATACACAATAAAATGCAATAATAACATCATTTTTGGGGTAACAACTATAAACTTGATAGCAAAACCCCCCCTGTAAACCCTGTTTGCCACTGACGATCTTCTGCTTTACCTTGAAGCGTGGTAGTGAGACAGGCTGCAGACCTGTCTGGCCGTGTTCCAGGACCAGTGCACCTTCCTGCATCCCCACACCTCACTCCTCCCTTGAGAAACACGGCGCCCTTCAGGCCCCTGAGAAAGAGAGGGAAAGGTCGCGGTGCACATGTTTGTTGGTATCTCTTTCACGCCCGGCAGTACACTAAACATGCACAAGCGGGGTTTACGTTGCCGCTGTGTCCTTTTCCACAGGTGGTGAGGGGAGGGGAGGAAAAGGTGTATCTGGGTCACACAGCTTCCTTTTAGACATCCCCCTCCCCCACTCACACACACACACACCACGCCGAGACATCTTTCAGGCTTTTTTTTTAAAAACCTCTTTGTTTTTTATGTTTCTGTGCCACAATGATGAGGGATGGCATGGCATGGCATAGTATGGCAGAGTGGAGGGAGAGGCTGGTTCTCTGTGTGTCCCACCAACTTGAAGTCATGGGTTGGACGTCTCAGAAGTGACGTCTGGTGGAGTAAGGGGTGGGGGTGGGGGTGGGGGGGGATTTTTATGTTCTCCTGGGTCTGCTTCAAGTGCAGACCTGCCAGTGCCTTCTGATTTCTTTGGTCATGTAGAGGAGTCGTGTATGTGCACATTAACTATTCCCATAACTTCTCATCAGCGTTTAAGTGGGTTACGGAAACATTATTGTACATACCGAGCATGCATCCTGTACTTGAAGAAGGGTGTGGGACCAGCCAGGCTTAATTTGCACAAGAGACATAACCTGGACATTTCAGTGGCGTGCCCCAATGACTCTTCAGGGAGTTTAAGGGAGAAGAAGCCACAACCATGCCGAGTGTTTGTACGCTCTATAGATAATGATTCATTCGACATTCATTATTCCTTAACTCACTCCTTCATGCAACGTCCACCACTCCATCCTCCTCACTTCTGCAGTGACCCTCTCTATCATCTGCTTTTCTTTCTTCCACGTCAACTGTAATCATCATCATCCATTTCGGGGTATCCAATGAATAGCAGCTTTCATCACAGGTGACTGGGAAGATGGATTTATCTATTACTACATTGTACCGCCCGTGATGCTTTGGTGGGCGTTCCTCAGCTTAACGTCCTGGGAGTCACCCACAGTATGCTCTCTCTCTCTCTCTCTCTCTCTCTCTCTCTCTCTCTCTCTCTCTCTCTCTCTCTCTCTCTCTCTCTGAAGACAGTCATACATACATACCTGAAGACAGTCATACATACACACCTGAAGACAGTCATACATACATACCTGAAGACAGTCATACATACATACCTGAAGACAGTCATACATACATACCTGAAGACAGTCATACATACATACCTGAAGACAGTCATACATACATACCTGAAGACAGTCATACATACATACCTGAAGACAGTCATACATACATACCTGAAGACAGTCATACATACACACCTGAAGACATACACACCTGAAGACAGTCATACATACACACCTGAAGGCAGTCATACATACATACCTGAAGACAGTCATACATACATACCTGAAGACATACACACCTGAAGACAGTCATACATACACACCTGAAGACAGTCATACATACATACCTGAAGACATACACACCTGAAGACAGTCATACATACACACCTGAAGACAGTCATACATACATACCTGAAGACAGTCATACATACACACCTGAAGACAGTCATAACTGAAGAGAGTCATACATACATATCTGAAGACAGTCATACATACATACCTGAAGACAGTCATACATACATACCTGAAGACAGTCATACATACACACCTGAAGACATACACACCTGAAGACAGTCATACATACACACCTGAAGACAGTCATACATACACACCTGAAGACAGTCATACATACACACCTGAAGACAGTCATACATACACACCTGAAGACAGTCATACATACATACCTGAAGACAGTCATACATACATACCTGAAGACAGTCATACACACATACCTGAAGACAGTCATACATACATACCTGAAGACAGTCATACACACATACCTGAAGACAGTCATACATACATACCTGAAGACAGTCATAACTGAAGACAGTCATACATACACACCTGAAGACAGTCATACATACATACCTGAAGACAGTCATACATACATACCTGAAGACAGTCATAACTGAAGACAGTCATACATACACACCTGAAGACAGTCATACATACATACCTGAAGACAGTCATACATACATACCTGAAGACAGTCATACATACATACCTGAAGACAGTCATACATACATACCTGAAGACAGTCATACATACATACCTGAAGACAGTCATACATACATACCTGAAGACAGTCATACACACATACCTGAAGACAGTCATACATACACACTTGAAGACAGTCATACATACATCCAAAGAGTACATCATGGTCTCATAACGATTCCCCGGTATAAGTGAAAGAAAAAGCATAATCTGGATAATCCACATAGGGTTTTAAGCTTAAAAACGCCCAACAACAACAAAACAGATAGACTGCACAAAAGACCTTATAATTCACGAGCGTTCAGAGGACTGTAGAAACACAAAGTGAGCAGATGGTTAATTCAGAACGGGCCAAGACACTGGCTTTTGCCATGGTCAGGTCTACAAAGTATTTGAAACCTGATGTCCTAAATAGCTGATATGATGCCTTGTGGCGTGTATGGACAATTCTCACCTTCAAACATTTTCTGGGAACTAGAATTTCAAAAAAAACCCTGAACTGTCTGCCTGCCTCTGTCTCTGTCTGTCTGTCTGTCTGTCTGTCTGTCTGTCTGTCTCTCTCCTCTCTCTCTCTCTCTCTCTCTCTCTCTCTCTCTCTCTCTCTCTCTCTCTTTCTATCTCTCTCTCTCTCTCTCTTTCTATCTCTCTCTCTCTCTCTCTCTCTCTCTCTCTCTCTCTCTCTCTCTCTTTCTATCTCTCTCTCTCTCTCTCTCTCTCTATCTCTCTCTCTCTGTCTCTCTCTCTGTCTCTCTCTCTCTCTCTCTCTTTCTCTCGCGTGTATATTTGACAAGCCTGGGGCCTGGCTGGCCCTGTTCCATGACAAATATCATTCTATCTCTTCATAAGGTCTCCTGTTAAAAATAGCGCTAACGTCACCCGCAAGTTCTTCCTTCTTGCCCTCTGGCTGATACACCCCATCTAGGAACAACGGTCATGTTTATTATGTATATCAGCACATAAGGTCATGTTTATATGTATATCAGCACAAAAGGTCATGTTTATATGTATTTCAGCACAAAAGGTCATGTTTATATGTATATCAGCACAAAGGGTCATGTTTACATGAGTATCAGCACAAAAGGTCATGTTTATATGTATATCAGCACAAAAGGACATGTTTATATGTATACCAGCACAAAAGGTCAAGTTTATATGCATACCAGCACAAAAGGTCATGTGTATATGTATATCAGCACAAAAGGTCATGTTTATATGTATATCAGCACAAAAGGTCATGTTTATATGTATATCAGCACAAAAGGTCATGTTTATATGTATACCAGCACAAAAGGTCATGTTTATATGCATATCAGCACAGAAGGTCATGTTTATATGTACATCAACATAAAAGGTCATGTTTATGTGTATATCAGCACAAAAGGTCATGTTTATATGTACATCAGCACAAAAGGTCATGTTTATATGTATATCGACACAAAAGGTCATGTTTATATGTATATCAGCACAAAAGGTCATGTTTATATGTATTTCAGCACAAAGGGTCATGTTTATATGAGTATCAGCACAAAAGGTCATGTTTATATGTATATCAGCACAAAAGGACATGTTTATATGTATATCAGCACAAAAGGTCATGTTTATATGCACACCAGCACAAAAGGTCATGTGTATATGTATATCAGCACAAAAGGTCATGTGTATATGTATATCAGCACAAAAGGTCATGTTTATATGTATATCAGCACAAAAGGTCATGTTTATATGTATACCAGCACAAAAGGTCATGTTTATATGCATATCAGCACAGAAGGTCATTTTTATATGTACATCAGCAGAAAAGGTCATGTTTATGTGTATATCAGCACAAAAGGTCATGTTTATATGTACATCAGCACAAAAGGTCATGTTTATATGTATATCGGCACAAAAGGTCATGTTTATATGTATATCAGCACAAAAGGTCATGTTTATATGTATATCAGCACAAAAGGTCATGTTTATATGTAAATCAGCACAAAAGGTCATGTTGATATGTATATCAGCACAAAAGGTCATGTTTATTTGCGCATTGCCCCTAACACCAGGAGAACGCAAAGCATGCACGCCCAGTGTTTATGTTGCCATAGTAGCCATCTCCTCATGCCATAAAAAGAACAAATGAAAAATGCCCCTCCAAAGGCCACATCTATACGGAGCGATCTTCTTCTTTTCCGACCTTGTCGTCATCTACACTTCTCCCCCCCCCCCCCCCCCCACCAACACCCCCCTCCCCCCCCCTCCCCCCCATCTCTCCTTGGTCCATTCTCCTATCTCCCTTTGTCTCCCCAACTTGTACTCTTGTCTCGC
>CM054157.1:2293513-2296013 GCA_028751875.1 Rapana venosa
GAGTGAGGGGAGGAGAGGGGGTGAGGGGTGATGATGGCGGTGATGACAGTAGTGGTGGTAGTAGTGGTGGTGGTGGTGGTGGTGGTGGTAGTGGTGGTGGTGTTGGGTGTGCAAGAAAAAACTTCTGGCATTCATTGTGTTTTTATCTGCTGCTGCAAAGAGAAAGAGAGGGAGGGAGAGGAGAGGGAGAGAGAGAGAGAGAGAGAGAGAGAGAGAGAAGAGAGAGAGAGAGAGAGAGAGAGAGAGAGAGAGGAGAGAGATTTGATTTGATGATTTTGATGATTTTATTGCATAAAGCTTTCGCCCATTGCAATGGGAAGGCTTGGGGATGGGGGTACGGGTACAATAAACAAAACTTCAAATTGACATCATCATAAACAAGCAAGCACGTGACAAGGCTGCCATGTCACTAAGTTCAGTCCTGCAGACCCAATGGATCATGCGCTTCCTTCACAGAAACACGTGAAATATTCGGCATCGTGTCAAGCTGTCCTGGCCACATACACGCACGCACGCACGCATGCACGCACGCACGCACGCACGCACGCACACACGCACACACATCCTCTCTCTCTCTTTTTTCTCCCTCCTCACTCACATGCAGACTGATACACCCGATACTTGGTCAAAACACAAGGAACCAGTCCTGTTTATCCCAGAATGAATCTGACAGCGTTCATAACCACATGCAAGTTGACTAGTCCAGCACTGATCCCGTCTTTGATCTTCTTGCGGTCAGCAGGTGTCCACAGCTTTAGCCTGGAATAAATTTCTCGTTCTTCCTGGGTCATGTGTTTGGTGTTCCTTTTGGCCAACCAAAAGATATTCATTGGCAAGTCACTTTCAGGGGTCCAGTCAAATTGAAATATCACGTCATCACTTTCACAGATCAATGTAGAAGGCATATCTTCACAAACCAATACATGGCAAAAGTCCTGATTCCTTGACACATCCCGCAGTTTCCTCTGTAGAGATCTATCTGTCAGTTCACTGACATAGTCTTTGATGACATCTACACTGTAGCCAGAATCTTCAGCCTCCTGTAGTGCACTGTCACAGTCATTTTCTCCCACTGTATCCACTGCAGGCACACACACAAGGTCAGTTTTGTTTTGATCTTCAACTTCTGTGGCGGTATCAAGGTGGGTGACATCAGGAGAAACCGGGTAGAATTCACGTGCAGAACGTAGGCCACGCGGCAGTGTGTGTTCGGGAGCCGACACGGTGTGCGAAACAGTGTGGTTTGATGGCGGCGTACACATGAAGAGACCCCGTGAATTTTCGGAATCGAAAATATTACTGCTCTTAAAGTTTTCTTGCCTTGTTGTTTCCAGTCTCCTCTCTTCTGCCTGTTTCCTCTCCTCCTCCTCTGCCTGTCTTCTCTGTTCTGCCCGTCTTTTCTCCGCCATCCTTCGTCTGTCCCTGTCCAGCTGACTGGGAGTTTTTTTACGGTAACACTGCGAGACTGAAGGTGCTTGTTGTCCCGCCATGTTGACAGTGTCAGAACCTGTCCTCAGTCTCAGTACAACAGTGGTGTTGTCTCCTTCTCTAGAGATTTTCCAGGAGGTCAGGTGACTTTTCTGTAGCAGGGCACTAAGCTAACTTCCAGCGTCGTGGGTAATCCGACAACGGGCATAATGCTGGATAAAATTGGATTTTTAACCAAAAATTAACGCAGCTGAAATCGTACAGGTCTATATCCAAGGGAGATCACCCTGCTCCGAGAGAGAGAGAGAGAGAGAGAGAGAGAGAGAGAGAGAGAGAGAGAGGAGAGAGAGAGAGAGAGAGAGAGAGAGAGAGAGAGAGAGAGAAAGAGAGAGAGATAGAGAGGGAGGGAGCGAGACAGATAGACAGACAGACGGACAGACGTAGAGAGAGATACGGAGACAGAGACGGAGAGGAAGATGTAAGAGAATGCGCTCAAAGCATTTCATTATGGCAGATGTTCGGGGAATGGGTCTGAAATCCCTCAAACTGTTAAGAGTCTTTGTTTTAGGCACAGGACAAATTAATGATCAGATTTCTTCCACACAGGAGGCACAGCTCCAGACTTTACAGACAATGAAAACGAGGGGGGCAAACACAGAACACGGTTCATCAGCACATGATCGAAGCATGTTGCCAAAAATGTTGTCGGGGCCAACGGCTTTTATCGTGTTTATTTTTCTTTTTGAAAGAAATACTTTTCACTCTTGTTGAATCAACATTAAAAACTGTCCTCACTTTCATTGCACCGGCTGGTGATGTCTGACCGACCCTGCATGTTCCATGACTGTGTTCTTCCAAACTGCCTGCCTCAAAACCGATAATAAAAATCATTGATTTTACTGGAGAAGTCAGCTCTCGCTTCTTTTATTTTTCGTTTCCCGGCTAAAGCTCAGAGGTTCACCAAAGACGAGATTTTGTGTATGCGACCATTTTTTTGCCCACCATGTAGGTAGCCACATTCCGACTTCGAGGATGTATGCTGGTTTCTGTAACCCACTGAATAATGACATGA
>CM054157.1:2303513-2306013 GCA_028751875.1 Rapana venosa
ATACAGAAATAAGCACATACATAACAACATGAACATCCACGCTTATATCCATCCCAACCAGTGTACAGAAAAAAACTTTGTTTCAAAACAAGCAAATTATCTCCATCCCTAGGGAGCATACACAGAAATAAACATGCGTTACACCATGTGCTCCTACGCTAACGTCCTTCTCACCATGACTGTGTACATGTAATTTCTTCTTCTTCTTTGCGTTGCCTGGGTTGTCATTTCTCAGAGCAAACCCCCAAACTTCCCATCCCTCAAGCAAATACACACACGTGCGTGCGCGCACGTGCGCACGCACCACACTCACTCACACACACACACACACACACACACACACACACACACACACACACACACACACACACACACACACACACACACACACAACACGAGACAGCACAGACACCCACGCTCAGATCCCAAACAAGTGTACAAGCAATTTTTCTTTGGTCAGAACAACCCGAAAGCTCGTGTCCCCGTGAAACACACACACACACACACACACACACACACACACACACACACACACACACACACACATACAGCACACACACACACACACGACAGCACACACACACACACACACACACACACACACACACACACACACACACACACACACACAAACACACACACACTACAGCACCACACACACACACCACACACACACACACACACACACACTACAGCACATACACACACACACACACACACACACACACACTACAGCACACACACACACACACACCACACACACACACACTACAGCACACACACCACACACACACACACACACTACAGCACACACACACACACACAGAACACAACACACACACACACACAGCCAACACACACACACACAACACACACTACACACACACACACATCACACCACACACACACACACACACACACACACACACACACACACACACACACACACACACCACACACACACAATCCAGCACACACACACACACACTCACATGGCTGACAGAGCGGGCAGCCAAGCTTACAGACAGGGAATCTGCTGGGGGGCTTTATTGAGGGAAGGGGTGAACTAATCCACTGCACCCACTCACTGTAGTATTGGAAACATGCGAATGATTATGTATGAGGGAAGCATTTACATAATTGCTTTGTGAAAACCTAGCCAATGGCTTGATCATAGTGTGACTCTCCCCCTCTCTCTTCCAAACAAGAACAAAAATCGGAAAGGAATAGAAGAAAAAAAGCGAAAAAAGGAAGGAAGGAAGGAAGGAAACGAGAGAGAAGAAAGAAAGAAAAGAAGAGAGAAAGAAAAGAGAAAGGAAGGAAGAAAGGTAGAAAAGAGACAAGGGAAGAAAGAAGAAAGGAAAAGAAAAAGAAAGAAAGAAAGAAAAGAAAGAAAGAAAGATAGATAGATAGATAGATAGATAGATAGATAGATAGATAGATAGATAGATAGATAGATAGATAGATTGATAGAAAAACAAGGAACTGGAAAGGAAAAAAGAGAGGGAATAAAGAAACACAATAAAGAAAAAGAAAAGAAAGAACTGGTAATCTAACAAGGAAAGAAAAGACTCAAAAAGACAAACATTCCCTTTAAAAAAAATAAACACATGCACCAAGAAGGTAAAAACACGTGTACACAATCATGCATGCATACGCATCACACACGCACAAATGCGCGCATACACACAAACACACACACACACACACACAAGTACGCACGCAAGTACACACACACACACATGTATACATCCACGCGGCGTGCACGTGTGCACATACACTCAGTCACACACACACACACACAATACACACACATACACACACACACACACACACACACACACACCACACACACACACACACACACCTCACAGAAAAACTTCTATGCGCTAGTACACAGAGAGAGAAAAATGAGAGAGACAAGAGATCCATATCAGAAGACAAAAGACAAAGCGGCAGACAGACGTAATGCAGCTGCAGATGCAAATTCATGTAAATGGATGGTGACAAATCGCATGAGGGGGACCAACAGAGACACTGGAACTTCCACAACTGCAAATAGGTCACAGAGGGAGGGAGGGATGGGGAGGGCAGAGTGAGAAACAGAGAGGCAAGGGAGGGGGGGGGGGGGTAAATAGTCCTAACAGACAAGCAGCAGCAGGTGGGGAAGGTGAACTGTGTTGATTTCTTTTGGATGATTCACCATGTTTTGGACTTGATTTGTAGGTATGTGTAGTCCCTGTGTTTTACATTCATATTACAGTTGAAAGGCGTTGAAAAAGAAATGTTATCACCGTCACCGTCACCGATCCCTCAGATTCAGCGCTCTATAAATTCCATATATTATTATTATTATTATTATTATTATTATTATTCAGAATCCTTTGGGGCGTCTTCGAAGCTTTGTCAACCACCTTTCTCCAGTCCTCGCGTCTCTCAGCCGCTCTCAGGATGTCTCTCAGCTCCATGTCTGTCCACTCTCGAATGTTGTCCTCCCATC
>CM054157.1:2318513-2321013 GCA_028751875.1 Rapana venosa
ACAAGATCTACAGACACAAAGAGCAATAGACTGAGAACGAACGAGACAAGACAGACAGACAAACGGGCAGACAGACAGACAGACAGACAAACGAGCAGACAGACAGACAGACAGACAGAGAGAAACACACAGAGACACAGAACAATCAGTTCCAAAGAGACGGACGCGGTGCAGTGAAATATCTGCGAAAGTGACACGGCCATTTCCTTTCACTCTGCCCTTGAGGTTGAGAACACCACAGACGAGGTTTACTGGTGAGTGCGGAAAGTCCCGGGTCTTTGAGATCGATTCTTTCTGAAGCCAAACTTCTTTTCCTTCCCCTACCTCCCCCCCCCCCCCCCCCCAATGAGTGTTGGTCTGGGTGCTAGCCTTTTGAAACAGACGATGAACCAAATTCCTGTGCGTAAGGTCAGCGGGACGGGATAGCTCAGTGGTCGGAGCACTCGCTTTCCCCCAGCCAAGTTAAGCAGCGTCGAGCGTGGTTACCACTTGGATGGGTGACCGTTTGCGCGCCTTGGCTTCAGTACAGTTCCCCCAGTTCACCCAGCTGTAAATGGGGACCTGCCCTCTTTAAGGTCAGGGAAGGTAAAGCAGCGAGGGAGAGGAGATGGGCGCCGCCCTCTATATGCTGGCCCTAGAGAAGTGAGGTCTCTGACGCCTCACTCCCCTACGACCTTATAGGTTATGGGACTCCTTTACCTTACCTTAAGGTCAGCTTAGCGGAGGATAAAGAATCTACGGCAACGAGAGAGTTGTGACTTGTCCCTGGCAACGTTTCTGTCGGGAAAAGAGTCACTGTCGTAGGAAAGGAAATAGACGTACTAGCTGAAAAAGAGGGTATAGCTATCCTTCGGATGAGACTATATAAACAGAGGCCCCGTGTGCGAACGCACGCAGAACATCTTACCCACACGTTAAATCCTGTTCCGCTTTTCGTAAGAGTAGGCCATTGTGTGCCGGTGGGAACAAGATGACAGAATTTACAAAACCGCATACACACTGGGAACTGGATGTACAAAAGCACATGAGTGCTTATTCCATTATCCTCGATATAAAAGAATAATAATAAATGCACTGTGAATATCTCTCTCTATGTAACGAGCAGCCCGACTTTTAAGGTGAACAAGTCATACCTGCCGTTATTGTGAGTGGTATGCGATACGATAAAACACAATACAAAACACTACAGTATAAAGCAATACAGTGTAAAACAGTACAGTACCATACATGCACAGCGGTCAGTCTCCCCCACTTTCAGCTGCTCTCAGCTGCTATCCATTCTATCCCATCCCAGCTCAGCTAGCTGGTGCTAATTAGGCCGCACACCGGTATTAAAAAATCATTCTTTTCCTTCTGTTTGTCTATAATAATAATAATAATAATAATGTATGAAATTTATATAGCGCTGAATCTTGTAAAGCAACAAACCAAAGCGCTCATTTTTCTATGTGACTCTTATATTCATACCGTACGTACTAAGGCATCCACAGAAATAAAAACCACTTTTTGTGAAAGACTAGCCTCTGACTCAAAACTCATGGGATTTTGAACAAATTTGGTAGGTTTGAATTTTTTTTTAATTTTTCAGCAAACACTGTACCCCCTCAGTCCTTTTGTCGTCTGCTAGCTTCCTTACCGCAATATGCATGCGCGGGGTCAACGCTGTAGGAGGAATACAGGCAATCCTCATGTAATGATTATTTCCAACTTTCTCGTGACTACCTGGTATTGCTCTATGTCCTCAATCTCAAAAACAAGTGCACAGTCCATTTTTTCATGCTTTAAAAAATCTGTGAAAATCACCAACATTTGTTTTCCATTCGCACTCTATAGAAGATACTACATGACCCCCAAATTAATACCGGTGTGCAGCCTGTATATAGCAGGAGCTGACCACACTTGGACGAGGCAAAAAGGAAGGGTAGCGTTAATGTTACCACTGGCCCTGCACCCGTAACTGAGTGATGTTGGCTTTGCACGCTGAGTATTTTTATTTATTTATTTATTTATCTATTTATTCTTTTATATCGAGGATAATGGAATAAGCACTTATATGTTTTTTTACATCTACTCCCCGTGTGTATGCGGTTTTGTAAATTCTGTCATCTGTTTCCACCGGCACACAATGGCCTACTCTTACGAAAAGCGGAACAGGATTTAACGTGTGCGCAAGATGTTCTGCGTGCGTTCGCACACGGGGCCTCGGTTTATAGTCTCATCCGAAGGACTTTTGGTGGGAGAGTGGAGTCCGCACTGATGTTAACTCCAGGGGAAAATATTCCCCTTGAATGGGAATCGAACCCGGGTTGTCAGATTGCGAGCGCAATGTTCTTACCACTAGGCTATACCGTCCCGTCAGTACAGTAATTATGATACAATGCAGTACAACACAACACAATACATCACCATGCAGTACAAGCTGATACAAAATACAATGCAATACAATTACAAAAAAAACAAAAACACAGTACAAGCCGAAACACTGCCATTAAAAAAAAAC
>CM054157.1:2333513-2361013 GCA_028751875.1 Rapana venosa
GGAGAGAGAGAGAAGAGTAATGAGCAGTGCAATGCTCAATAGCATTTCCTTCCAGCCCCCGGGAAAACAACCAATTAAAAATGATGAAAAAAGGGATTCACTGGGGGAAAAAATGAGAATGTTCAACAGCATATTCTATTTCTTTGCACAAAAGAGAAGGCATGAGAGAGAGGCAGGAGAAAGGGAGGGAGGATGGAGAGAGAGACAGACAGAGAGACAGACAGACAGACAAAGACAGACAACAAGAGAGACAGAGACAGAAAGACAAAGAAAGATGGAGAGAGAGAGAGGCAGACAAAGAAGAGAGAGGCGGGGGGGGGGGGAGGAGAAAGACACATAGTGAAGAGAAGAGGAGGCAGAGGAGGCAGAGGAGGAGGAGGACAAAGTGAAACATGAATGGAAATGGAAACAGACAGGAAAAATTGGAAGACAGTCAGACCAGATGGAAGCTGAGACACAGAGAAGGCAAAACAGACGTAGTCGGTGAGAAAGACACACAGACGAACAGAGCCATACACCGACCGACAACCAAATAGACAGATATGCCAACAGCCAAACAGACAGCTAGACAGACCGACAAACCGACAGACAAATAGTGTGTGATAAAAATATTTTAAAAAAGGCAAGCAGGCAGGCAGGCAGACAGAGGCAAGATGGGGTTTGAGGTGAGGACAAGGGCAGAGTTAATGGAGTAAACATGCCGAGGCACAAAACATGACAATTTGTGACACTGCAACATTAATGGAAAACTAAAGAACTCTCTTTGTCCGATGGCTGAGAGTGTAACACCCTCGGCGATCGCCCCCCACCCCCCCCCCCACCCCAAACCGTTTGCCGAAGAGTGATTCAGTCCACCACTTGAGTTCTCAGAGAGGCTGACTTGACCTCACTTCTTCCTTAAGGAGGCGACACACGAGGCTCCCGGACCGAACGGCTGGGACGGTCAGGGTAAAAGAAATCCCAAACGGATGGTCTTGTCACCATAAGGGCACAGCTGAAGTGGCTGGTCGGTGGTCTAGCGGTAACTCACCTACCTGCTTAGAAAGCAAAGAGTCTGGGGTTTCAAGTGTGTGGTGATTTTATCCCTGTTTGTGCCTGGCGCCGAATTTTTCCCCCATCCACGAGTCCGTGACAGGTGGTCTGGGTGGTAGTCTTTTGGAAGAGACGATAAACTTAAGGCAATACTCATTTTGTGCAAGTAAAAGAACCCATGGGCAACAAGAGAGTTGTCCCTGGCAAAGTTCTGTAGAAAAAAGCCCGCAATGTGGTGGCACCCAACAAAAAACGTATCCCAATACTTGTAGAAGCAAGTGTGTGTGTGTGTGTGTGTGTGTGTGTGTGTGTGTGTGTGTGTGGTGTGTGGTGTGTGTGTGTGTGTGTGTGTGTGTGTGAATAGACGTGAATACACACACACACACACACACACACACAACACATACCTGTTTACGAAAGGGAGAAGAGTTCTTGCCTTGCTCCCCACCCCGCCAACTGCGCCCCCTTCCCCTCCCCCCCCCCCCCCCCCCCCCCCCCTTCCTCCCCCCCCCCCCTCCCCCCTCCCCCCCCCCCCCCCTCTTCTTCCCTCCCTCCCTCCTCTTTCCATCTCACCTTCCTTCTCTCCCCCTCCATCTCCCCCTCCCTCTCTCAGTATCACTGACAACAGATAATCTGGGATTTCTTTGATTCTTCCATTTTTCATGGCTGTAGGCCGCGCCGCTGATGTAGGTGATTATCGCGGTATTTTGCCCCCGAAAAGAGGGATTGGCGGGATTTGTATGAAACATTCATCAATACACACACACTCTCTGTCTCTCTGTCTCTGTCTTTCTGTTTGTCTGTCTGTCTCTCTCTCCCTCTTTCTCCTCATCATAGGGTCTTGGCTCCGTCAGCCATTTATATTCCCACAGCGTAGAAATGGTGGACAGATCTATGTAAGAGAAGAGGATGGGTGGCCGGGGGTGGGGGGGGGGGGGGGGGGGCGAGAGAAACTGAATGAGTGGGGAGAAACCAAGAGAGAAAGAGAGAAAGAGAGGGAGAAGAGAGAGAGATGAGAGAGAGAGAGAGAGAGAGAGAGAGAGAGGAGAGAGGAGGAGAGAGAGAGAGAGAGAGAGAGAGCTGTGAGAGGAAACACAAAACAAACAGAAAGCCAAATGAAGAAACCCTTTCGGTTATACAGTAAAACATGGAGCAAGTCGTGTGACCCTTATTGAGGCAAACTCCATTAGCACAGCACACATGCCACCGCGTTACCACAATGAATGCAACACCCCTCTCTCTCTCTCTCTCTCTCTCTCTCTCTCTTTGTCTGGTGTGTGTGGGTGGGGGTGGGGGGGGGGGGGGGGGGGAGGGAGGGGGGTGCGCGTGCGCGCGCGCGGGCGTGTGTGTGACTTACGTACGAGCGCACGATTTCTCCCAAACTGGATCTGGTAGAAACTTCATTCATTAGCAGGACAAAACAAACAAACAAACAAAAAGTCTGGAGGCTTTCAACATGCTGAGAGCATCTCACGTGTCAAACGATGATGACACGATCTCTTCATTAACAGGAAAAGGAAGGAAAGAAAGAAAGAAGAAAGAAAAAAAAAGAAAGAAAGACAGAAAGAAAGAAAGACAGAAAGAATGAATGACTGAAAAGAAAGAAAAAGAAAGAAAGAATGAATGACTGAAAAGAAAGAAAAAGAAAGAAAGAAAGAAAGAAAGAAAAGAAAGAAACAAAGAAACAAAGAAAAAGAAAGAAAGAATGACAAGAAAGAAAGAAAGAAAAGAAAGAAAGAAAAAAAAAGAAAGAAAGAAAGAAAGAGAGAAAGCAAGCAAGAAAGAAAGAAAGAAAGAAAAAGGGAGAAAGAACGAAAGAAAAAGAAAGAAATTCATCGCGAGATTTCAGATTCCATTTAACATTCTCGCAAAATGAATGAAATAGGCAAAAACAAAAACTGAAAGCAGTGATTACCGGGGATGCGTTTAATCGCCCCTGGTGATGGGGTCGGCTTACCAAACTAGCAGCTCAGGAATGCTGCTTACTTACCCTGTCTCTCAGGTCCTGGGGTCGATTCCGATTAGAAGCAACTTTTTTTTTCTCCAGATCTTGGCAAATCATTCTTGCAATATTGAAGGAGTTGTGTTTGGTCACCTGTTTTCGTCCACTGCGGGTTTTGTTTTGATTTTTTGTGGTTTGTTTGTTTATTTGGTTGGTTTCTTTTCTTTTCTTTTGGGTTGATTTGCAGTTGTAGTTTTTGTTTTGTTTTGTTGGTGGGTGTGGAGGATTATAATAGAATGTTTGTGATGTTATTAAGGCTTCAACCAATTCCTACGCAGAGTTTTGTCACGTGACATGTCATGTGACAGGCTGAGCCTGTGTACAAGGAGTTATGTCCCATATAGGAAGCATGGGACCCGAAAGTGAGCACCATCCACTGTACGGATCAATGGCAGTTGAAGACACTGCAGGTGTCTGTATCTCTCGGGCCTGACGGACTGATGCCGGAAAGACAACACGTCAGGCTGGACTGTGCAGACAACCTCAATCAGAACGTCAGGGCTAGGCCCAGGCCGTCAGAAGCTTCCTTCAGTTCTTGGTGTCAGCTACGCCGAGAGCGCCTGGGCTTTGATTAAACCATTGACTCTGGGGGCAACAGCAAAGTGAGAGGCTGTATGACCAGTGGCTTTCCCACTCATGGAATTCCACTTTACAGCTTAGTCTTTAGTGATCGACTATGACTCTGACTAGGAGGCCTGACTTGCACAGTCTTTATGTGCTGCAGCCCTGGGGGCTGGTTGGCCTTTGGAGAACATCTCCAACGCTGACTGTCCTTATGCCCACTTGGCTGAGAGAGTGGGGATGTACTGTGCGCAAGGCATCTCCACTATAATCAAATTTCTGCCCAGTTTCCGAAACAGCAGCTGCCTCCTCTGCTGTTTTGGAGGTCATCGTCGGACACGACGAACAAACATACATAAGTGCCAAGGCCTTACATTAAGATGCTTTTATGCTTTGAAATGTTGATATTGAGCTTGTGTTATTTTTCTGTTATCTCACACACACACGCGCACGCACACACATGCAAGCACGCACGCACAACACACACACACACACACACACACACACACACACACAACACACGCAGGCGCACGAAAAACTCGAGCACAATCGGCATTGAAATTTGGCCAAATGCTTTCCTAACGTAAAGACAATGCCAAGAATTCAGAGCGAGGATGGTGGGGAGAGGGAGAGGGAGAGACAAAGAGAGAGAAAGAGAGAGAGAGAGAGAGAGAGAGAGAGAGAGAGAGAGAGAGAGACAGACAGACAGACAGACAGACAGACAGACAGACAGACAGACAGACAGACAGACAGAGAACTCGAACTCGAAATGTTTACTGAGAGTAAATGGATAAGCACAGGGCTTCTTTACACCATGCTCTCCCCCCAAAAAATGGAAAAAAAGAGAGAAAAAAGAAAAAAAGGAGAAAAAGGTCCAGAAAAAACACACACACACTCACACACACTCTCTCTCTCTCTCTCTCTCTCCTCTCTCTCTCTCTCTCTCTCTCTCTCTCTCTCTCTCTCTCTCTCTCTCACGCACACACACCACACACACACACACTCTAATCAAAACAGAACTGAAACCAAACCCAACAGCAACAAATAAACACTCACCAATGCAAAAAAACTCCAAATAAACAAACGTATGCAAACAGTAACAATCAAAGGAGGATTCAAATGACCGTCATAATGAAATAATAATAATAGTTAGATGAAGATCAGAGATACAGACAGACAGACACAGAGAGACAGAGAGAGAAAGACAGAAAGAGACAGAGATAGAGACAGACAGATAGACAGACAGGCATAGACAGAGATAGAGACAGACAGACAGATATACAGAGAATATACAAATGTATTTGGCACTATGTTGTAGGGAAATGAATAAGCACAAAGTTTCTTTGCACATGCCCTACTCCCCTCCCCATTTTCCTAAGGAAAATATTATAGAATACAACCAACAACAAAGCAAGCAAACTTACAGCAAAAAACTAGTCAATATAGGTGTGACCCAAGCAACGAAATATAAGAAAAAGTCAAACACACCAAAACTCTTCCCTTTTATTTCCTACCATCCCTCACTGAATCTCTGCTTTGCCCGCCCACCCATTCCTTTCTTTACCAATTTTCCCTAGGTCGTAGGACCATATTTTTATCCAAACCAAACGAATTTAAAGAAAAATGCATATGAACACACACACACACCTATCCCCCCCCCTCCCCCCCCCCCCCCCCCCCCCCCCCCCCCACACACACACAAGCCCCAATTATCGAGATCGAGAGGGGGAGGGAGGGAGGGAGGAGAGAGAGGGGGGGGGGGGGGTAGAGAGAGAGAGAGGGTAGAGAGAGTGGGGGGGATGGGGGGAGAGAAATACATTTTTATTTAGGAAAAAGAAATAAGCATATATACAACAGCATTTTTTTCCATCCAGCCCTCAGGAAGAAGTAGATTGATGATTTCAAAGAAAATCAATTATATTTTAATTTTATTTATTTATTTATTTATTCTTTTATACCGAGGATAATGGAATAAGCACTCGTGTGCTTTTTTTTTTACATCCAGTCCCAGTGTGTATGCGGGTTTGTAAATTTTGTCATCTGTTTCCACCGGCACACAAAGGCCTACTCTTCCGAAAAGCGGAACAGGATTTAACGTGTGCCCAAGATGTTCTTCATGCGTTCGAACACGGGACCTCGGTTTATAGTCTCATCCGAAGGACTTTGACATTCAGTTCGATTTTTTTGTCAAACTGGGAAGAAAGGGCGAGGCTGGGAATCGAACCCAGAACCTACGGTTAGTAGGCGAACGTCTAAACCATCCTGCCACCTTCCTTCCTATATCAATCACAAGAGGGATGGAGGGGGGAGAGAGAAACACACACACACACACACACACACACACACACACACACACACACACACACACACACACACACACACCACACAGACTGACTGACAGACAGACAGACAGACAGACAGACAGATAGACAGACAGAGAAACAGAGACAGCGAGAGAAAGGCGTTGAGACATGTGAAAGAAAGGAAAACCAACCTCAAGACTCTCATATTCTCTAGTGCTCAAATATACATGTATACATATTACAAGACAACGAAGAGCGTTGCGCATCAGCTGCGCACAATAACCCCGTCTTATGAATATGATTAGATAGATAGATAGATAGATAGATAGATAGATAGATAGATAGATAGATAGATAGATAGATAGATAGATAGATAGATAGATAGATAGATAGATAGATAGATATGTTGTTTTTTTTTATTTATTCTTTTATACCGAGGATAATGGAATAAGCACTCATGTGCTTTTTTACATCCAATCCCCGTGTGTATGCGGTTTTGTAAATTTTGTCATCTGTTCCCACCGGCACACAATGGCCTACTCTTTCAAATAACGGAACAGGATTAACGTGTGCGCAATATGTTTTTGCATGCGTTCGCACACGGGGCCTCGGTTTATAGTCTCATCCGATGTGTATGTGCGTGCGTGCGTGCAAGAGAGAAAGAGAAAGAGAGAGGAGGAGACGTTGTGTTAGTATTTATCCACAGGGGGAGTTGTTTTGTTGTGTTTTTTTGGTTTTTGGTTTTGTTTTGTTTTGTTTTTTGGGGGGTTGAGGGTGGGAGGTTTTGGGTGGTGTTGTTTTTTGGTTTGGGGGAAAGGGAGGGTAGATGACTGTGTGCAGAGAGAGAGAGAGAGAGAGAGAGATGAGAGAGAGAGAGAGAGAGAGGAGACAGACAGACAGACAGACAGACAGACAGACAGACAGACAGACAGACAGACAGACAGACAGACAGACATAAAGCAGAAAATGGAGAGGGAGGAGATGAGACAAGCACAGACAGACAGAACAGATCATGTTTTTATGTGTCTGTGTGGTTTTTTTGGGGGGAGGGGGGAAGGAAGGAGAGAAAGAGAGGAGAAGGAGGAGAGGGTGAGTTTTTGTTTGTTTGTTTGGTTTTTTGGTTTGGTTTTTGTTTAGTTTTTTGGTTTGGTTTTTGTTTAGTTTTTTGGTTTGGTTTTTTTTTCTTGGGGGGGGTGGGGTGGAGGGGGTTTGGTTTGGTTTGGTTTTTTGTTGTTGTTTTTGTTGTGTGTGTTTGTGTTTGGTTTTGTTGTTGTTGTTTTTTTGTTTGTTTGTTTGTTGTTGTTTTTTTGGGGGGTAGCTGTCTGTATGCAAAGAGAAAAGGAAAGGAGAAAAAGAGAGCGAGAGATGAGATAGGAACAGACAGACAGAATAGATCATGTATCTATGTGTCTGAGTGTGTTGAAGGGGGGAGGGGGGGAGAGAGGAGAAGGAAGAGGAGACGTTGTGTTATTATATATCTACAGGGGGAGTGTTTTTTTATGTTTGCTTGAGGATTTGGGGGTGCGGGAATGGGTTATTGGGGGGGGGGGGGGGGGAAGGGGGGGGTAGGGTTTACGGTTTGCTGTTGTGGGGTTGTTGAGGTTTTTTTTTGGGAGGGGTCGGGAGGTAGATTCCTGCGTGTAAAGAGAAAAAGAATGTAGAAAGGAAAAAAGAGGGAGGGGCGAGACAACACACACACATACACACAAACAGAAGAGATCATGCGTTTATGTGTCTGTGTTGTTGTTTTGGGTGTTTTGTTGTTGTTTGGGGTTGGGGTTTGTTTGGTTTGTTGTGTGTTGTTGTTTGTTTGGGGGTTTTTTTGGGGGGGAGAGAGAAAGAGAGGAAAAGGAGGAGACGTGTTGGTATCTATCTACGGGGGAGAGTTTTTTTTTCTGGAGAGAAGGGGGATGCCTGTGTGCAAAGAGAAAAAGTATGGAGAAAAAGAAGAGAGAGGAAGAGATGAAACAGGCACACATAGAGAGCAAAAGATATCATATGTTTATGTGTCTGCGTGTGTGTTGGGGGCGAAGGGGGTGGGGGAAGGGGGGGGGGGGCGTTGCAGAGAGAGAATGAAAAGAGAGACAGGAGACAAACGCAGACAGATACAGACAAAGAGAGACACAAAGAAAGAGACAGACAGACAGACACGACAGACAAACAGACAGAGATGAAGAAAGAGAGGAGGACGAAGATAAGAAAAAGAAAAGCAACAACAACGAACAACAACAACACCACCAATAGCGAATAAACCCACACACAAAAAACCCCACACTAAATAACTGTCGTTGACACAACGTTCACCATACCAATAACGAATGAAAACAACAATACACTACCACCACCAATAATAACAACACAACAACAACAATGACAACAAGCACACACATAGAGCAAACAACATCGCGCCCAAAACAGCAACAACAACAATCCTTAAGAGTTCTATCCTTCAACGTAGTGTCTGTCCACTTGGCGACAATGCCACGTATTCCCGCTAAGCTCTACGTCAATTAGTGCGACACAGACAGCGACATTAAGCACCTCATTACAGACGGGGGAAATGATTGGTGGGAGGGAGGGGGAGAGGGGGGAGAGGGAGAGGCGGGGGAGAGAATGGGGGAGAGGATCGCAGTTGTCTAAACACTGTCACACTATAAATCTTTCGAGATCTTCCATCGTTAGGCTCGCTTCACACAATGTAAGCTGTGTCGTTCCAAATTGTGGTGTGGTGTGGTGCACTGTGTGGTGTGGTGTGGTGTAGTGTGTGGTGTGGTAAGTTGGTGCGGTGTGGTGGTGGTGGAGTGGTGCGGTGGGTAGGGCGGTGTGGTGCGGTGAGGTGTGGTGTGATGTAGTTGGTTTGTGGGTGTTAGTGTGTGTGGTGTTATTTATGTTTTATTTATGTGTGTATTCTTTTATGTGAGGATAATTGTGAATGCACTTAATGCTTTGGTTCATCGTAGTCGCCCGGTGTATGCGGTGTGTGAATTTGTAGTTGTGTGGTGTGTGTGTGGTGGTGTGTGTGTGGTGTGTGTGATGTGGTGTGATGTGTGTGTGTGGTGTAGTGTGTGATGTGTGTGTGTGTGGTGTTGTGTGTGTGGTGTGGTGTGTGTGGTGTGTGTGTAGTGGTGGTGTGGTGTAGTGTTGTGCTAGTGTGGTGTAATGTGTGGTGTGGTGTGGTGTTGTGTGTGCTAGTGTGGTTGTGATTGTGTGTGTGGTGTGGTGTGGATGTGGTGGGTGTGGTGTGTGTGGGGTGGTGTGTGGTGTGTGTTGGTGTGGTGTGGTGCGGTGTGGTGCAGTGTGGTGTAGTGTGTGTAGTGTGGATGTGGTGTGGTGTGGTGCAGTGTGTGTAGTGTGTGTGGTGTGTGTAGTGCGTGTGTAGTGGTGTTTGTTGTTGTGTGTGTGTGGTGTGGTGTGATGTAGTGAGGTGCGATTTAGTGTAGTGTGGTGTGGCGTGGCGTAGCGTAGCGTAGGATAGTAAAGTGTAGTGTAGTGTAGTGTAGTGTAGCGTAGTGTAGTGTAGCGCAGTGTAGTGTAGTGTAGTGTAGTGTAGTGTAGTGTAGCGTATGCTACTTTTCAGTCCCAGCAGATTTCTCTGTTCAAACGGGGATTGACCCAGCAACTTCTCGCCTTGTAGACTGGTGTGCGCGTTACCTCCAGACCACCGGTCCACGTGTTGTGCTCCCTGCTATTGCAATATCCCAGCGTGATGGCTGTTGCCTTTGGCCTCTGGTGTAGTGTCCCTAAGCGGCTGATGTCCTGAATTGGTCAGGCTCAATAGACATAAGAGCTCCCCCCCTCCCCTTTCCATGGTCTGGAAACTTCGTGTGGAAGGCTGCGTACCGTATGATGTAAAAGAAATGTCTGGATTCAACTTAAAATGTGGTGTCACTCTCGACCTCGACATTCATGGACCTCATTATCATCCCTTGCTGATATCACAAAAGGTAAAGGTGTCCCATAACCTATGTGGTCGTAGGGAAGCGAGGCGTCAGAGACCTCAGCTTCTTAGGGCGGCGCCCATCTCCTCTCCCTCGCTGCTTTACCTTTCCTGACCCTATATAGGCAGGTACCCCATTTACAGCTGGTTGAACTGGGAGACTGTACTGAAGCCAAGGCGCGCAAATGGTCACCCATCCACTTGGTAACCACGCTCGATGCTGCTTAAACTTCACTGGAGGAAAGCGAGTGCTGTGACCACTGACTTATCCCGCCCTCCCCCCTCCCCCCGACCCGATGCCAAATAGCATGTTAAAAAAAAAGGACACTGATAGAAAAACATATACACATGCAGACAGGTAAAAAAAAATAATGGGTGGCGCTGCTCTTGAGGCGACGCACTCTCCGCAGGGTGCAGCTCGAGTTTCACGCAGAGAAATCTGCGATGACCTACAGTGGTATACGAATACAACTATTTTTCGAACCGGATCAAACTCAACGGATTTTTTCCGGGTAAAGTTCGGGAGTACTCTTTCTGTTCTAAGTTGGCAGTCTGGACAGCATTTTCATTCAACTGATATGTTTATATTGGCGTTCCTTTGGGCCAAGTTCACATCTGTGTTGATATAAAGACAATGTGGTAAGCAGTTGTGGTTGGGTGTTTTTTTTAAATGATTAGTGATGAACCGGGTTTTCGCAGTTGAACGTCTTGAACCAGTTAACGACAAGAGAGACACTTAAGGACATCACACACGGATTCCCAGAACCCAGCATCTCCGGAATATGTGGCAATGTACCATCTGCGTCCTTTCCCAAGGAACACTAAGTACATGGTGATCTGCTGCCAGTGGAATTATCTGTGTCTGTGGGAAGAAGCCGGCGGGGGGGGGGGGGGGGGGGGGGGGAGAGAGTGGGGGGGCGGGGGTGGTGGAGTGGAAGAGGGTGAGGGGTGTTGGAGTGGTTGATGAATTACTTTGTCTTGTCTGTCTGTGTGTGTGTCTGTGTCTGTGTGCTCTCCGCTCTCTCTCTCTCTCTCTTCCTCTCGCTCTCTCTCTCTCTCTCTCTCGCACACACCCCGCGCGCGCGCCACACAAACACACACAAACCTACCTACTCATCTACATACATCACACACACAACACACACATACAACACACACACACACACAACATATAAACACACACACACATACATACATACATACATGCAGTGACTTAATACCCTCATCCTTGTTAATCATTTACATATTTACCAGCCAGTTCGTTGGTTAGTTTAAGTTGATTGGTTGGTTGGTTATTTGGTTGGTTGAATGATTGACTATTTGGTTAGTTGACGCTGGTTGGTTGGTTAGTTAGCTGACTGGTTGGTTTAGTTGGTTACTGAACCAGTTAGCTAGCTAGCTACTTAATTCATTGGTTAAGTTTTATTTAGCTTAGTTGCGTTTAGTTGTTGTTTTTTATAGTTTAAATTAGTCTAGTTTAGTTGAATTTAGTTCAGTTTCAGTTAAACCTACGCAATTAGCTTAGCTCATCTTGGTTGGATGGCTAGCTGGTTGGTTTGTTAGCTAGTTAGACAGTTTAAGTTTACTGCTTAGTTAAATAATCAGTTAATCATAATTGTGCACGCATTTATTTGTTGATTTATATATCTTTCCTTTTAAATTATTAGTTTGTCCGCATTGTATGCGAATTTCACAATTCTGCGTTCTCTCTTTCCCTTTTGAAAAGAAAAATGAGTTCATTCATTCATCGTTCTTTTACTTCGTGACTCTTTCTCTCGATCTCTTTTCCCCTTCCTCCCTTCCGTCATCTTTCCCTACCTCCCTCCTTACCTAGCCGCCTGCCTTCCTGCCTACCTATCTACCTACCTGCCTGCCTACCTACTTACTTACCTGTTACCTACCTATCTCCTACCTGCTGTACCTACTTACTTACCTGTACCTACCTATCTACTACCATCTGCCTGCCTGCTGAAACTTTTTTCCTTCCTTCTTCCTTCTGCCTTCTTCTTCTTATCTATTTCTTCCTTCCTTTCACTCATTCATTCATTCATTCTTTCTTCTTTCTTTCTTTCATTCACTCAATCATTGATTCTTTCTATCTTCTTATCTTTCACATTTTTTTCCGTCCTTCCTTCCTTCTCTTCACTTCATTTCATTCATTACCCTCATTCCTTCCTTCCTTCATTCATTCATTTATTCATTCATTTTCGTTCCTTCGTTCTTTCATTCACTCAATCACTGAATCATTCTGTTTTATCTCTCTCACGCAGACTTCCACCCGAAACAACCAATCTCCCACCCACCACCCAAAGCAAACACGCGAGGAAGATTGCTCGGCTACTGCCCTCCAGAAGACAACCACCACCATCACCATCACCACTACCACCACCACCAACCACCCCCACTACCATCTACCGCCACCAACACCACCACTACTACCATCATCGTCGTCGTCATCTGTCCACGTCCCTGTCGCTGTCGTCATCATCGTCATCATCGTGAGGTGGTGGTGACCGTCATAGCATCATCATCAGGATGATGCCAAACGACTCTGCTGTGACGGTGACGGACAGTCTGGCTCCTTTTGCACACATGGAGAATGCGCCTTCTTTGCTGTCACAAGCTGTGAGATGGAGAGAGAGAGGGGGTGGAGGAGGGGAGAGAAAGGGAGGCAGAGAGGGAGAGAGAGGGTGGAAGAGAGGGAGAGAGAGGGGGACAGAGAGTGAGAGAGAGAGACAGGGGGGGAGGGGGAGAGATGATTTTTTTTTTTTAATCGAGGATAATGGAATAAGCACTCATGTGCTTTTTTTACATCCAGTCCCCGTGTGTATGCGGTTTTGTAAATTTTGTCATGTTCCCACCGGCACACCATGGCCTACTCTTTCGAAAAGCGGAACAGGATTTCACGTGTGCGCAAGATGCTCTGCATGCGTTCGCACACGCGGCCTCGGTTTATAGTCTCATCCGAAGGAGGGAGAGAGAGAGAGGGGAGAGAGAGAGAGAGGAGGAAGATACAGAGGAGTGAAGAGTGAGAGGGAAGGGAGGGAGGGGGAGAGAGGGGAGAGGGGGGGGGGGAGACACAGAGACAGAGAGACACAGACAGACAGGCAAACAGACAGACAGACAGAGACACAGACAGAAAGAGAGAGGGATGGAGGAGAAAGAGAAAGGAGATTGTGGGGGGATGTTTAAGTGTGTTGAGTGTGTGGGGGAAGGGGAGAGAGACATTGTGTGTCTGTTTGTGTGTTGTGTATGTATAAATGCGTGTGTGCATGCATGCACACGTGTGTATGTGTTTGTGATGTCTGCATGTTTTGTAGAGTGGTGGTGAAGGTATTTGTGTCTGTATAAATGCGTGTGTGCATGCATGCACACGTGTATATGTGTCTGTGATGTCTGCATGTTTTGTTGAGTGGTGGTGGTGGTGTTTGTAGTGATGGTGTGGTGGCGGCGGATGGGTGTGTGCGCGCGCGTGCACTTTCTACCCCCCCCCCCCCCCCACCCCACCCCTCCAACTTTTAAACTTAACACAAATGACCTAAAAATAAAAAAATGAAATCCCAAAAAATAACACACGAAAGACCCCCACCTCGCCACAAAAACATACCACCACAATCACCAGCCAGCAACAACCTAACTAACTAACATCTCGTTCATACAGGACTCGAACCATCAGATGCTAGGCATCAGTACAGCGGGCCTGGGGCCTGGAGTGGAAAGCAGCAGCAGCAGCAGCAGCGGAGGTAGCACCACGCAGCATCAGGAGGCCTACTACCTGTTCTTCATGGGCATCGTGGGCATCGCCCTCAACCTCTTGGTCATCATCACCATTCTCCTCAGAAGGACCTTGAGGAAGATGACCTCCGCGTTCCTCGTGCATGCCTGCTTCCTGGACCTTCTGAAGGTAGGTGTGGTGGAGGCAGGGAGGGGAGGGAGGGAGGGAGGGAGGGGGAGGGAGGAGGAGGACAGGGGTGGGGGGAGGGGGAATAGGGTGTGGTGTGGTGTGGTGTGGATATGGGTTTGGGTGCAATGGTATAGTGATATAGTGTCATGTGAGTTGTTATATAGTGAGGTAGTAATTTGTGTCCGGCAACATACTCTATCCCTTCGTATGGAATGAATGTTTCGTTCGTTGACACAAGAGCGATTTGTTTGTTTTTTACAAGATTCAGCGCTATATAAATTCCATATATTATTATTATTATTATTAAGTGCCCTAGCCCCAAAATACACACACAAAGAGACCACACCTTGCCACAATCAACCAACAACAACGTCATTCGTACTGGGGGATCCACAGGACTCAAACCACTACTCGAACATTATTTAAACCAGCATGCTCCATCTCTGACATGGATTGGTTTGAATCACAGCGCTACAACTATCGCGCATAACCGAGACCAGAAACAACTACAGTGTAAATGAAACTGGAAGTGGATTTCAATGAGCGAGTTTTTCCGAACATCACAAGATATAAGCAAATCTGGGTATGACATTCTAAAAGCAACAAGGAATAACCAGAGGCAACACTTTGCAGAGGACCCTGAAAATGACCGCAAATCAGAATGTTTTGCGTCAAGTCTTTCGGATGAGACTATAAACCGAGGCCCGGTGTGCGAACGCGCGCAGAACGTCTTGCGCACACGTTAAATCCTGTTCCGTATTTCGTAAGAGTTGGCCATTGTGTGCCGGTGGGAACAGATGACAGAATTTACAAAACCGCATACACACGGGGACTGGATGCAAAAAAGCACATACGTGCTTATTCCATCATCCTCGGTATAAAAGAATAATATATATATATATATATATATATATATATATATATATATATATATATATATATATATATATATATATATTTATATATATATATAAGCCACGTTCCCAATCCACAAACGCACTCGCTGTCAATCCGCAGAGAATACCCGATCTTTCAGGGAAACTTCAAGAGAAATTCACATAACTTACAGCTGAATCAGTGTAAAGAATGGTAGGTGATAAAGGTACAATACAGCATGGCAGATAAATCCAATATACAGGCAGACAGACGGACGTGCAGGTAAGCAGGTAGGTAGGTGGGTACAAGAGAAACACAAAGAGACAAACGGACAGGCAGAGACGGAGACAGAGACAAAGACAGAGACAGAGTCAGACAGCCACAAAGAAAGAAATCTAGCTCAGGGTGTAAAAAAAAAAAATACACAACACTTTCAAATAGAATGCAACCACCGACTTTTGTCACCAGAAAATCCACCTAAATGTACTCATTCTAAACCCTTTTTCTGTCTACCCCCCCCCCCCACCCCTCCCTCCCCCCCCCCCACCCCACCCCTTACACCCCTTCCTCCACCTTCCAGGCAGCCTACTGTCTCCCCTTCGGAGCCAATCTCCTGGGCGACGCCAGCCCCTCCGACTGCAGCTTCGAGGGCTCGTCCTTCGTGGTGATCGTCACCACCACGGCCTTCAACATGGTGGCCATGATCTGCGCGGAGGCCTACACCTTCGGCGAGAACAACGTCGGGGGCAAGTCCCGGGGCTCCTTCTGCTGCGTGCTCTTCGGCATCATCATGGTGTACGTCTGCAGCCTGGTGCTGCACCTGGGACCCACCCTCATCGGGGGCTACTTCGACTACAACCCGGACATCGGCAACTGCTCCTTCAGGCTGGGCCAGGCCACGGGCTACATCGCCAACGTGATGTGGATCTGCATCGTGACGCTGAGCCTGGTGGGCGTGGCCCACTTCATCTGCAAGATGTACCGCGAGATCCAGGAGAACCAGCCCAACAGGGTCTCCATGCTCGTCAGGTCCTCCATCACCATCATGGACGACGCCGAGGGCAAGCGCCACAGCGGCAACATCAGGTCGGTGCTGGGATTTAAGGGAGTGCAGGGATGGTGGGGGGGGGGGGGGGGGGGGGGGGTTGGTGGGGGCTGGATGGTTGGTGGGGGGGGGGGGGGGGGAAGAATGGAGTGAGTGATGTGTTTTCGGTTGTTATTATTATTGTCTTAACTCCACGCTAGTTCTAACAGCATTTCTGGAATAGGTCTGGATTTTGGATAGACACATTATTTATGAAAAAAAAAGTGTTCCTTTTGCCTCTGTGTGTGTGTGTGTGTGTGTGTGTGTGTGTGTGTGTGTGTGTGTGTGTGTGTGTGTGTGTGTGTGTGTGTGTGTGTGTGTGTTTGTGTTAAGTGTGCGTGCGTGCATGTGATAGCCCTTTGTGACTTGAAGACTAGCACTCCAGGAGTTTTATCTTAAGTAGTGGCACACACAGGCCAGTCAACACAATGAGCGGGCTTTGTGTCCTCTGTATTGACCACAACATAGCCAAAAATTACACAGTTATTAGCTGATCAAACAATTATTAATTGCACACTGCTATTATACACCCTTCACAGTATAAAATTCCTCAACGCCTGGGCTTTATCACAGTTCTTGATCAAACCATTGACGCTGGGGGCAACAGCAAGGTGAGAGGCTGTATGACCAGTGGCTTTCCCACTCATGGAATTCCACTTTACAGCTTAGTCTTTAGTGATCGACTATGACTCTCTGACTAGGAGGCTTGACTCGCACAGTCCTTATGTGCTGCAGCCCTGGGGGCTGGTTGGCCTTTGGAGAACATCTCCAACACTGACTGTCCTTATACCCACTTGGCCGAAAGAGTGGGGATGTACTGTGGGCAAGGCATCTCCACTTTAATCAAATTTCTACCCAGTTTCCAAAAAAGCAGCTGCCTCCTCTGCTAATGGAGGTCATCGTCGGACATGACGGACAAACATACAGCAGTATAAACAAAATATTAGGAAAAGATAATAAAACACAGCTTTCCCCCAAAATAAACTAACACTATATAAACAACTAAACGAACAGAAAATATGAGATAAATAATTAACACACAGGCCACAATCGCAACACAACAAATATCTCTGGGGGACGGGATAGCCTAATGGTCAGAACATTGCGCTCGCAATCTGACGACCCGGGTTCGATTCCCGTTTAAAGGGATATTTTCCCTTGGAGTTAACATCAGTGCAAACTCCACGCTCCCCAAAAGTCCTTCGGATGAGATTATAAAACCGAGGTCCCGTGTGCGAACGCACGCAGAACATCTTGCACACACGTTAAATCCTGTTCCGGTTTTCGTAAGAGTAGGCCATTGTGTGCCGGTGGGAACAGATGACAGAATTCACAAATCCGCATACGCACGGGGACTGGATGTAAAAAAGCACATAAGTGTTTATTCCATTATCCTCGATATAAAACAATAAATTACATTTTAAAAAATAAAAAATCTCTCTCTCTCCAAAAAATAAATGTAAAGTGCATGTTACAAACTTAATCCGGCTTGTCACTGGTTTTTATTTGGAGCTTTATTTGGTTCGAGGTGGGGTCGGGGGAGGGGGAGTGGGGGGGGGGAAAGGACGTTGCTTTGTTTTTCATATATTTTCATTTCTTTTTTCTTTCTGTTATTTATTCAAAGTACAAGGCCAGATGAACAGATCGGGGCACACTTTGCAAGAAAATCCCATGTTGCCCTAATGTCTCTGTTCCGCTTTGACATCAATGTGTGTATAATCCGATGCGAGCACTGAGAGTCTAAGCGTGCTCTGCCATCCCTTAACGATTGCCTGTTGGGCTCCAATCTGTTTGAGGCTTGTTTTGGGGCGATCTGGTTACTCGCTTGCTCGGCTTTCCTTCTTTCTTTCTTTGTCCGTGTTTGTTCTTCCCTTTTCTAAGGAAACACAACACACTTGCCCTATATCTTCCTGCTTCTTGATCCCGACCAGATTCCATCGAGGAATTGAGTGTAATTTGTATGATGATGAAACCAGACGCTGTAATCCCATGTTGCGGAACATTCATTTGCGTGCGGAATTGAACGCGGGCGGCTGCTACAAGGAAATGCTGCATTGCTGTATCCAAAACCTCGGGCTATGAGTCTGTTCTCAAAATGCTGGTTGACCTGAAAGCAGCCTGCCTGCTTGATAAAATGGATGCTGCTATTCTATGTTCACAAATATTTTGTCTTCAAAAACACTGGCAAAAATGGAAGCCGGGATTTTGTGTGTGTGTGTGTTGTGGTAAAATGAAACATTGTCTGTCCTCCAGTACTGGTGAATATGGACGCAGCTTGTATGATAATGAAGCAGACATTGTGTGCCTGTCCCAAGGATGCTGATGAAATCAAATACACATCATACAGTTTGTTTCATTATAAACTGATGATACATTTCTGTGTCCTGAATCTGAAATTCGGAATAATGCACCACCTCATACTTACCTGTATCAATGCTCAGAAGCTTTGTGAGTCGTCAGAATAGCGGCGAAACGGAATTCACTTTGGTCATAAACTGAGCATTGTCACTCTGTGCTCAGATCTCAGAGGGCCTATCCACTGTATGTAGTTTGATAATCAATCAACGATACAGCATTATCTCAGAAAAAAAGTATCAGTCCTGCGAATATTGCTGCATCCTGTAGTTCTGGGTTCAGAAAAAGAGTGTCAGGATGAATTGTAGATATTCTGTTACAAATGTTCTGCCACTGTGAGTGTTGAAACTGTGTGACTGTGTGACAGCCACTCTTAAGTTCTCACTTTTAAAAGAGTAAAGTAGACTTGAAGTTTGAGTATCTCGAAGGAATTTTATATGAATATAAAACAAACGGTACCGACCAATGCCTTCTCTCTCTCTCTCTCTCTCTCTCTCTCTCTCTCTCTCTCTCTCTCTCTCTCTCTCTCTCTCTCTCTCTCTCTCTCTTCTCTCTTCTATCTATCTATCTATCTATCTATCTCTCTATGTATCTATCTATCTGTCTATCTGTCTGTCTGTCTGTCTATCTATCTATAAGTCTATCTATCTATCTACCTATCTACCCCATCTGTCCTCAGGATGCTGGTGAAGGAAGCCAGCCACCGAGCCAAGATCTTCGTCTTCACCGTGCTGGCCTACATCCTCTGCTGGTACCCGCTCTTCCTCCTCATCGTCATCGACGTCCACTTCAAGGTGTCGCCCAAGGTGTACCAGGCCTTCAGCTTCATCGCCTGGTCCCAGGGCACGGTGGAGCCCCTGATCCTCATCTGCTTCGACCGCCAGCTCAACCTGCTGGCCCGCTGGGTCTACTGCGACCGCTACAAGAAGTACGACGCCAGCACGCTGGCCTACCTCATGGAGCAGAACCGAGGGCCGGTCCCCGGAGAGGACCTGATGGGCAACAACGTGATGGCCACGGCCTACCACTCCATCCCCTACACGGACGGCGGGGCCGCTGCCTTCCCCTTCCACCACCACCACCACGACGACGACATGTCCGAGAGCAGCACGCGCCACCTCTCCACGCCTCCGGGCAGCCAGAGCCCCGGGTCTCTCCGCGGCGGGCGGCACTACCCCGGCAGCCACAGCCCCAGCCTGGCGGAGGCCAGGAGACCCCTCACGGGCAGCCCGGGGTCTGGGGATGGCCGGCGGCTCCTGCTGGAGGGCCAGAGCCCTTGTCTGAACGAGGGCAGGAGGAGGGAGTACGAGCACGTGTACGGCAATCACCGGCACGGCAGGCACGGGCCCCACGACAGGCTGCAGCATGGACTGAAGGCGGCTAACATCAACGTTTGTGATGAGGCAGACTGAAAGTAACCTTGCCGTTTGTCCTGTCTGAAACCCTGCCGTTTGTGCTGTCCTGAAGGTGAGCTGTTCACGCCTATGGATGCTGGTAGGGGTTTTTATCTCCCAGTATATCAACATGTGCGATGATAAAACGACACTGTCATTTGTCCTTGACAAGAAGGCCTGAATGTTACAGCGCTAACATCGGCCATGTACCCACAGTTTGTCAATTGTCCTGATCAGTCACACGAAACCTGAACTAAAGAACGGGGGAGATAGTTAGGCGACCCGAAGCTTGAATTTGACGATTCAAAAAAAAGTCTGTGAACGTTCGATGACACGAATCTTGAATTTGGCAATGTTGGAGAAACAATGATGCCCCAGGAACAAGTTTAGGATTGTCAGTCTTCTGCTACCATAACTATGTCGAAGCCTGTAAACCCTGGCAAATAAACAGAATAAGTAAATGTTTCTGTAAATGACTGAGTGGAGTGGGGGGGGGGGGGGGGGGGGGGGGGGGGGGGGGGGGTAGGGTTACACAGCGTGCTCCAACATCAAAGAGTAACACGCACATCAAAGCGTGTGACTCGTGTATTCGCAACCGTACTGAAATCGCTAGAACTACATTGTTTCAGTATGTGTCCTTTTTCCACTATCAACAATACTTTCTGTATCTGTTTCAACATCAGTCCGGGTTCCAGATTATACCAAGGCTGTTCATGCATATCCTGCCACTCCTTCTACACCATTCTGCCTTTTTCTCAACTGTCCCTGCACTTCTTACGATAAAGAGAGCAATGGCAGGGCAGAACAGAACACTTTTCTCGAAAACCTTGCTGGCATCAGGTCATAGTTTGCCATATACCAGAAACTGATTGTATTTTGTCATGAAAAGGAAACTGATTATAGTTTTGCCATAAGCAAAAAACAAACATTACATTTTGGTATAAACAAGAAACTGAACAAGTTATATGTGCTGTGGAAAGGAAACATGACAAGTTGTTAATTATTTCCTATGGACAAGAAATAACAAGGCACAGAGGCAGCATATTTCTGCAGTTGTCCTGAAAATTGTTCTCATTGTACTCTTTCACAGGGTATTCAACAGGTGATTAAACATGTTAGATACTTACATCTAAAACATTTAACAGGTTGTCTGAACTCTATCTAAACTCAAATTTGAGTGAAAGAGAGCCAATAAAAGTTTGGGTGGTTTTGTTTGTTGGTTGTTTGATTTTTTTGGGGGGAGGGGGGGGGGGGTTACGACAACAAAATAGCAGCATCCACGCGCAGTTACGTGGATTCGACACTTGCCATCGCTTGAAGTAAAGGCAAATAAATCAAAAGACAGAATCAGATATACGTGTCACTCCATGGTCTATAGACAACGCCTGAAGCTGCTTTGAAATAAGACGGTCAATACACAAACTGTGAACGATTGCTGCTTCATTAAAATGAGACAATAGGTCCAGAGACTCATTCATGACCGTTACAACAGTAAACAATGGCGTCAAGTTAACAGAGGAACAAGAAAGGTCCAACGCGTCATCGGAAATAATCGAAACACGAAATGTCCACGTCTATCCTTTTATTTTAAGGAGAATGTCAAAATATTTGTTACTCACAACTGTTGCTTCTTTTAGAAAAGTCTATCCAAAAACAAACTAGCTACGTCCGTTGCCTCCTTTTAATTAGACACTAAGCTAAAACACTGATTGTTCCTGTCTTGTTTCTTCATTTAAGGAAACTGTTCAATCAAAATACAACAGGTTCATGTTTCACAGATTGGAAGATAAACAGAGGGGGGAAATGTCTCTTACTTCAATTCATAGAGACAATACACCAACAAACCAGCTGACCAATTCAGGATTTTTCCAGGATATTGATGAAAAATAAATATTCTTGATAAAGATAAAACATATTTTTAGCAACAACCATGCAATAAAAACTAAAAATTGATGCCTATAATCTGTGCAGTCATGGACCAAAAGTCCATGTGTAATATATCCATATATGTTCAGGGGAAAACCCCCAAATTCTCAAAATATGGTACTTTTTCACATACTTGAGGAACATTTTCCAACGACAAAGCCATCCATCACTGTTAACAAAAACCAATGGAGAAAACTGACAGGACTTGAACTTTTTTTTAATTCAGCAGCTAGCAAACTTTACAAAATCTGCACAGCAGAGACACAGACTTTTGTAAAGCGTTGTGGCCATTCTCTCTAGCTGTCAAATCTTCCCAAGTGGCTTGAACCAGGAAGGGACTTCCTCACAGCTTTGGTCAGGCCTGGATGTGAAGACCTGACCATGGGACGTGGACCTGACAGAGGGTAAAACTGACCATCCCATTCTGCAGGAAGTTCTGTTGTCTGTTATGTTTTATGTTGATCAATATGGACAAATCCTTTTTTTCCACTAGGTTTTTCCCTTGGGTGAAGGGACACATATGGAAGATGGAAATTAACCTGGCGTTTGAAGTTTCCTGCAGCTTTGTTTCTTTGACTGGTTCAGCTTTTTTTTTCCAGAGTGAACTGATATGACTGCACTTGATTTAGTTTCACAACTTCCCGCAGCAAGCTGCTTTTGTTTCTTTTCTTCATATGAATCAACTGGATTGATTAATTACCTTGAATCTACTACGTACAGACATATATCATCCCTTGATTCAAGGCACAAACATATATCGTCATAATGAATGACAAAGTACAAATCCAAGTGTTTCTGGATGAAACAAGTTTATGACGAGTGAATCAAATATAAAACGTCATTGATCCACGCTGTGATGGGTAAATGATACGAAATACGACACAAAAATGATACTGTGGCATGTACATCTGCAAACAAGTCAGTAGTGCAACACTGTAATGTGTTACAAACCTGACAGACTGTCCTACTTGTACCAAACGTATCTTAAAGGGTTCCTATCCAAATCTGATTTTGACTGGAAAAATCATGAAGCTTGTTTGATGATCACGACATTTTCCCACCTAAACTTTGATGATGTCATATTGACATCACTATGACGCACAAATTGCTTGATTTCCTGCTTCGAAGTTCATGATGGTTTGGGTGACCAAGCAGTGACCTGAACAACCCAAAGAAACGGTGATACTTCACTGATGCTTCCCAGCTTTCCGAAATGGCGTTTTCTGACGACAGTCTGTGCGAGGCAGAACTCGAAGTGCTGGCTTAAGTATTTACGCCTCTTCATGAGAGGTCTACTGGCTTTAAGTGTCTTACATTTCCTCATCCTGGCTAGCTAGCTGTAATGCTTGGGTGAGTATGCTGAATTGTGGAGTTTGAAGCGTGATCAACTGTGAAGCTTGAAGCTTGCTAAACTGTGGATCTTGGATGAACAGTTGACAGTGTCGTTAGATCAAAGCCTGGTACGTGCATTGTGTGTATCCTGAACAGAGGGAAGAATGCTTGGCTTAGTGTGTGTGACCAACTATTTCTTCTTGTTGTCTTGTTTTCTGGGTGCCTGTTTAGGTCATGTGAGAGAGGACTGTTCTTTCATTCTTAAGGTTGTGGGTTTGATTCCTGGAACTTTCACTGCACATCTTTATCATGTTAGTGTTCTGATGGTGTAATCATAAGACCTTTTCCCTACATCTCCTCATGGGATGATTATCCCCATTGACCAAATCACAGTCAGTGAAGATCAACGTTAAATCTGAACGATTCAAACAGTGTTCTGTTGCTTTTTTTTTGCTTTTTCTAGTACGTTCTTTTTGTCTTCAAGACACTGACACAACTTTGTCTGTAATCGCTGACACAACTTTGTCTGTAATCACTGACACAACTTTGTATATAATCACTGACACAACTTTGTATGTAATCACTGGCAACTGTTCTTGATTCTTTTTCGCCACAAGATGAACTGTTTACATTCGAATTCCACTTTTCCGGCTGCCATTGAGTGACTGCTGGTTGCAACTGTGGGATGACTGCTTCAACAAAGAAAATTATGTTATCCACTCTGCTGAGTGCAACTGAGCTTGTCTTTTCGATGGAATGCTTCATAGAGATGTACCAACAGGCAACTAGCATATGTCAGCTATCAACCAATTTGTAGGTGTGTCTGACACCGTGCTTTGCTTACTGCAGTTTTAGGTGCACACAATGTATGAAACTATGTTATCACCACTGACTTGTAGATCTTCAACAACATGATGAAACATTCTACCAGCATTATCTCTTGAAAATATCATAAATCAGTGCCACTTTTTCCTGTCATTTCACAGAGTTGGCAGAGGGTTACTAACATCGAATTAGACCGTTACTCATAGTTCAGCATTGTAAAATTGAGCACGCTAGAAAAGAGGCGACAGCGATGTTTTGACAACGCATACCGTCATTAGCATTGGTCATTGCAGCTGCATACTAAACATGCACACAGCCTTAAGAGATGTTCGCAAATATGAGGGGGGCACGAGGGAGTTTGGAAGTGCAGTGCTGGGTACATATGCTGCGACTGCCGCCAATGCAACAAGCCATGACAAAGCTGGTCGAAAGTCCGACTTGAGTGGATCACCACCTTTAGCTGAAGTAGATGTGTGACGTGATGCTCGCCTTGTACCTTCTTCATTCTTCTTCAGTTAGAAGCACAAAGCATATCAGAAGCAGTATTGTGATAGCAGTACGAATGTGGAGTCCCTAAACGGAAGGCTTGCCCTGATATATCGGGAAAGAGAGGATTAAGGACCAGTGTGCTTTACGGACCGCACAGACGTGGGTGTTATACTGTGACATGCGCACAAGCGACGAGTGTGTTTTGTATCCGGTTTTTGTTTTGAGTTGTTTTTGGTTTTTGTTTCTCTCTGATGAAGTTGTTATTCTCCTGAGCGTGTGCTTGTGAAGGTGGTTTTGGTATTAAAGCGTGCACTTTCTGACTCAATCGTTCTAGCACGTTTGTCATGGTCTTCTGTCTATCTGTCTGTCTGCCTTCCTGCATGTCTGTGACTGTCTGTCTGTCTGTCTGTCTCTCGCTCACTTTTCTCTCTCTCTCTCTCTCCTCTCTCTCTCTCTCTCTCTCTCTCTCTCTCTCTCTCTCTCTCTCTTTCACACTCTCTCTCTCTCTCTCTCTCTCATCTCTCTCTCTCTCTCTCTCTTTCACATCTCTCTCTCTCTCTCTCTCTCTCTCTCTCTCTCTCTTCTCTCTCTCTCTCTCTCTCTCTCTCTCTCTCCCCTCTCTCTCTCTCTCTCTCTAGGCAAAGCTATGTGTTGTATTGTATTGTAGACTTGATGAAGAGGATGAAGTCCATTTCATTTTGTCTTGTCCAGCACTAGATGACTTAAGAAGAGACTATATTCCTGAGAAATATTATCGCAGACCAGCTCACTTTAGAATGATTTTGCTCCTGTCTTCCAAAAATGAAAATATCATGAAAAATCTTGCTATGTATATCTATAAGTCTTTAAAAAGGAGAAGTAGTTTGATCTCATAACACAGAAAACACATGTAACTTGGTGTGTATGTACTAAATTGTAGTTAGTTGGATAAAGATGTTTGTGTGCTTGAGTAAAAACATTATTATATATGTGTGTCATTTTGTAAACCCCTTCAAAGGGGCTATGGCCTTTCTTGAATAAATATCGTTATCGTTATCGTTATCGTTATCTCTCTCTCTCTCTCCTCTCCTCTCTCTCTTTTTCCCTCTCTCTCTCTCTCTCTCTCTCTCTCTCCCTCCCTCTCATTTGCTTTCTTTGGCTTTTTTTTAAATTGTTATTGAAGGCAGGAGGTAAAGAGCAATCGTCCAGCTTTTTTTCACTACCTTCTTTTTAAAAAAACTGATTAATCCCCTCCCCCCCCCCCCCCCCTCTCTCTCTCTCTCTCTCTCCCCTCCCTCCCTCCCTCCCTCCCCCTCCCTCTGTGTCTGTCTTTCTGTCAGTCTCTCTTTTCTCTCTCTCTCTCTCTCTCTCTCTCTCTCTCTCTCTCTCTCTCTCCCTTCTTCCCTCTCTCTCTGTCTATCTCTGTCTCTTTTCTCTCTCTCTCTCTCTTCTCTCTCTCTCCCCCTCTCTCTCTCTCTCTCTCTCTCTCTCTCTCTGTCTCCCCCTCCTTCTTCCTGTGTGTGTCTCTCCCTTCTTCCCTTCTCTCCCTCTCCTCTCTCTCTCTCCTCTCTCCTCTCTTCTCTTCTCTTGTCTCTCTCCCTTTTTCCCCCTCTCTCCCTTCTCTCTTCTCTCCTCTCTCTCTCTTCTCTCTCTCTCTCTTTTCTCCTCCCTTTCTTCCTGTGTGTGTCTCTCTCCCTTCTTCCCCCCCCTCTCTCTCTCTCTCTCTCTCTCTCTCTCTCTCTCTCTTTTGTCTCTCCCCCTTCTTCCTCTCTCCCTCTCTCTCTCTTTTCTCTCTCTCTCTCTCTCTCTCTCTCTCTGTCTCCTCCTCCCTTCTTCTGATGGTGTCTCTCTCCCTTCTTTCCCCCCCCCCCTCTCTCTCTCTTCTCTCTCTCTCTCTTTCTCTCTCTCTCTCTCTTCTCTCTCCTTTCTCTCTCTCTCTCTCTCTCTCTCTCTCTCTCTCTCTCTCTCTCTCTCTCTCTCTCTCTTCTTCCTATAAGAGTATGTCTCTTTTTGTCTTCACCATTATTTTGTGTGTGGTTTTATTCACTTCTTTTTTTCCAAGTTTACCCTTCAGGTTAATGTCCGTTCCGATTCACTGACATTCGTCCCACTTGAACGGTTAAATAAACATTTGCTCTGTTCATGTCAGCTAAACAAATTCTCCATCATAAGTAGTAGTAGTGGTAGTAGTAGTAAAAGTGGTAGTAGTAGTAGTAGTAGTAGTAGTAGTAGTAGTAGTAGTAGTAGTGTAGGTAGTGGTAGGTAGTAGTAGTGTAGAGGTAGTAGTAGTAGTAGTAGTGGTAGTAGTAGTGGTAGTAGTAGTATGGCAGCAGTAGTAGCAGCTAGCTATCAGCTAGTACAGAGTAGAGCATGTAGTAGTACGTACGTATAGCAGTAGCAGGTAGCAGTAGAACGTAGCAGTAGAAGTAAGTAGTAGTGCAGTAGCAGTTAGTGCAGTCAGTCGCAGCAGCAGTGTAGTAGTAGTATGTAGCAGCAGGAGCAGTAGCAGCAGTAGTTGTAGCATAGCAGCAGCAGCAGTGAGCAGTAGCTAGTAGCAGCAATAGCAGAGTAGCTAGCATATTCATCATCATCATCATCATCATCATCCTCATCGTTACTATTATCATCGTAACCACAGGCATTTTACGCGAATAGGCTCTGATAGTGATACTGCGCTTTTCTCCATCCATGTTTGCCTTTCTTTGGGGTCGTTGTTTGTTTTCTTGGTTGGTTCAATGGTTTGTTTTTTGGTTTAACTTTTCTTAAAAGTTGTTTTTCTCTTGGATGTGAGGTTTGCTTTTCGCGCGTGAATGTTGGTGTGTCTTGTGAAGAGATAAGAGAGAAAGGGAGAGGGATGAGTGCGCACGCGCGTGCATGCTTTGATGTGTGATATTGTTTGTGTGAGCGTGCTGTGTGTGTGTTTGTGTGGTTGGGCTGGTTGTTTGGCTTGGGGTTGGAGCGTGCTGTGTTGATAGAATCCTGAGGATGACCGGTGTGTAGATTGCAGCAGTTCTACATGCTGTCGTAGCATACGTCCGTACGTGTGTGTGTGTTGGTGATATTTCTTACACTAGAGCTCTCAGGTGTCTATAAGAGGTAGGCAGGTGTGTATGAATCTGCCAATCGCTCACACACACTACACTACTACTACACCACCATAAGCGGTCACCAACCCTTACCTTACCTACCTTACTTTAACCACGGCAGTGAAAACGATTTAGGAAAACGAGAAATACCTAAAGGGTTTCACAGCAATGCAGAGTTAAAACGAGAGATGGGCGGGGTGGGGGGTGGGGGAGGTGTCAGGAGAGAGAGACAAAGACAGAAAGAGAAAAGTGATACAAGGTGAGGGAAGGGGGGGGGGGGGGGGAGGGGGAGGAGGAGGGGAGAGAGGGGGAGGAAGAGAGAGAAAGAAAGAGAGAGAAACACACACACACACACACACACACACACAAAGATTGAGAGAAAGGGAAGAGAGAGAGGGAAAGAGAGAAAGAAAGA
>CM054157.1:2366013-2381013 GCA_028751875.1 Rapana venosa
ACAAACAGACAAAAAGACAGACAGACAGAAAACACACAGCAAAAAATGAAAGAAAGAATGAAAGATGAAAGGATGACAGGTATACAGATAAAAAACAGCTGAACAAAAATGACAGAAAGAAAAGAAAGAAAAACAGATGGGCAAACACACAAAAAATGGACAAAGCAACAACAAAACACACCAAAAAAACATATTATACAAAAAGAAAAACAGACAGAAACAATTCTGTGATAAACAGGCAGACAGACAGACATTCAGGCAGACAAAGACAGACAGGCAGGCAGACAGACAGACAGACAGATAGAGGAAAATAAACAAACATAAGAAACCAAGTTTTTTAAATAAAAAAAAGAAGAAGAAAAAAGGAAAAAAAGGAAGAAAAAATGTAAAAGAAGAACTGAAAAAAAGAGATAATATCTCCTGCAAACAAACCACTACAAAAACAAAAAAACCTAAAAAATACTGACTTAAAAAATGATAAACAAATAGGAAGAGAAAAGGCATGAAAAAAATAAACAAGGAAAAAAAAGAACTTTTTAAAAGAAAGCAATGCTGAATAGACCACCCTAACACAGACACACCCACAAAACCCAACAGACATGCACCTTCAACAAACGCAGAAACACACACAGACTCACAGACTCTCACACACACACACACACACAAAACCAACACACAAAACTTACCGTGGGCCACAAATTTCCTCTTGCACGTGGCGATTCTGATTCAGCGTTTCCATGACAACGGCATCCACACCTGGCGAGGTGTGTGTCAGGTGACACAGCAACTGATCCTCCGGCTAAAGACAAAGGCATGATGGAATGACACAGGTAAGAAAATGGAAAAGGGGACGGGATAGCTCAGTGGTCAGAGCACTCGCTTTCCCCCCAGCCAAGTTAAGCAGCGTCGAGCATGGTTACCAGTTGGATGGGTGACTGTTTGCGCGCGCCTTGGCTTCAGTACAGTTCCCCCAGTTCACCCAGCTGTAAATGGGTACCTGCCCTCTTTAGGGTCAGGGAAGGTAAAGCAGCGAGGGAGAGGAGATGGGCGCCACCCTCAATATGCTGGCCCTAGAGAAGTGAGGTCTCTGACGCCTCGCTCCCCTATGACCTTATAGGTTATGGGACTCCTTTACCCTTTTATCCTTAAGAAAATGGAACACAAAGCCAGGCTGCCTATTTGTCTCACTCTTCTGTTGGTCATGCAATCTTGGGATTTTTTTTTCCATGTTCCTCGGCTACAGCTCTGAGGTTCATCGACGGTGAGATTTTGTGTATGCAACCATTTTTGCCTACCATGAAGGTAGCCGCTTTCCAACTTCGGGGATGCATGCTGGGTATGTTTGTGTTTCTCTAACCCACCAAATGCTGACATGAATTCCAGGATCTTTAAACATGCATATTTGATCTTCTGCATCTGTATATATACATGAAGGGAAATAAGGCACTGGCAGGTCTGCACTTAGGTTGACCTGGGAGACCGTAAAAATCTCCTCCCTTAATTCACCAGACCCTGCTGAGATTCAAACCCAGGACTTCATGGATGCAAGGGATTGAAGTCAAACAGTCTGAACCACTCGGCCATAGCTTTTGGGATGAACTGGGTGGGTGGGTAGGCAGGGCTGGGTGCGAAGTTGAGTGGATGTTACACAGGCAGGAGTTGTACACAAATCATTTCCTTTTCTATTCCTCGGCTAGAGCTCTGAGATGGTGACAGTTTTGCGAATAAAAAAAAAAGGTAAAGGTGTCCCATAACCTATAAGGTCGTAGGGGAGCGAGGCGTCAGAGACCTCACTTCTCTAGGGCCAGCATATTGAGGGCGGCGCCCATCTCCTCTCCCTCGCTGCTTTACCTTCCCTGACCCTAAAGAGGACAGGTACCCATTTACAGCTAAAATTTTTCCTCCATCATTAAGGTAGCTACACTCCGACTTCATTGATAAATGAATAGATAGGTAGATGAGGACATAAATAAAGTTTATACGAGACAATGGAACAACATACTGGCTGACTAACTTCTACTTCTTCTTCCTTTTTTGTCATGTTTCTCCCAGGGGAGGTTTGACATTGATGAGCCTTCTCCATCTCTCTCTGTTTTGAGCTTCCTCCTTATTTATGCCCCTTTCTCTAAGATCATCTGCAATACAGGCAGCCCAGGTCTTGCTAGGTCTTCCCTTTGGTCTCTTTTTTCCATCCACTACGAAGTTCATTGCTCTTTTTATGATGTGGTGGTCTGCTTTCCGTTGAACGTGCCCAAACCTGCATAGCAGTCTGGCTGGCTAACTGTTGCATTGAATCTGTTGGTTGTTTGATAGAAAGATGAACTGGATGGGTAGGGGGAAGGATGGTGCAGTGGTTCGAGCACTGACCTCACAGTCTGACAGTCTGAGTTCAAACCACCACTGAGACGCCTGTTTGAGGGGATTGTTTGCCCTGGAGTTAACATCTGTACCAACTCGACTCTCCGGAAAGTCGTTCGGGTGAGAGTGTTTACCCAAGTCTGAACTACGAATGCAAGCACAACACCTTGCGCAAGTGTTTAAACCCTGTTCTGCCTTTCAGAAGAGTAGGGTATTGCATGCCGCTAGGAACAGATGAAGAATGAAAAATGTTATGGTATGACATCACATTTAGACATCATCCCCAAAGTCAGAAAGTGGTTATCTCAATGGTGGGAAAATGATTGCATACCCAAAATCTCACCATTGGTGAACCTTGGACCTCCCTCCAACAGAGGAATGAAAAACAACAAAGAAATGGGTAGACGGATGGGACTAGACAGGAAGGCAAGTTGTGATGCTATATACACATAACTGTTTCACAAGCCTCAAGGGGTACAATGCTCAAAATGCATTGCCAGCAGATGGTAACATTTGCAGAAATCCTACAACTGCTGTGATGTAGAATAGACACAGTTGATTAAACAAATAGCACAGCACAGTACAGCCTGTGTTTCAGCATAATATTGTTGTTTCTTCACCTTGATCTACAATGATTTGTTCATAAAGGAAAATGGCACTAAGGAAGAATAACATCTTACCACACCACACCACCCCAACCACACCACACACCACACCACATCACACCACACCAACAACATCACACACCACACCACAACACAACATACCAACAACATCACACACCACACCACAACACAAACATACCACACAAGACATAACGATACCACACTACACCACACGACCCTACACCACACCACATACCCCACATCACACCACACTACATCACATCACACCATACTACGAAAGACTACACCTCACCTCACCACACTACACACCACACCACACCACACCACTCTACACCACCCCAAACCACACTACACCACACCACACCACACCATAGCACAAAACACAAAACACCAACCACACCACACAACAAAACACCACACCACACCACACTCACCATACCACAGCACACCACAACACCCCACACCACAATGCCCCACACTACACCACACCACACCACATCCCACCACATCACACAACATCACACTACAGATCAGACCTTCCACTCCTGTCACCTTGATCCACACTGAAGTGTTCATGAAGAAAACGACATTGAGGGATCATCAAATCCAAAGACACCAAAACACGCACCACACCACAGACCACACCTTCTTTCCTTCCTTCCTCCCTCCCTCACCTTGATCCACACTGAGAAGTTCATGAAGAAAATGACATTTTTTAATTTTTTTATTATTTATTTATTCTTTTATATCGAGGATAAAGGAATAAGCACTCGTGTGCTTTTTTACATCCAGTCATCCCCGTGTGTATGCGGTTTTGTATAAATTCTGTCATCTGTTTCCACCGGCACACAATGGCCTACTCTTCCGAAAAGCGGAACAGGATTTAACGTGTGCGCAAGATGTTCTGCATGCGTTTGAACACGGAGCCTCGGTTTACAGTCTCGTCCGAAGGATGGAAGGATCATCAAATCCAAAGACAACAAAACACGCACCACACCACAGACCACACCTTCTTTCCTTCCTCCCTCCCTCACCTGGATCCACACTGAGGTGTTCATGAAGGAAAACGGCACTGGGGGATCGTCACCTGGCATCACCTGAAGCCGGGAAAAGTCAATCGTCCGACCGTCCAGCCTGGGGGGAGTGCCTGCAACAACAACAACAACAACAAAGGATGTTGAACTATTAATGCACAACAGCAACAACAAAGGATGTTGAACTATTAATGCACAACAACAAAGGATGTTGAACTATTAATGCACAACAACAACAACAAAGGATATGGAACTATTAATGCACAACAGCAACAACAAAAGATATTGAACTTTAAATGCACAACGACAACAAAAGATGTTGAACTATAAATGCACAACAGCAACAACAAAGGATGTTGAACTATTAATGCACAACAATGACAACAAAAGATATGGAACTTTAAATGCACAACAGCAACAACAAAAGATATGGAACTATAAATGCACAACAACAACAACAAAAGATATGGAACTATTAATGCACAACAACAACAGATGTTGAACTATAAATGCACAACAACAACAAAGGATGTTGAACTATAAATGCACAACAACAACAACAAAGGATGTTGAACTATAAATGCACAACAACAACAAAGGATGTTGAACTATAAATGCACAACAACAACAACAAAGGATGTTGAACTATAAATGCACAACGACAACAAAAGATATTGAACTATAAATGCACAATGACAACAACAGATATGGAACTATATATGCACAACAACAACAACATATATGGAACTATAAATGCACAACAACAACAACAATGGATATGGAACTATAAATGCACAACAACAACAGATATGGAACTATAAATGCACAACAACAACAGATATGGAACTATAAATGCACAACAACAACAACAACAGATATTGAACTATAAATGCACAACAACAACAACAACAAAAGATGTTGAACTATAAATGCACAACAACAACAACAACAACAGATATGGAACTATGAATGCACAACAACAACAACAAAAGATATGGAACTATAAATGCACAACAACAACAACAAAGGATATGGAACTATAAATGAACAACAACAACAACAAAAGATATGGAACTGTAAATGCACAACAGCAACAACAACATATATTGAACTATAAATGCACAACAGCAACAACAACAGATATGGAACTATAAATGCACAACAGCAACAACAAAAGATATGGAACTACAAATGCACAACAGCAACAACAAAAGATACGGAACTATAAATGCACAACAGCAACAACAACAGATATGGAACTATAAATGCACAACAACAACAACAGATATTGAACTATAAATGCACAACGACAACAAAAGATATTGAACTATTAATGCACAACGACAACAAAGATATTGAACTATAAATGCACAATGACAACAACAAAAGATATGGAACTATAAATGCACAACAACAACAACAAAGGATATGGAACTATAAATGCACTACAACAGATATGGAACTATAAATGCACAACAACAACAACAAAAGATATGGAACTATAAATGCACAACAGTGACAACAGATTGTACTATAAATGTATAAACAAACAAAAAAAGAAGAAAGTGTACTATAAATGCACAACAAGAATTAAAAAAAAGTGTACTATAAATGATTTCTGAATCAATCCAGGGGCAGTCATCACAAAGAGGAACACATCCATCGGTGGTCTAGTGGTCTAGAGGTAATGACCCTGTCTAGAGAGTGAAAAGTCCGGGTTTGACGTGTGCGGTGGTGTGATCCCCGTTTAAGCCCAAACCTTTTCCCCATCCACTAGACCGTGTCTGGTGGTCTTGGTGCTTGTCTTTTGAATGAGATGATAAACCAAAGCCCTGTGTGCTACATGCATTTAGCGTACATAACAGAATCTATGGCAAAATTCTGCAGACAAAAGCCACTCTGATAGGGAAACAAATACTCATGCAGACAGGAAAAGAACAAAAATGGGTGGTACTGCTCTTGTGGTGACACGCTCTCCCCGGGGAGAGCAGCCCAAATTCCACACAGGGAAATCTGCTGTGACTTTCAGTGGTGTACAATACAATACAATTCAATCCATGGGCAGCAGCTGAGGCAAGTGAGCAGCAGACCATGTGATGACACTTAAGCACAAGGTGGCAAGGAAATAACCATACAAAATGACCCTAATTGTGTTTGAACATAGTGGAAAGGTTGATAAGGGCTGCCCCTCAAAGGCACAAGTCTTCGGATGAGACTATAAACCGAGGCCCCGTGTGAACATCTTGCGCACACGTTAAATCCTGTTCCGCTTTTTGGAAGAGTAGGCCATTGTGTGCCGGTTGAAAGAGATGACAAAATTTACAAAACCGCATACACACAGGGACTGGATGTAAAATTAGCACATGAGTGCTTATTCCATTATCCTCGATATAAAAGAATAAATAAAATAAAATAAATAACATTCAAACCTTCACACTGCTCCTGGAATAAACATCAGTGCAAACTCCACTCCCTTGAAAATCCTTTGGATGAGACTATGGTCCCATGTACAAACACATGCAGAACATCTTGTGAACACATTAAATCCCACTCTACATTTTGGAAGAGTAGGCGATTGTATGCCAGTAGGAACAGATGACAACATTTTTAAAATGCATGCACACTGGTCTCATGTTCAGACACCATTCCCAAAGTTGGGAAAGTGTTCAGGCAAACAGTTGCATTCGCAAAATCTCACCAGAGGTGAACCTCAGAGCTCTAGCTGAGGAAGGGGAAGAAAACCTGGACACCAGATGTTGGTAAGCTGTGGTCAGCAGGTCCTCTATGACAGGCACAGTGAGACAAGAAAACCAGACCAGCTGACCTGACATACCACCACTAGCTACCTCTGTTGGGACCCCTTCTCTAAACCATCTTCTTTCTTAATTAAAAATGAACTGAGCTGGTCAGGGGTGGGTGACAGGGGCACCAGGCAAGTGAAAAGCCAAAAAATGCCAACCAGCACATCCATAGTGAACAATGGAGAAAAACCAAACTGCCAACCAGCACATCCATAGTGAACAATGGAGAAAAACCAAACTGCCAACCAGCACATCCATAGTGAACAATGGAGAAAAACCAAACTGCCAACCCAGCACATCCATAGTGAACAAAGGGGAAAAACCAAACTGCCAACCAGTACATCCATAGTGAACAAAGGGGAAAAACCAAACTGCCAACCAGCACATCCATAGTGAACAAAGGGGAAAAACCAAACTGCCAACCAGCACATCCATAGTGAACAAAGGGGAAAAACCAACCCAGCACATCCATAGTGAACAAAGGGGGAAAACCAACCCAGCACATCCATAGTGAACAAAGGAGAAAAACCAAAAACTGCCAACCAGTACATCCATGGTAAACAATGGAGAAAAACCAAACTGCCAACCCAGCACATCCATAGTGAACAAAGGGGAAAAACCAAACTGCCAACCCAGAACATCCATAGTGAACAAAGGGGAAAAACCAAACTGCCAACCAGTACATCCATAGTGAACAAAGGGGAAAAACCAAAATGCCAACCAGTACATCCATAGTGAACAAAGGGGAAAAACCAAAATGCCAACCAGTACATCCATAGTGAACAAAAGGGGAAAAACCAAAGTGCCAACCAGTACATCCATAGTGAACAAAGGGGAAAAACCAAAATGCCAACCAGTACATCCATAGTGAACAAAGGGGAAAAACCAAAGTGCCAACCAGCACATCCATAGTGAACAAAGGGGAAAAACCAAAATGCCAACCAGCACATCCATAGTGAACAAAGGGGAAAAACCAAAGTGCCAACCAGCACATCCATAGTGAACAAAGGGGAAAAACCAAAATGCCAACCAGCACATCCATAGTGAACAAAGGGTAAAAACCAAAGTGCCAACCAGCACATCCATAGTGAACAAAGGAGAAAAACCAACCCAGCACATCCATAGTGAACAAAAGGGGAAAAACCAAACTGCCAACCAGTACATCCATAGTGAGCAAAGGAGAAAAACCAACCCAGCACATCCATAGTGAACAAAGGGGAAAAACCAAACTGCCAACCAGTACATCCATAGTGAACAAAGGGGAAAAAACAGATTGTTCACAAAGACAGAGCAGAACAAAGGGGAAAAACCAGAGATTGTTCACAAAGACAGAGCCGAGACGTCACGTTTTACATGGATCTACCAGAGTCAGGAAAAAATAATAATTAACAGCGACATTTTGGAATCTAAGGCACCTTAACGCATTCAATCGTTCGGGAAAAATAAGTATAGACAACACTTTTTCCTTTCTTCTTCAAATGCTCAGACAGCAACTACAGTTTTCTGACACACGAGCAAAAATGCACTGCACCTCCATTAACCTCTAACTGCCCAGTGCAAGTGCACCCTATATGCCGGGGAATAAAATTCTTATGTACCACTGCTATGGTCATATCCCTCTTACTCAGAAACTACTACATGAATATTCCTGATAGTCTACCCAATGACAGTATATATATCGTACATTACCACGAGGCAAGCTCAAATTAGTTAGCATGATATTTCACTGCGAAAATATATTTAACATGTAAAAAATTGACCAAAGATACGATTTCTTCATCACCACTATCATTCTGAGTACCCCCTATTTCACAAACATCAAACATAAGTCTAGGCCAAATCTCATTCATTGTTTTTTAAATACATGATCTCCTGAATCATACGCGATCGTTTTCATCACTGTTAGGTAAATATACAGTTTTATTTGCCACTTTTACAGCTGTGTAAAGTTATTGATGCCTTCAACAAGAAGTGTCAGCCATTTTGAACAAGAACTTCCCAAGCAGTCATGCATAAAAACACAAAATACGAGCTAAAAACGATCGTTTTTGCCACGGTTTTTGCAGCTGGATGTTGCCAAGCAACAGGAGAGTGATCTCCATTAATTTTGGAGTTCTTTCCCTTTAACTATAGTCAAGGAAGCAGGCTTGTTTACTTCGATTCGACACCCCGGAAATTTTCCGGGTTGTAGGCGTATAGGATGCATGTTTAGCCCCGGAAAATTTCCGGGGTAAGGCAGTCTAGCGGTTAAGTGCCTGACAGGTCAGGCCCAGCATATCTGACTTCAGCATGGGAGAGAACTGTTACCTGGTCTTTCAGGAAAAAAGGCAGGAGAATGGACCACGAGGGCAAAAAACAGGCAAGAAGGAGGCGACAGGAAGAAAAAGAACAAGGCAGAAACAAAGAGAGGGATAGAAAAGAGGGAATTCTTAGCACAGAGTTTCCAGAAGGTATACTGGCATCCCCACAGGGGAATTTTTTTTAATACGTACTTCATCAATAACTGATCCAACATTTATGTATTTCATTTATTTATTTATTTATTTTTTATATCGAGGATAATGGAATAAGCACTCATGTGCTTTTTTTACATCCAGTCCCCGTGTGTATGCAGTTTTGTAAATTTTGACATCTGTTTCCACCGGCACACAATGGCCTACTCTTTCGAAAAGCGAAACAGGATTTAACGTGTGCGCAAGATCTTCTGCATGCGTTCGAACACGGGGCCTCGGTTTATAGTCTCATCCGAAGGCAACAGACAACGTTAGAGCATAAAAGAACATTCACACACACACACACACACACACACACCTGTCTTTAATCGCCCCATCTTGAAGCCAGCGTTTTCGATGGTTCTGGCCAAACCTACGGCCGGCTCGTCGCCCAGACGACCAGCGGGACGGGACGTCAGACCGATGTTGATGGCGCCACGCAGAAAGGTGCCAGCTGTCAGTACCACAGTACGCGACAACACTCTGCTGCCGTCGTCTGCAAACACATCATACGATCGCTTGTTGGTGAGTTGTTTGTTTGCTTCTCAGTGCTGCAGTCATGTCTGCATACACATACAAAGGATAATGTGTCCCATAACCTGTGCAATGATTATGTGGTCCTTGAGGAGTAAGGTGTCAACAGACCTCACTTCTCTAGGGGCCAGCATATTGAGGGTGGCGCCCATCTCCTCTCCCTCGCTGCTTTACCTTCCCTGACCCTAAAGAGGGCAGGTACCATTGTACAACTAGATGAACTGGGGGACTGTAAGCGCATGAATGGTCGGTCACCCATCCAAGAGGTAGCCACGCTCAATGCTGTTTGATCTTAGCTTGAGAAGAGTGAATGTTCTGACCACTGAGCTATCCCGTTCCTATATAGATCTATAGTGTGGGGTTTTTTTATACCTAGTCACACAGTTTATTGCAATACATTCTCACATATTTTCATTGACATACATTGTTATACATGGTTCTTATTGTCATACATTGTTATACATAGTTGTTATAATACTTTTTTTTTTATTGTTATACATTATCACAAACTTTAAAATGTTATACACTCTTACTACTTCTCACACATTTTTATTACCATATATTTTCATACTCTTCATTTTGATTCATACTGCCATGTAAATTCATACCTTTCCTCATTATTCGTTGATGTCATATTCTTTTGCTTTTATACATTTTTACACATCTTTCTTGTTGTACACTGCAAATCAATGCCTTTTTTTCTACAGTACATTGTTGTACATTTTTAATATCATACATTGTTACACTATTTTATTATCATCCATTTTATACACTTTTCGCAGTCACGCCTTCAAATGTGGCGGTATTTAATTAAGCAATTTGTAAATCGTTCATTCATTTAATCTATAGCACAGTTAGAAGTTAAGGGTAGAAACACTAATGAATCTTACATTCATCTAATTGTTTGCAATAAGAAGTCAAGAGCAGAAACATTTGCTGGAAGGGGGCTATTTCTCTGAAGACCTTTCTGCAGTCCAGCTGCCTTCCTACAGTTTCTTTTCTCTTTCTCATGTAATTTCTGCGAATTCATGTGCATGTCCAGCAGTCATTTACTGCCCTTTTGTGTGAATCCAGGCAAACAGAGGCAGAAGATCAAGCGTGACTGCAAAAGATCCCATATCTCATACCAACATTCATAGGGATTTGGAAGTGTATGCTAACATGCCCAGGATGTGACAACAAGCAACACATTCTTGGACTCACTAAACTTAGTAACTGTATTGCGCTCTCTCTCTCTCTCTCTCTCTCTCTCTCTCTCCACTCTCGCTCTCTCACTCTCTCTCTCTCTCCCCCGCCCTTCATTATGGGCTATGGCCTAATGAATAAACATCCGAATCCGAATCTCTCTCTCCCCCTCTTCTCTGCATTCCCTTTTTGAATTGGATGCATAGCACCTGGTCTTCTCCTGTGGTCACAACTCTGCAGGTGTTCTGCCCGCTGGCCTCATCAGACGTATTTCAATTTCAGAGCAGCTCATTTTGGGGGTGAAGGACGCATGCTGAGTATGTTCATGGTTTTTTTAACATATGGGATGCAGACATGAATTACAGGATCTTTAACATGCGTATCTTCTGCATTGTATATATGAATGTAGTTAAGGCACTGACAGCTCTGCAATTTAAGTTGTACTGGGAGATTGACTTCAATCCACAAAGTTGTGGGTTTGAATCTTGGCAACAGCATCTAGTGAATTAAGGGTAGAGGTATTTAAAATCTCCCAGGTGAACTTTATGGTCCCCCTGATATGCCCATGGGGAAATAGGGCACAGGTGTTAGAGTATGTTTAACTGTAAACCATTGACGCTGGGGGCAACAGCAAAGTGAGAGGCTGTATGACCAGTGGCTTTCCCACTCATGGAATTCCACTTTACAGCTTAGTCTTTAGTGATCGACTATGACTCTCTGACTAGGAGGCTTGACTCGCACAGTCCTTATGTGCTGCAGCCCTGGGGGCTGGTTGGCCTTTGGAGAACATCTCCAACGCTGACTGTCCTTATGCCCACTTGGCCGAGAGAGTGGGGATGTACTGTGGGCAAGGCATCTCCACTATAATCAAATTTCTGCCCAGTTTCCAAAACAGCAGCTGCCTCCTCTGCTGTTTTGGAGGTCATCGTCGGACACGACAGACAAACATACATACACAGGTGAACTTTATGTGCAGACCTGCAAGTGCTTTGAATTAAGGGTAGGGGTATTAACAATCACCCAGGTAAACTTTAAGGGCAGACCTGCAAGTGCCTTAATTCCCTTCACATATACGCACAAGCAGAAGATCAAATATGTCTGTTAAAGATCCCGTAATTCACGTCATCTCACACACATACACACACACACACACACACCACTAAACGACTCACTGAGCACTACGCCGTGACACGTCTGCTTGCAGGCCCCATGGTCAGGCTGAGTGCTCTCCCCTAGTATCAGATCCTCCACGGGGGCGGCCATGACAGTCAGGCCGGGCGTGTTGAGCACCTCCCTCTGCATGTGACCTTTGTACAGGTCACGGTCAATCTGTGCTCGGGGGCCCTGTGGGTGACATCAAAGAAAAATGTCTGCATCAAGTCCCCTTGGGGATAAAGTACTGCAAACAGCAGCTTGTGCGTCCCAAAGTTTATTCTTTGGATTCTTCTTTTTTTTGGGGGGGGCTGCCTTAGTTTCCTGCAAGGTTCCTGACCTGCTCTACCCACGCCCCTCACCTCAACCTCTCTGTCCCAGCCATGTCCAGATTCCTTTCATCACATCCTCAGGGACAAAGATCTACAGGGAGATTTCAATTTTTTTTTTTTTTTTTAATTCTTTTATTTTGAGTATAATGGAATAAGCACTTGTGTGCTTTTTTTTTTTCATGCAGTCCCCAAGTGTATGCAGTTTTGTACATTTTGTCATCCGTTCCCACCGGCACACAATGGCCTACTCTTCCGAAAAGCGGAACAGGTTTTAACATGTGCGCAAGATGTTCTGCGCCATCGGGCCACCTGCCAGAGGAGCCCTGCACTGCACTGCTGCTGGGTGGTTTTCAGTGACGCCTTTCTGAGTGAAGCTATACAGGACACCACCTACTAAGCCCCCCTACTGACAACAGTAATAGCTCAGTGGCAGAGCCAGACTGAGTGAGATGCCCCCATCAGGGGTGGTGACCATCACAGCGTCCCTCCAACAACCTTCTCCTGTCACCTTCCAGCCCTGAACTGAAGGCTGTGACACAAACTTATCACAGGCCAGAGGTGTGTGGAGAAACCAAGACTGAGGTCACCATGAGACCAGAGCAACTGGGGCCACCAAATCAAAGGCAATTTTTTTCTTTTTTATGGTATATGATCAATGATGATGAGGATGATGTAATGTTCTGCTATGGACATGCACCTCACAGTGCACAAATCCAACATCACTCAGTCAAAGAGTGCTAAATTTAGCGCACCTTCCAATTGCCAAGTCCAAGTGTGGTCAGTTCCTGCTATAATTAGCACCAGCTGCATCCCCAGTTGGGCTGGTATGGGAGGGAATGGATAGCAGCTGAGATGAACTGAAAGTGGGGGAAACCAACAGCCGTGACCTGCTTTGAGACTTCTTAACAGGACTGTACTCTACACTTCCTATCCCAGCATCAACCAGGCCGAGAGATACAGACACCTGCAGTGTTGGTCAGGTAAATTGAGCAACACTCCCAAATGTGCATCAGTTAAGTGGATCAAGCTCGACTGACTGTGTGGTCCCAGTCTTCCCAATGAGCCCAAAGCAAACTCACACTGGGTAGGAGCCGGCCTTTGTCAAAAAAAAATCCCTAAGACTTTGTGAGATTTGAATCTGCAACCTTCCAGCCATAAAGCCAAGGTGCTGACCACTGCACCATGGCAGCTGCTAAGTATATTCAGTTTATTTAATACACACAGTGATAACCATTAATGTTTGAATACTAATCAGATGATGATGATAGCTTTTCCTTCTGACTCTCATTGTGCTCAAGCACATGCACACACGCTCACATGCTTGCAAGTATGCAGTCAGAGGTGCATGCACACACACTCACACACACACATATGAGCATGCATGAGTGCACGCGCACACATAAACACACATACATTCACACACATACTCACATACACACACATACACACATATACACACACACGCACACCTACCCACCCAAATTCTTCTGTGTTCAGGTTCCTTACTCAATACCAATACAGTTATTCTATGAGAAAGGACAAGGCAAAAGATTTAGCACTAGAACAACAGCAAAGCAATACAATGAACCATCAATAATAAAGGACTGGTATGAAACAAATAGGAATCACAGCTCTTGCGTCTTTTCAAGACCATGATTCCTATCAATTATGTGCCTGTTAGTGACCGTAATTGCCCCTTCATGGGATGATTCAAGTATTTTGGACTGGACTGGACTGGACTGGACTTGGCTTGACTTGGTACATCCATAACAAAAATCACCACACTGCGCCTATGCAGCTTCCTCTTTTGCTTATGACCACTCACCCACACAGCCGGCCCTTTTCTTCGGTTCAGAACTTTGTACTGCACTCCTGATTTGTCTGCACAGAAATCAAGTCACTTTAAGTCACCACAAGATTTCTCTGCAGGAAATTCAGGCTGCTCTCCCTGGGGAGAGCGCGTCCCACAAGAGCAGCGCCATCCATTAGTTTGTTTTTCTTTTCCTGTGTGCAACTGTTTTTGATTCCCTATCAGAGTGGCTTTTTTTCTACAGAATTTTGCCAGGGACAGCTCTCTTGTTGCCCTGGGTTCTTTTACGTGTGCTTAATAATTATGTTTTTGGGAGGCACCGTGGTCGAGTGGTTTAGGCGGTCAACTCGTGATCCAGAGGTCGGTGTTGTGTGCTTGGGAAAGACACTTTACTCCTATTTTCCTCACTCCACCCAGGTGTACAAGTGGGTACCAGCTCTGCTGGGGAAGTATCTGGCGACAGACTAGCGTCCTGTCACAGGGATGGTGAAAAACCATCAGTTCGCTTAACGCTACAGAAACCGGGATAAGCTCCGGCTCTATGGGCCTTCTGGCTCGAAAGAACATACTTTTTAATAATTATGTTTAACATGGGACTTTGATTTATCATCATCTGAAAGACTACCACCTAGACCACCACTCATGGTTTAATGGCTGGGGGAAAACTTTTGGACCC
>CM054157.1:2391013-2401013 GCA_028751875.1 Rapana venosa
CCAAACATGGAAGAAAAGGCAAGGCCGGGAATCGAACCCAGGACTTGCCAGTTTACTTGTTAGGCAGGAGAACGTCTTAGTCGACCTGACACCTTCCTCCTTATTCGAATTTTCTTGGGCTAGGTTATCCTGGCAGAGCCCACCCCTTCCCCAGCACAGAGTGCATGCTGGGTCATGTTTTCGCAGCTCGCCTAGTACTGACATGGATAAGCAGATCTGTAGCATGCATACTTGACCTTCTGCATGTGTGTGTATAATATAATATATATATAATATATATATATATATATATATATATATATATATATATATATATATATATATTATATAATAACCTATATATATATATATATATATACACAAACGGAATTAAGGCACTGGGAGGTCTATGCTTTAAAGTGACATGACCGATTGTTAAAACAAAACACCATTAAACACCCTATCCTTATTGTGGATCGGTGGTCTAGAGGTAACGCGCCTGTCTAGAAAGCGGAAAGTCCGGGTCGGAAGTGTGCGGTGGTTCGAATCCCATTTGGGCCCGAAACTTTTCCCCCATCCATTAGACCATGAGTGGGTGGTCTGGGCGCTAGTCATTCGGATGAGACGATAAACCGAGGTCCCGTGTGTTACACAAAATTATTAAGTGCACGTAAAAGAACCCATGGTAACAAGAGAGTTGTCCCTGGCAAAATTCTTAGAAAAAAGTCACTCCGACAGGGCAAGAAATACAGACAGCATCACCACCAAGCCCCCCCCCCCCCCCCCCCCCCCCCAAAAAAAAGAAAGAAAAAGGGTGGCGCTGCTCTTGTGGCGACGCGCTCTCCCCGGGGAGAGCAGCCCGAATTTCACGCAGAGAAATCTCGTGACTTAAGGTGGTAGGCTATATAAAGGTAAAGGAGTCCCATAACCTATAAGGTCGTAGGGGAGCGAGGCGTCAGACACCTCACTTCTCTAGGGCCAGCATATTGAGGGCGGCGCCCATCTCCTCTCCCTCGCTGCTTTACCTTCCCTGACCCTAAAGAGGACAGGTACCCATTTACAGCTGGGTGAACTGGGGGAACTGTACTGAAGCCAAGGCGCGCAAACGGTCACCCATCCAACTGGTAACCACGCTCGACGCTGCTTAACTTGGCTGGGGGAAAGCGAGTGCTCCGACCACTGAGCTATCCCGTCCCCTACATATGTATCTATATATATAGGCTATATATATAGGCTATATATAAATCCTTAAATTACCAAGACCTTTCTGTCGAGAGTCGAACACACGATTTCATAATTATGGCCTTTGTTTGTTTGTTTGTTTTTTTGTTGATGGGGGGTTGTGGTTTTAGCAGTCAAACGCTTAACTGCAACTGAACAGGGGGTTGTCCTTCGGATGAGACTATAAACCGAGGTCCCGTGTGCGAACGCATGCAGAACATCTTGCGCACACGTTAAATCCTGTTCCGCTTTTCGTTAAGAGTAGGCCATTGTGTGCCGATGGGAACAGATGACAAAATTTACAAAACCGCATACACACGGGGATTGGATGTTAAAAAAAAAAAGCACGAGTGCCTATTCCATTATCCTCGATATAAAAAAAAGTCATCTGAGTGCTTTGATTTGTTGCTTTACAAGATTCAGCGCTACATAAATTCCATACATTATTATTATTATTATTATTATTATTATTATTATTATTATTATTATTATTATTATTATTATTATTATTATTATTGCTGTTGTTCGGAGATCTTTGCTTCTTTTTTAAAGTGGAAGTGGTTGTTTTTTTTATGTGTCTTTCTTTCTTTCTTTCTTTATTTTGTGTGGTTGTTTGAGGGGTGGTGATGGTGGTGTTGTTTGTTTAATTGTTTCAGGGGCGGGGGGGTGGGGTGGTGGTGTTTATTTCATTTCCAGCCTCCTTAGCCTTTAAGTAGCGAAACGAGCGACCCAGTTGCGCATTGAGAAAAAAGTACATCTTCAGCAGAAACTGACGGTACCTGTTACAGGGCTTGTGAGAACTTCGTGCCGCAGCATGTGTGACAGCTGTAATGAGTCTGTGTGGTGTGGCTGTCTTCAACTGGGCCATTCACCTGTATTATACCTTCCCCACGGCAGGGCTAGAACCGAGGGGATGTTAGTTAATATGCTTTTTATTTAGATTTTGTTGGGGGGGGGGGGGGCGGCTGGGGGCGGGGGGGGGGGGGGGGGGGCTGCCGGGGGTAAGGGTTTATGATGTATTCTTGTTTTCTTAAAGCACACACAAACAACAATACTTTATGTAGAGCGAGTAATTTGGTGAATATTAATATGAAAGTACCTACTTGTCAGTGTTTAAGGTTTCTGTATCTTTTCTCTCCCGTTTTCCTCCCCCCCCCCCCCCCCTCTCTCTCTCTCTCTCTCTCTCTCTCTCTCTCTGACCCTTCCCCACGACTCCTCTCTCTCTCTCTCTCTCCCACGACTCCTCGCTCTCTCTCTCTCTCTCTCTCTCTGGACACATGCGCACGCTCTCACTCACCCCCCCCCACCCCCAACACACACACACATACATTTGTGCATAGGCCTAACATTACATGATAGATATATTTATGCCCAGGCTGAAATACCTACAAAACATTGCGTCTTCAGCATAATAATGTACATGCCACGCATTTAAGAAACAAGGATGCATGTAGACACTCACTTATCATGAAAGCAGAGCAGGGTAAGTGAATAGGATGTGCATGCACTTACGCATTTACACGCGTGCGCGCGCGCACACACACACACGCACCCATGCACGCACACGCACCCACGCACGCACATGCACCCACGCACGCACACGCACCCACGCACGCACACGCATGCACGCAAGCTCCCTCGCTCATACATTCACACACGCACGCACGCACACACACACGCACGCACATGTGCGCGTTCACGCACACACGCGCGCGCGCGCGCGCGCTTTTATAAGTCAGTTTTCTTTTTTCGTGAGGGCAGGATGAAAAAAAGTTGTGTACACTTTTAATCTTTTACCCTCAATAAAGATCATTTTGACTTGACTTGACTTGTCTGGACTGGACTTGACTACACACACACACACACACACACACGTTCACACACATTTCGTTCTCTCTCTCTCTCTTTTCTCTCTCTCTCTCTCTCATCTCTCTCTCTCTCCTCTTTTCTCTCTCACACACACACACACACACACAGCACAACACACACGTTCACACACACACAGTCTCTCTCCACACACACACACACAGCACAACACACACACAAACACACACGTTCACACACACACACGTTCTCACACAACACAGCACAACACACACACCACACAAAACACAACACACCTCACACAACACGACCACACAACACAACACACACACACACAACACACACACACACACACAAAACACAACACAAAACAACACACACACACCACAACACAACACAACACACACAGAGCACAACACACACACACAACACACAACACACACAAAACACAACACCACATACAACACACACACACACACACACACACACACACACACTCACACACACACACACAACGCACAGAGCAGGGAAAAGGGGCGATGGAGAGTAGGTTACATTCTGGAAAAAAAAAAAAAAAAGCCAGTCAACACTCGATTGAGAAAAGGCTTGTCATGTTGTTCTGTCACTACCTGCACTGCTGCAAATCTTCCAAAACATAATATGATATAGTTATGTCAACGTGCACTGCTGATTCATTCATTATGAACACCAAGTGTTCATGCACACATGAACACATCTCACTCAACGGGCAGAGAGAGAGGGGGAGAGGGGGGGAGAGGGAGGGGGGGGAGGGAGGGGGGGAGAGGGGGGGAAAAGGGGGGGGGGAGAGGGGGGGGAAGGGGGGGAGAGGGGAAGACAAGAGAGAGAGAGAAGGGGGAGAGAGGGGGGAGAGAGAGACAGAGAAAAGGGGCGGGAGAGAGAGAAAGAGAGAGAAAAGGGAGAGAGAGAATGCGAAAGTTTTTTCATTATAGGCCTTGGCCCCTCATGAAGGGGGTATGTGTCCATTATGTAAGGGGCCTGTCGATAACGAAGTTCATTTTGTATTATGTTGTCCTATGTTAAATGATCTTAGAACTCAGTTGATACCGCAAAAATATGTGAGCTGTCCCTCCATGTTTAGACTTTGTATACTTATGTCATCTACTAACGAACGCATTAATAAGCGACTAGCAATTTATTTGTATAAAGCTTTTAAAATTAGAAATACTTCTGTACTTGAGGTATTATTCTTCTGTTCATATATGTTTCTTATGCAACCTGATTTGGAATGTTTGGGGAGAGAGAGAGAGAGGGGGAGAGATGGAGAGAGAGAGGAGAGAGAGAGAGAGAGAGAGATAGGGAGGAGAGAGGGAGGAGAGAGAGGGAGAGAGGGAGAGAGAGGGAGAGAAGGGGGAAGAAAGAGGTAGAGAGAAAGAATTAGGCAGAGAGAGAGAGAGGGGGAGAGAGACACACACACACAGACAGACACAGACAGACAAACATATGGACAGACAGACGGGCAGGCAGGCAGGCAGACAGACAGAGAGAGAGACGGGGACAGAAAGGGGGCAGGGGGTAGACAAACTGTAAAACAAAAAGGGGACTGAGGGGGGGAGGTGGGTGGGGGGGGGGGGGGGGGGGGGGGGGGGTTACATGACATTGGGTTTCACTGAAACAGACATTTTATGAGACCCAATTCCATGTTGGTATTGTGCCCCCCATCTCTCTCCCCTCTTCTCTCTCTCTCTCTCTCTCTCTCCTTTTCTCTGGGGCATTGTCAATTTCTTCTACTCCAACCATGTATTATGGCCTAAGGCTGAGATACATTAAATTTTTGAGTTCTGAGTTCTCTCTCTCTCTCTCTCTCTTCTCTCTCCCTCTCTCCCTCCCTCCCTCCCTCTCCCTCCCTCTCTCTCTCTCCCTCTCTCTCTCTCTCTCTCTCTCTCTCTCTCTCTCTCTCTAAGGCTTCAGATCAAGGTGAAGGTCATCTATCCTAGCGTCACTCAATGCACCGAACAATGTGTCGGGTTATAGGTCATCTTTGATGTGCCAGCAGTTACATTTCCAGAATAATAATTGTATGATTCTCTTGTCTCCCCACCCCCCTTCTTAAACCTAAGTTGTTAAGAAAAGCAGAGCCGAAATAGCCAATGTCATTTTATACATTGCCATTCTTACAGCAAAAAGAAGAAAAGCACATAATTATAAGAATGATATATTAACACTAAAAAGGTAAAGGTGGTCGTAGGGGAGCGAGGCGTCAGAGATCTCAGTTTCTCTAGGGGCCAGCATATAGAGGGCGGCGCCCATCTCCTCTCCCTCGCTGCTTAACCTTTCCTGACCCTAAAGAGGGAAGGTACCCATTTACAGCTGGGTGAACTAGGGGGACTGTACTGAAGCCAAGGCGCGCAAACGGTCACCCATCCACTCAGTAACCACGCGCGATGCTGTTTAACATTGACTTGGGGAAAGCGAGCGCCTCTGACCACTGAGCTATCCCGTTCCCTAATCAACAATAAAAGCTTGTATAAAAGACATAGTAAATGACCACCCAAATAATGACCAAGAAAGAACGGAGAGAGAGAGAGAGAAAGAAAGACAAAACGAGAGACCCTCAATAGAAAACTATAATACGATCCCAGTGTAGCCTGGGTGTGACTGCACTGGAGACAGAGATAGAGAATCCTCTACCGTCAACCCCCCCCCCAACCTACAGCCTATCCTCCACCTTCCAGTAGCCTAACATCCCCCCTCCCCTCCCCTCCCTGACAGCCTGTCCTCTAACCTGTATCTTGCTGCTTTCCAGAAGGGCACTTTACCTCCAGATCATGGCTCCACCCATGTTCTAACGACCAGAGCTGTTCAGAGAGTCCTTCAGGACGTCTTGTGTAAGTGCTTGCTCGTCCCTCCTGGCCCAGCGAAGTCTCTTACCGTCCATTCCCCCCCCCTCAGCATCCAGAAGCGAGAGGGATGAGAAGTATTTGAATTGATTGACATGAATACCAGAGGGCCTAGTAAATAGAGGCATTGATAAGCAGTTTGATATGACTTTCATGCAAGGGCCTTTCAGTGATAAACTACTAACTACGAATCTGAAGTTCTGTGCTACGAATTCCCTCTTTTTATCCCTCTCTCTGCCTTGTTCAATTTCTTCCTGTCACATCCTTCTCCTCTATTTTCTACCTTCTTTGGTCCATTCTGCTGCCTTTTTTTCTCCCCAGAAAGACTTAAAAGATAACAGTTCTCTCTCACGCCGAAGTTGGATACGCTGGGCCTGACTTGTCAGGCGCTTAAGAGCAAGCGCAATGCATTTTCGCTCATTATGACAAGACAACGATAGTCTGAGCATCGACGAAGGAGAAGAAAAGTCTATAATTGAATCCTGTCACAGTTGAACTCTTATCTATCTTGACGGACGCTATAGCCAAGTGGTTAAGACCTTTTGACTTCAATCCCGTGAGTTCATGTAGTCGTGGGCTGGAACCCAGGCAGCGCCGTCTGGCGAATAATAGGTGAGAATTTTTTTCTATCATCTGCCAGCTCATCTTCAAAGATCAGACCTGCCAGTGCCTCAATCACCTGTGTTTGTGTACACGTGCAGAAGATCAAAAATGCATGTTAACATCCTGAAATTCAGGTCAGCGTTCGATAGGTTACGGAAACACGACCATACCCAGCATGCATCATGTACACAAACTGTGCTGCTCTGAAGTCGGAATTAATCTCCTGTAGAGAGATAAGACCAAGCACGACGAATCCCGCCCAGTAAGGGAAAGTAGGGAAGAGAGAGAGAGAGAGAGAGAGAGAGAGAGAGAGAGAGAGAGAGAGGGGAGAGAGAGAGAGAGAAGACAAGAGACAATGACAATGACAATGACAAATTCTTTTATTTCGAGGATAATGAATAAGCATTCATGTGCTTTTTTACATCCAGTCCCCGCCCCGTAGGGATACATCTTAGTAATAACCCAACACTTATACAGCCAACTAATAAAGAAAACAAGAGGGGAAGATGAGCCTTTTTTCAAACACCTTCCCCCTCGAAAGCAATAATAAAAGAACTTGAGGATGAGAGAGAGAGAGAAGAAGGACAGACAAGACAGTTCTTTTTTTAATGTCTTTATCGAGCAATGATGAGCCTTGTGGTGAAAAAGCAAAGTATAGGATCAACAGCCCGTATTGTTTCAGTTTTACAGCACACTGACCGATGTGTTAAAGAATGTTATTATCAGTCAAACTCTTCTGGGTCACAAAAGCTTCCGTTTGACTGTATATGATATGTGTTAGTCCAAATTTATTCTAAGCTACTTTAAGACTTTTTTTTCCTGTGACTCTGTATTCAGCTATGTCCTTTCACTTTGTTCATGTTATTTGTTGTTGCCGTTTTGCTTGGGGATTTTTTTGGGGTTTTTTGTTTTTTTTTGTTGTGGGTTTTTTTTGGGGAAGGGGTGTGTGTTTTCTGTTTAATTGCATTTTTTTTGGGGTTTTTTCGAGGGGGTTGTTTGGTTCGTTGTTGCAGTCGTTTTTGTGTATTTGTGAGTTTCCAGTTTGCTTTTTGTGTGGCTGGTTTGTTATTGGTGGCGGTGTTTTTGTACTAGCATTATTCCTACTCAATTCATTACTAACGAAAGCTCGTAAGGTATGCTGCATGTCCGTGTCAGGAGACAAAAAAAACTGAAGTAACAACAAGAAGTTTGAGCAAGCTCTCGAGTTCCTCTTCTCTGCAGTGTGGGAGACATGTTGAAAACGAGGTTCTATCTAGCCACCCCCGCCCCACTCCCACTCCTTTCCCTCCTTCCTTCCCTATTCAGGACAAACACGCTCACCTCTCCTATTTACCTGTGACCGACCACAATCCGGTATTGTAGAGCTCCTCGCATGAAAGCCGAATCAAATTTATGCATTGGAGGCTTAGTGGCGTGTGGATGTTTGGGGAGAGTCCAGTTCCGATGTGAGAGCACAACTCACTTATGATATGTTGTCAGATGTTGCATGAGATCGGTTTGTGAAACCAAAAAATCGACAATAATATTTGCAATTTTATGTCACAAATTTCAAAGAAAATTTGCTGTGGTTTTTTCCCCAGAAAGTTTAGAGGAAAATTGTTTTGAATTTTAATACAGACGAGCCACGAATTCCATTGAAAAATACTACAGACCGAGTCAAGCCCTGAACTGTAAAACAGACGACATTTTGTATTTGTTCACACGGGGTTTCTGTTTGTTTAACGGAAGCTGTGTCATGTGACACATGGCTGCCAGTGACTACTAGGACTGTTGTTAACTCGGGACAACTTTACAACAAGACTTCTGCTGGACAGTGCAGAGTGTTGATCTGAGGACTGACTGCCTTGATTTATCCATCGATTGATTGATCAAGATGGTGCAGGATTCAAGGCTTCATTGGGGCGACATTCTGGTGATCATCGGCTACTTTGTGGCTGTGATTTCTGTGGGAATCATTGTGAGTGGTTACTGTTTTTGTATTGTGTGTACGTATGTATTTTTTTTACTCTTTCTATTTATTATGATTTACTTATCAATTCGGTATTTTCTCGTTTAGCGTGTTGTTACGTTGTTTTGTTTGAGGTTTACTTGGCTTGCATTTTGTTATATTGTTTCTCAGTTTGAGTCGGTTGTGTTCGATTGGCTCATTTGTTGTTTGTTCTTAACAATCATATAATTATACCAAATAGTTTTAAAAGATATTATGATAAACTCTACGGAAGAATTCTTTCTTAGTTTTATGAGATAAATATTCTTACCTTTTAAAAAAAAAATCAAAAATAGAATCATTATTATCAGAGCATGACCACCATCAACATGATCACCAATATCTTCTTCGTCATCTCTTCTTCTTCTTCCCCTCCTCATTCTGGTATTCCTCTTCCCTTCTTCTCTTTCTCCTCCTCCTCCTCCTATTTCTCATACTCCTGGTTCTGCTTATCCTCTCACTTCTTCTACTTCTTCTGTTCCTTCTGCTCCTATTCATCTTCTCCTTATCCTTTCTTTCTTTTCTTCTTCTACGTCCCCTCCCCCCCCCCCCCCCCCCCCCCCCCCCCCCCCCCCCCTCCTTTCCACCTCCTCATTCTACTCCCCTCTGCCTTCCTTTTCTTCTTTTCCTTCTCCCCATCCTATTCTCCTCCTTTCTTTTTCGTCCTCTTCTTCTTTCCGTCCTTTCTTGACCCTCATACGTAAGAGAAGCAACTCTTTGTCCTCCTGTACGATGGCTAAGAGTCCCATATATCAACGTTTGCTTAAGAGTTCGTATAATTATATCTTTTGTATGTTTGAACATTGTCGCTTTTGTTCCGTTTAAATGTAGCTGGAAAAATGGCGCGAGTATTGCGTTCCCAGAGAATTGTCTTCCTTACATCTATCCCCTTTGTGCAGCAGCAAAAACGATTTAGAAGGAAATAACGAGGTGATGGGAAGGTACTCTTGGAATATATTCTCAGTTGAGGTGTTGCGTTATCCATTTCCATACAACTTTATAATCATTATAGTAGTGAGGTTACAACCATTTGTCTTTAGTTCTTTTTGTCCTGGGCTAGAGCTCCCGGGTTCCCCAGTGGTGAGAGTTTTGTGTGTGTGACCATTCATTTCCACGTTGGTGTCTAAACATGACACCTGTGTGCATGCAGGGTTGTTGTTTTTTTAAATTGTCATCCGTTCCTACCGACACGGAATGGCCTACTCTCTTGAAAAAGCGGAACGGGTTTTTAATGTGTGCACAAATTAATATATTTTCGTACTTTCGCACACGGGGCCTCGGTTTATTGTCAAATTTGAAGGCTTCAACATTCAGTTGGATTTTTTTCGTCAAACTGGGAAAGGCAAGGCTGGGAATCGAACCCAGAACCTCGCGGTTTACTTGTTAGGCAGGTGAATGCCCTAACCGTCCTGCCACCTTCCTTCCTACCTGTTTTTTTTTTTTATCTTCGATGTTGTTGCAACAATGTTGTATCATTTTTGGTTTTTAAATCTGAAGATTTCTATAC
>CM054157.1:2408513-2426013 GCA_028751875.1 Rapana venosa
TGCAGGAGAACAACATATGCGCGTTCAAGTTCGGTAGTTCATGTCAGCGTTCGTTGGGTTGCGGGAACACGAACATACCCAGCATGCATCCCCGCAGTCGGAATGCAGCTACTTTCATGGTGGTCAACAACAACAACAACAACAACAACAACAACAGTGGCATAGGCAATGTCTCACTATTGGTGAACCTTGGAGTTCTAGCCCAGGAACGAAAAAAACAACCAAACAAAAAGCAACAACAAAGGATAATATATATCAGTGACTTGTGCTTGTCTCTGGCAGGGTCCCAATGTGTACTACAAAACACTGGCACATGACTCAGACTGTTCCCACGAATGGAAAACTCTCCAGTAGACAGACATGTCCAATCGTTTTATCTCTCACTGACCATGCTATATGCTACTAGGCGTTAAAGAAGCCCTGGGGGCTAGTTGGCCTTTGGAGAACATCTCCAACGCTGACTGTCCTTATGCCCACTTGGCCGAGAGAGTGGGGATGTACTGTGGGAAAGGCATCTCCACTATAATCAAATTTCTGCCCAATTTCCGAAACAGCAGCTGCCTCCTCTGCTGCTTTGGAGGTCATCGTCGAAAACGACGGACTAACATACATACTACCTGATGGTGGATGGGGGATCTAGAGGTAACACACCAGCCAGGACAGCGAGAAGTTAAGGTTCGATCCCCGTTTGAGCCCGAACTTTTCCCCCATCCATCAGACTTTGAGCGGTGGTCTGGAAGCTAGGTTTTCGAATGAGACATCAAACCGAGGTCCGGTGTGTAACATGAAATTCAGCATGCGTAAAAGAACCCACGGCAACAAAAACGTTGTCCTGTTGCCATTCTGTAGAAAAAGCTCCTCTCTCAAAGGGAAACAAAGACACGTGCAAGCAAAAAAAAAGAAGAAAAAAGAGGGGGAGGGGAGGGGGAGATGGAGGAAGGGAAGAAAAGGATATGTACAAGAAGAAGAATTGTAGAGAAGAACTTTACAGAGATATACTAATATCAAATAACGTATCAACCTTGTCCCTATAAATAATCCCCTACTTGTACCAAAAGCAGCATTAAATATCATGCACCTGCTAGTGGAGATTTCAGTAATTATGTCCTTAGCCTTGTAACCTAAGTGCCAGCAGAAACATGAAACATTTAATTGGTTTAAGGACATTATTTTCCTCTAGTGGTCGTTCTATTTAATCATTAGTTTGGACAGATTGGCAAAAATGGGGAGCCAGAGAAAGAGAGAGGGGGTGAGAGATGTGAGACTTCTTTCTTTTTGCGTTCTGTTCTTTTTCTTTTTTTTCCTCCTTCTTTCTCGTTTTTTTTAAAATCTTTTTCTTTCCTTTTTTCTTTTGTTGTTTTTCTCTTTCCTTTTCTTTACCTCTTCCTTTCCGTTTATTTTCCTTCCTTCCTTTTCTTTCTTTTTGTCCTCCCTTTTCCTTCGTCTTTCTTGTTCTTTGCCTCTTCCTTTTTTTTTCTCTTTTCTTTCCTTTTCGTGTTTCTCTTTCTCTTCTTCTTTATTTTTATTTTATTGTATTCTTTTTATATGAAGGATAATGGAATAAGCACTTCATGTGCTGTTTTACATCCAGTCCCCGTGTGTATGCGGTTTGGAAATTCTGTCATCTGTTCCCACTGGCACACATTGGCCTACTCTTACGAAGAGCGGAGCAGGATTTAACGTGTGCGCAAGATGTTCTGCGTGCGTTCGCACACGGGGCCTCGGTTTATAGTCTCATCCGAAGGACTGCGGAGGGAAAGGGGAGGAGGGAGTTGGTGGTAGAGTCTGGGGTGTCTTACCTTTAAGTCAGGGACATTTCACCGCTACTGTTCTAAATTTAGAATGGAGGAAGCCCACAATGTTTTCAAAACTGAGAAGGAAAAAAAACCCCTTGTTGGGCGCTTATGGGAATCTGTGGTTTGCCAAGCCTTAATTGTCGTTGTAGAAAGTTGGAGAAAGGTTTATAGGCACACACACACACACACACCGTTTATTAGAACAAACGTCGTGGAGTAAGTGGAGAGAATCTGATCAATTCAAGGAACGATCTTTAAAGAGTTGCCTGACTAATAGCCTTATTTCATGTTACAGGACTCCTTCTCAAACAAACTTAAGTATCGCAACCACGAGAAGAGTTAATACACTATATTTTAGAATAAAATTAAATGCATTTATAACAAAATTTTGTAAAAAATGTCAGGTGCCTCTGTGGGGAACATATTTCCAACTCTCACATCCTATTTGAGTGTCCAATTGTAAAACCTTTTTTAACCACACATTTTGTGAGCAGTCTGTGGAAACTGCTTTTAAAAATCCAAAATTAGCCTTTGCCATTGTTAAATGTCTATTGCACAGCCCAGTAGAGTATTTGTTGTAGTTACTTTATAATTGTTTCATGTTAACAATCTGTTGAATTTAAATTTTTGCTCATGTTTAAGATTCCCTCCCCCCCCCCCCCCCCCTTTTGATTGCATGAAAATTCCAACACACTTGTTACCTAATCAGTCTTTTCTCTGTCCATTCCCTTCTAGTTCCACTACATTTTCCACATCCCTCGTCTAATATCACTGAGTGTGAACAGACGTTAAATTGAAGACAACAACAACAACACACACACACACACACACACGCACACACACACACGAGAGAGAGAGAGGGGGAGAGAGAGAGAGAATCAAATCAAATCAAATCAAATCAAATCAAATCAAATTCTTTTATTTCGATGATAATAAAAAAAAAAAGCACCAATGTGCTTTTTTACATCTAGTCCCACAGAGAGAGAGAGAGAGAGAGAGAGAGAGAGAGAGAGAGAGAGATCTTTTTAAAATATATATTCACCAACAATACCTCCAGCATCGCCAAGAATCGAACCAACGACTCCAGAACGAATTGCAGACTCCGAAAGCAATCACCTTACCAACTCGGCCAAAGTCTACGTGACCCGAGCTTTATTTTTTTAAACAATGAAACGCTATATGTAACCATGTACACACTAAAGAGTGTCCAGTTCTGTGGATAGATAGTTCAACAGTACCACCTCTAGTGCTACTTCACGTGGTGATGGTGTTATATGATCTTCAGGAGACTTTAGAGGACCTGGTTGTCTGTTTGCTATAGTGTCAAAGCACAGAGAAAACATAGCAGACAGGTGAAAAATCGTAGGGGTCTACAGGTAACGCACCTGCCTAGAAAGCGGGAAATGCCGTTTCGATCCCTGGTTGATCCCGAACTTTCTTGCCCTTTCACTAGATTTTGAGTTGTGGTCTGGGTTCTAGTCTTTCTAACAATTGTAGATCCTGTGCGCAACACACTTTCAACCCACATGAAAATAACTCACGGCAACGAGAGAGTTGACCATGGCCAGATTTTGTTGAAAAAGCCATTCTCATAAGGAATTAAACAAGTACACGTGTGCGGATAGAAAAATGGGAAAAAAATGGGCGGCGTTGTTCTTTTGGGGATGCCGCTCTCCCTGAGAATAGCAGCCAAACTTTCATGGAGAGAAATCTGCTGTGACTTAAAGTGATATACAATACAATGCAATACAATGCAATGCAATTCATTAGGATACAATACAATAGGATACAATACAATACGATACAATATACAATACAATAGGATACAATACAATACGATATAATATACAATACAATACAATACGATACAATACAATACGATACAATATACAATACAATACGATACAATAAATACAATACAATACAATACGATGCAATAAATACAATACAATACGACACAATACCATCCGATACAACTTCATACGATACATGTTTTTATAAGTCCTGTTTCTTACTGCCATATCGCAAGCCAAATGTCTGGAGGGGGAAAGCTCATTACTTTAACATTTCAAAACCAACTAAGCTTAGTTTATGAACTATTCATAAAAAAGAATCAAAAAAGAATCCCCATACACGTGCTAATGAAAGTAACTTTTTCTGCAGTGATGTTTTTTTCATTCAGAATACTCAATAAGGCTTCCTACTGAATGGTAGGTTAGAATAACCAGCACCAGTTTTGTTTACAGTTTCCTGTTTTATTTAACTTTTTTTTAAGAGTGTGTAGGTTTCGTGCACTGATGTACCCATGTTCCTTGATATTCACCTTTCGATGGTTTAAAACAGAAATATACTTTTTAAAAATCTTATTCCAAAGCAGAAGTGTTTACTCTCTTCAAGGTAACACGCTGTGCTAAAAAGCGTGAAACATCACGCACCCCCTAGTTTAGATTTCAGTGAAGATGCTCTTCACCTCGTGGTAGCAGTGCCGGCAGAACAGTCTCATGAGTTTATCGACATTCCTTCTTTTCAAAGGACACGCTCTCACCCATGCACGTACAGCTGCACAAGCATGTATTCATACATACACGCTCAAGCACACACGTGCAAACATTTATTTAAACACACACGTGCGCGCACACCCATGCGTGCGTGCAACACACACACACACACACACACACACACACACACACACACACGCACGCACTCACCTGAATGGAAGATAAACTGTAAGGTTTGAACACCTTACAAATACGTGCAAACAAATCAGAGATAGTTGGGTTTTTTAAAAATATTTACCAACAGTCCCTGAAGTATGGTCGGAGCACTCGCTTTCCCCCAGCCAAGTTAAGCAGCGTCGAGCGTGGTTACCACTTGGATGGGTGACCGTTTGCGAGCCTTGGCTTCAGTACAGTTCCCCCAGTTCACCCAGCTGTAAATGGGTACCTGCCCTCTTTAGGGTCAGGGAAGGTAAAGCAGCGAGGGAGAGGAGATGGGCGCCGCCCTCAATATGTTGGCCCTAGAGAAGTGAGGTCTCTGACGCCTCGCTCCCCTACGACCTTATAGGTTATGGGACTCCTTTACCTTTTTTACCCTGAAGTATTGCCAAGATTCGAACCAGCAACTTCAGATCAGAAGGACCCAGTGGTCAACCAGTTTACCAACTCTGCCTTTTATATAATGTAAATCAAGATTTATGACATGAACAATTCACCATAATACAAGCGTGTACTAGTATCAGTTTATGTGACATGCGGACAATTCAGCAGGGCAGGCTTTAGTCCCATTGGCATGGAGAGGTGATTGTTAGAGAGAGAGAGAGAGGAGAGAGAGAGAGAGGAGAGAGAGAGAGAGAAGAGACAGAGAGGAAGAGAGAGAGAGAGAAGAGAGAGAGAGAGAGAGAGAGAGAGGAGAGAGAGAGAGAGAGAGAGAGAGAGAGAGAGAGAGGAGAGCAGGAAACTTTCAGACCTGCTGGTCTGTTTGCTGAAGTCCTCAACAACAAAGAAGACACTAGAGAGAGGAGACAGGTTACAAGACAGGTGATCGGAAAAGATTTATACCTGTTCAGAAACAGTTGACCGTTACCTGTGATCCTCTCTCTTCTGTACGATTCAGCTGAAGTCTCTCTATGTCTGTCTCTGTCTCTCTGTCTGTCTCTGTCTCTCTGTCTGTCGCTGTGTCTCTGTCTGTCTGTCTGTCTGTCGCTGTGTCTCTGTCTGTTTGTCTGCCTGTCTGTCCATCTGCCTCTCTCTTCTGTTCGCCTCAGCTGGAGTTCTCTGTCTGTCTCTCTGTCTGTCTCTGTCTCTCTGTCTCTGTCTCTGTCTGTCGCTGTGTCCCTGTCTGTCTGTCTGTCTGTCTTGCCTGTCTTCTGCTCTCTCTCTCTCTCTCTCTCTCCTCTCTCTCTCTCTCTCTCTCTCTCTCTCTCTCTCTCTCTCTCTCTCTCCTCTCTCTCTTTCTCCCTTTCCCCTGTTATACTTGGAATGAAAGATCAATGAATCAATCAACCAGTCGTATAAAGCCTTGCGAAAAGTTTGTCAACACTGGAATAATAAAGAGTCTGCGTATATGCCTGTTTACGGTACCTTGCCATAGAGGCAGCCATACTTCGACTTGAGAGATCTTTTTATCGTTCAGTACACAGCTCAGTGGTCGGAGCACTCGCTTTCCCCCAGCCAAGTTAAGCAGCGTCGAGCGTGGTTACCAGTTGGATGGGTGACCGTTTGCGCGCCTTGGCTTCAGTACAGTTCCCCCAGTTCACCCAGCTGTAAATGGGTACCTGCCCTCTTTAGGGTCAGGGAAGGTAAAGCAGCGAGGGAGAGGAGATGGGCGCCGCCCTCAATATGCTGGCCCTAGAGAAGTGAGGTCTCTGACGCCTCGCTCCCCTACGACCTTATAGGTTATGGGACACCTTTACCTTACCTTAGAGAGTACAGATTGTTATGTGGAGCGTTTGTCATGGATGAGGACAATGTGAACGTAACGTGTCACAGCAGTACCACATTTTGAACAAAATCGCCCTGCTGCCTGGCTTGTAACGAAAGACTGACAAAGCTTATGCACGGGGAAGACGGACAGTGAACATGGCATGATTTTTTATACGGGGCTGACGGGAGTCAAACCTGTAGCCTTAAGTGTAGGTTCCCCTGTGGGGGTGCGAGGGGCCTGTTAGTATAATAACATCCCCACCTTCTGGAACTTGTGCGCTAGGAATTCCCTCTTTTCTATCCCTGTCTTTGTTTCTGCCGTGTTCATTTTTCCTCCCTGTCACCTCCTTCTTGTCTATTTTCTGCCTTCTTGGTCCACTCTCCAGTCTTTTTCTCTAGAAAGACTTTAAAATAGAACAATTCTCTCTTCCATGCCCAAGTCAGATGCGCTGGGCCTAACTTGTCAGGCGCTTAACGGCAGCGCAACGCGTTTTCGTTCCTATAGCAGACAACAATAGTTGCTGTCTGAACGTTCGAAGAAGAAGAGGAAAGTTCAAATCCCGAGCTCTATCAGCTGAGCTATCCTGGCCACCACGCGTTATGTCATTCCTTATTCACCTACCATCTTGTCAAGCCATAATGACATGGAGATCGCAGTGTTTGCTTTTGCTATCGTCTGCTCCTGCTGGTAAGCCATTCTGTAGGTCAGGCGATCATCCCGGCTAAAATCAACATTGACTTATGGATGTATGTACATTATGTTGTTGTTGTTTGTACTTCCTAGACCTGGATAGGGGCAGGCTGACAGGTTACACTTGTCCGTGACACGCTGCTTGATATTTCATTGAAACACACACACACACACACAACACAGGACACACACACACACACACACACGACACACAACACACACACACACACACTCACACACACACACACACAAACACATACACACACACAACACACACACACAACAACAACAAACACACACTCACACTACACACACACAATACACACAGACACACACACAACACAGCACAGCACACACACAACACAGCAACAACACCACACACACACACACACACACACACACACATACACACACCACAATCAGTTTCTCAGAAACTGATTGTGAGTGTGTGTGTGTTGTTGTTGCTGTAGTTGTGTGTGTGTGTGTGTGTGTGTGTGTGTGTGTGTGTGTGTGTGTGTGTGTGTGTGTGTGTGTGTGTGTGTGTGTGTGTGTGTGTGTGTGTGTGTGTGTGTTGAACGTCTAAAGATTAGAAACGTGTAGCTCTTTCCCTGCCTGCATCAAAGACTATGTGCTTACTGTATTATATCACCTCGACTGCTCCATGGTTGCTTTTTCATATTCTGTTCATATGGGCCTGCAAAAACTGAATAAATGTGATTGATTGATTGATTGACACACACACAAGGCACAGGTATACTTACATATCATATATAGACATTGGTACAAAGCTGGTCCACCGTTCGTCCACCATGCAGCGCCCCTACGACCCTGGCGGGTTACGGGACCAGTAACAGTAACAGTAACAAATAATTATGTGCTTGAACGCAGGCACGCACTATCCATACTTACCTAAACACTTCAACACACTCACATACATGTTCCCATGCACTCAACATTTTGTCTAATATCACTTTTTGTGAAGAGAGGTAAACTTGAAGACCACCACACTACTGGAATTAGTTAGGTGCTTTGCCTTGACAACTTCTCAGAGAGTTTGCCTGAATAAATTAATGGTGTGCCATAACGATTTCTTAAGGAATTTGCCTGAATAAATTAACGGTGTGCCATAACGATTTCTTAAGGAATTTGCCTGAATAAATTAACGGTGTGCCATTACGACTTCTTAAGGAATTTGCCTGAATAAATTAATGGTATGTCATAACGACTTCTTAAGGAGTTTGCCTGAATAAATTAATGATGTGCCATTGCGACTTCTTAAGGAGTTTAAATAAATTAATGGTGTGCCATAACGATTTCTCAGAGAGTTTGCCTGAATAAAATTAATCGTGTGCCATAACGACTTCTTAAGGAGTTTGAATAAATTAATGGTGTGCCATAATGACTTCTTATGGAGTTTGCCTAAATAAATTAATGGCGCGCCGTAACAACTTCTTAAGGAGTTTGCCTGAACAAATCAATGGTGTGCCGTAACTTCTTAAGGAGTTTCCCTGAACGATTTGGTGTGTCATAACGACTTCTTAAGGAGTTTGCCTGAATAAATTAATGGTGTGCCATAACGACTTCTCAAGGTGTTTGAATAAATTAATGGTGTGCCATAACGACTTCTCAAGGTGTTTGAATAAATTAATGGTGTGCCATAACGACTTCTCCAGAAGTTTGCCTGAATAAATTAACGGTGTGCCATAACGACTTCTCAAGGTGTTTGAATAAATTAATGGTGTGCCATAACGACTTCTCCAGAAGTTTGCCTGAATAAATAAACGGTGTGCCATAACGACTTCTTAATAACTTTGCCTGAATAAATTATGTGCTGTTATATGTCCTTACGACTCTGCAAGTAGTTAAGGGAAAAGTCAAGTATATTATGTCGTACACCCAGTGTTTCATCCGTGTGCCGAGCCATGCCGCTGGTTACACATGTACACAGGGGATTTCTGCCCAAAATTACTGTGGTGAAGGTTTTCAGGAATTTCCCGCATGCAGGAACTTCACAGGAACATTGGAAGAATTACGTCACATCAGTATTGATACGAAAAAGTGTTATATATCGACTAAGAATTGGGCATGAGTGACAATGCTTCTTCTTCAAGTGAAGGGACGCAACTGGAGGTGTCTTTCTTGAGAGAGATTTGTCGTATGTTTAATCCTCATGAAGGCGGGTTAACGTGACGTCACGTGCAATATCCTCTTTTTTTTCCCTGCCCATAGAAAAAGCTAACCACTGCTTAGGAAACTATAGAGTTCAAGTATGTGGGCTTTTTAAGTTGAGGGTAAAATTGTATGCATTTCCCCGTTAAATTTAGGAGGGGGGGGGGGGTATTTCTGGTGATGTCACATGTAACGGGACCTCAGGAGGACTGAACATATACTGTCTCAACTTCTTTGTGAGTTAAAGAAGTCATGTCAGGTTTGATATACACATAGCTGCATGTCTTCAATCCGAGATTATCCTATAATACAACAAATAGTGGCAGAAGTGGTTTAGCTTCTGAGGTTGGCGGGTTTGTGAACATCAAGTTTGACCCAGACTGGCATGACATAAGCCTACATGTAAATAAAAACTGTGCACAAAGTCCTGGTGTATGTTAAACCTGACTTTCTTTAAGCATGATTTATTCAATACACTCATACAACATAACAAAACAACAACACAGCAAGGAAAGGGCATCAAGCTGCACCTTGACTTCACTTGACTTCTCCCTTAACTGCTTAAGAAGTCGCAAGGACACTGTGCTGAACTTTTCAGGCTGTGCGAGGTCCCTGTGCAAAACACACACACACACACACACACACACACACACACAGAACATCTTACACAGACTTTAAAACCTGTTCCACTTTTCGGAAGAGTTTGCCATGCATAGTGTGCCGATGGGAACGGAAGACAAAATTGATCAAAATGGATACACACGGAGACTGGATGTAAATAAAAACCACGCGAGTGCTCATTTGACTGTCCTCGAAATAAAAGAATAAATAAAAATGAAAGTTGCGCGCAAATTCCTGGCGGTCGTTAAGTTTCGGGCTGGGCGTGGTGGGGCGTTCTGCAGGTAAACAGGTTACATGCCGGGTGTGTTGGCGTCACCTGCCCCGCACTGGCCTACCCTTCTGCTGAAAGACATTCTGGGGGTTCCAGGACTCGGGGAAAGACAGTCGAGAGTGTTGTTTATCCCCTGTTTTAAGCTGTAGATAGTGGCGCAGTGTTCATCTGAGATTTTAAAGTGGACAGCCCTGATATGACTGGCCTCTGTGGTCGGCGGGGCTATAAACAACAGGATTGGGTTGGATTGGGTTTTACCAGGTGTATGGCAGATAATCTGATTACATTCACACACACGGGACCTCAGATTACAGTCTCATCCTAACGGCTTTCGTGGAAATGGAGTCAGTGATAATGACACCACCGGGTGGTAGTGGGGATGGGGATGGGGGTTCCTCTCGAATGAAAACGTCAGGGAAGATTCGAACGCTCACCCCTCAGTGACAGTCTGAACACGAAGTAGACACTGACACACTTGCACTCAAGAGGGTGGAAAAGAGAGAGAGAGAGAGAGAGAGAGAGAGAGAGAGAGAGAGAGAGAGAGAGAGAGAGAGGAGAGGGAGGGAGGGAGGGAGGGAGGAGGAGAGAGAGAGAGAGAGAGAGAGAGAGAGAGAGAGAGAGAGAGAGAGAGAGAGAGAGAGAGAGAGAATGACAATGACAAATTCTTTTATTTCGAGGATAATGAATAAGCACCCATGTGCTTTTATTGCATCCAGTCCCCGCCCGTAGAGAGAGAGAGAGATAAAGAGTGTGTGTGTGTGTCTGTCTGTCTGTCTGTATCTGTGTGTCTATGTGAGAGAGAGAGAGAGAGAATGTCTGTCTGTGTATGTCTGTCTGTCTGTCTGTGTCTATGTGAGAGAAAGAGATAATATATGTGTGTGGCTGTCTATTTGTCTGTCTTACTCTGTCTGTCTGACTCTCTGTCTGTCAGTCTGTCTGACTCTGTCTGTCAGTCTGACTCTCTGTCTGTCTGTTTGTTTGTCTGACTCTCTTTCTGTCTGTCTGACTCTCTGTCTGTCTGTCTGTATCTTAACATTTCAGCTGCAGTGTTTCTCACTTAGTGCATGCTGAACCAGTGTCTCGATGTCACGATAAACTCTTTAGGTGTTATCAGCTGCTTCCGGGATCTATCAAGACAAAGTTTAAATGAGTGTATGTTACTTGACTCGTTTGTAGAGAAGTAAGGGGCACAGGGGACGGGATAGCTCAGTGGTCGGAGCACTCGCTTTCCCCCAGCCAAGTTAAGCAGCGTCGAGCGTGGTTACCAGTTGGATGGGTGACCGTTTGCGCGCCTTGGCTTCAGTACAGTTCCCCCCAGTTCACCCAGCTGTAAATGGGTACCTGCCCTCTTTAGGGTCAGGGAAGGTAAAGCAGCGAGGGAGAGGAGATGGGCGCCGCCCTCAATATGCTGGCCCCTAGAGAAGTGAGGTCTCTGACGCCTCGCTCCCCTACGACCTTATAGGTTATGGGACTCCTTTACCTTTACCTTAAGGGGCACAGAGACAGACAGAGAGACAGAGAGATACAGAGAGAGACAGAGAGGGAGAGAGAGAGACAGATACCCAGACAGACAGAGACAAAGCAAAAATAAAATTATCTTTGCGCGCACGTGCGTGCTTGCTTTTGTGCCTACGTGTGTGTGTGTGTGTGTGTGTGTGTGTGTGTGTGTGTGTGTGTGTGTGTGTGTGTGTGTGTGTGTGTGTGTGTGTGTGTGTGTTAGAGAAACACATTCAGACTAAACGGTAGTTAAAAGTAAGGTTTATTTCCGAATTTAACGACCATGTACGTGCTTTGTAAAATGAATGTATGGATAAACATAATCGACCTTATATCGATCTTTATTCATTAATTTTGTCTAGTTTAGTTTTGAAGATTTTTACAGAAATCGATAGTTTATATTTTAAACCAACAAAATGGCATAGGATAAACGACGTGTTAGCAGGTAAAGCATTAGAGAGAGCACTGGTGTTTGGGGCGGCATGGCTGAACGAGTAGAGCGTGGCGTGGCTGGTGATCTGATGGCCCAGGGTCCAGCCCCTGTCGAGCCATCTGATCTAGAAGACTTTCCCTCTGGAGTTAATGAACGTCAATACTGACTCGGAGCACTCGCTTTCCCCCAGCCAAGTTAAGCAGCGTCGGGCGTGGTTACCAGTTGGATGGGTGACCGTTTGCGCGCCTTGGCTTCAGTACAGTTCCCCCCAGTTCACCCAGCTGTAAATGGGTACCTGCCCTCTTTAGGGTCAGGGAAGGTAAAGCAGCGAGGGAGAGGAGATGGGCGCCGCCCTCAATATGCTGGCCCCTAGAGAAGTGAGGTCTCTGACGCCTCGCTCCCCTACAACCTTATAGGTTATGGGACTCCTTTACCTTTACCTTTTTACTGACTCCACTCCCCCGAACGTCCTTCGGATGAAATTATAAACTACGTCCCGTGCGCGAACATGTACAGAGCATCATGCGCACACGTTAGAACCTGTACCTCCTATCGGAAGAGTAGGCCATTGTAGACCAGTAGGCATGGATGACCATTTGTTTTATAACGCATGCTGTCGTGTTTAGACATCATCCATGAAGTCGGAATGCGGCTCCCTATACGGTGGGCAAAAAAACGGTCGCATTCGCAAAACTCTCCATTGGACCTGAAGCCAAGGTGTAAAATAATAATAATAATAATAATAATGATGATGATAATAATAATAATAATAATAACAATATTAATAATTTAATAATAATAATATTATTATTATTATTAATTTAATAATAATAATAATAATAATAATAAACAACCAGTACTGTTTCACTGTAGAGGCTATGGTACTTTTCGTTCAAAAACATGCAGGTTGTATGGGGGTTGTTTTTTTCTCTTAACAAATCCACTTGGAAAAAAATCTTAACCTTTTCGACATGTGGTAACGGATAGAAGATTCAGTGTGTACAGCCATTCGCGGCGTTTCAGTCTTGCTGAAGCGTTCAAATTGTTGACAGCAGAAAGAAGATTGAATCAATTTCTTTTGTAAAGCCAGTCAACGTAAACATGGCAATTGTTGATTTTTAAAAAGTGAATGTAGATAGCTGTGTTGTTTTGTTGCGATCTTGCGTGCATTTTGAACGCACAAAATACAATACAGCTGAAATTTCTCTCTCTCTATCTCTCTCTTCTCTCTTCCTCTCTCTCTCTCTCTCTCTCTCTCTCTCCTCTCTCTCTCTCTTCTCTCTCTCTCGGGACGGGATAGCCTGGTGGTTAGATTGATGTATTCGTGATCTGCTGACCCCGGTTCGATTCTCGTTCGAGAGGATTTTTCCTCTGGAGTTAACATCAGTGCCGACTCCACTCCCCACAAAAGTCCTTCGGATGAGTCTATAAACCGAGGTCCGTGTGCGAACACACGCAGAACATCTTGTGCACACGTTAAACCCTGTTTCCGCTTTTCGGAAGAGTAAGCCATTGTGTGCCGGTGGGAACGGATGACAACATTTACAAAACTGCACACACACGAGACTGGATGAAAAAGAAAGCACATTAATGTTTATTCCATTATCCTCGAAATAAAAGAATAGAATAATGTAAAATAAATAAGTCTTTCGTATCCGACTAGTACGCGAAAGTCCCTCAGGAATCCGAACTTCTGAGCAGAAAGATCAACGCCTCAAGAACATCCGATTCAAATTGGTGCGGTTAATTTCGTGGTCAGGTACAACCGCTAAAACAGGAGTATGTATATTTACACCAGTCGCACTTTTCAGCAATGTACATAGCCGTTCAAGCAGAACGAACTCCTTCGACACAGTCAGCAAGTTTACCAAGGATAGGTAACTCTGCAAATATACGCCAACGTTTCGGAATAATCGCTCTTGACCCGACGCAGACGACAAGTTGAAATGGGTCGACAACACAAGTCTGACTGTGCATATTGGTTTGAATTTGTTGTGTTAACTTGAACAGATAGGTACCATAGAAGTTGTTATTGTCACTGCTGTACGATGTTTGCTTGTTTGTTTGCATGTTCTTGTTTTGCAGTATCTGTTTAGTTGCTGTTAATGAAATAAGGCGAGATCCCCCCCCCCCCCCCCCCCCACTAGGGATGTGAGGCTTGTCTGTATAAACAGCATCTCCACCTTCTGAAAATTCTGTGCTAGGAATTCCCTCTTTTCTATCCCTCTTTGTTTCTGCCTCACTCCCACCCCTTCTTTATTCAGCCTTGTATGCTCAAAACGGATTGTTTGTTTGTTTTAGAATACAACAATGCGATGGTTTTTCAACAGAATAAATTGTTAACACACCATAGTCAACTTCTTTTTGTACCATTGCGGAACGATTTGACTAACGATCGTGGTTGGTTGTAGGCTGGTCATCGGTCTGTAACACATTACATGTGTGTGAAAAGTCTGGTGAATGAACAGAGTGGAAGATCCCACTGAGTACAGGTGAAGGAGGTTTCGTCTATGCTCTAGGAAAGACCAAGGAACTCTGAAATAATGTGTTGGTAAAGGGGCATTGATCCATACATGAAAGGGAATGCTGAACAAATCGGTGATCTATTCTATGAAAACACGGTTAAGAATATCTGTAGCCAACGAATTCGAAAGAAAACCATAGCCAGACACAACTAGAAATAATTTTAAACCAATAAAAGAAACAAAAAAGAAGCAACAAAAACAGAACAAAAAACACAAACAAAAATATCATTTACTGAGAGAGAGAGAGAGAGAGAGAGAGGAGGAGAGAGAGAAAGAGGAGAGAGAGGAGAGAGAGAGAGAAGAGAGAGAGAGAGAGAGAGAGAGAGAGAGGAGAGAGAGAGAGAGGAAACGCTTAGCTTGTTGAATGATGCCGGGGGCCTGTCAGTATAAATAGTATCCCAAGATTCTGGAAATTCTGAGCTAGAATTTTTTTTCTATCACTCTCTTTGTTTCTTCCTTGTTCCTTTTCTTCCTGTCACCTTGTCGAACACCTTACGCACACGTTAAATCCTGTTCCGCTTTTCGAAAGAGTAGGCCATTGTGTGCCGGTGGGAACAGATGACAAAATTTACAAAAACCGCATACACACAGGGACTGGATGTAAAAAAAAAAAAGCACATGAGTGCTTATTCCATTATCCTCGATATAAAAAAAAAGTCATCTGAGCGCTTTGATTTGTTGCTTTACAAGATTCAGCGCTATATAAATTTCATACATTATTATTATTATTATTATTATTATTATTGTCTATTTTCTGCCTTCTTGGTCCATTCTCCTGCCTTTTTGCCAGAAAAACTTAAAAGATGACAATCCTCTCTTGTGCCGAAGTCGGATGCGCTGGGCCTGACTTGTCAGGCGCTTAACGGCAGCGCTAACGCATTTTCGCTCATACCACAGACAACAATAGTTTCTGTCTGAGCGTTCGACGAATAATAATAAGAAGTTTGTTGAATGGTATTGAATAACGAGCGCATGTTGTCTTTTCAGTTAAGTTCTGTCTTCTTTTCTGTGTCCAGCATTAGCTAAAGAGAGTGTTCTACTTTTTGTATGATCCCTGAAATCACGTCTGCTAACAAGAAAAAAGTAAACAGCCCCCCATGGCCCACCTCGCCTCCCTTTCTCGATCCCTACCTTACAGCCACTCTGTCGTTTCCCAGACAGTAAAGTTATCAGCGACCATCTCACTTTTCAGTAAAGCAAACGTCCGTGGCGTGTTCAGACTCAAACTAACGTTAGCAAAGTGTATTAAGTAACAGCAAAATCTGTTTTCCAGCAACGTTGGTGCTGAGATAGATAGATAGATAGATAGATGGATGGATAGATAGATAGATAGATAGATGGATAGATGATAGATAGATAGATAGATAGATCGACGGACAGACAGACAAAGAGAGAGAGGTAGAGAGAGAGAGAAGTAGAGAGACAGACAGACAGACAGACAGACAGACAGACAGATAGATAGATAGATAGATAGACAGACAGACAGACAGACAGTTGGATGGATAGATGAATGCAAGACAGGCACAAATAGGGACGAAAAGACGAATAAGTAGACAGACAGCTAGACAAAAAAGATATATAACTCGTCCATCTAGACAGAACATTCCCAGCATTTTCACTGTGACGTGAACGTGGCCAACCATTGTGGACAATGTAAGGTGAAGCGTGTCCTGCGTGTCTACTGTCTACAAGGGAAAGTTCAAAGGACAAGGTCAAGAGGATTTAGTCAGGGTCTCAAGAGGTCATGACCTTGACCGTTGAGGACACTTTGGGGTTATGTTTGACGGGGTGTTGTCCAGTCTTGTTGAGTTAAGTAATGGTGTTTTTTTCCGTGTTTTTTTCTTTATTAGGGAAAAGGAATAAGCTTATACAACCTCTTCTTTCACGCATGAAAAAGGAACCCAAAGGTTAACTTTGAAAGAAAGTCCACAAACACTGAACGCAAACGCAATTCTTTTTCGCGATGGTAATAGATTAAAATACGAAGACTTTTTTTCATCCAGCCCTCAAACACTAACGAATAAAAACACAATTAGCAACAATACCAACTATAGCAGCAAGAAAGAAAAACGTGCATACAAATGATGAATACGCACTTGATATACACGAACATAAATTAATGGGAAAGCATACCACACATGCACGCACTTCTGTTACTGCTACTGCCACTGCTACTCTTACTGATTCTATTTTTCGTTCTCCTATTATAACTATTATGACTATCATTTATTTGTGTTACTACTAGTGGTTATCATTTTTTGTCTTCTACTTCTCAATTTCATCATCATTATCATCATCATCATCACCACCATCACATCATTATTATTATTTTAATACTTTTAGTAGTTGTAGTAGTAGTAGAAGTAGTAGTAGTAATAGTAATAGTAGTAGTAGTAGTAGTAGTAGTAGTAGTAGTAGTGTTGATGCTGTAATATTAATGTTGCTGGTATTATTATTTCTATTGTTGTCATCATCATCACCATCACAATCATCATCACTATCATCATTGTCGTCGTCGTTATCATTATTATTATTATTATCGTCATTATCAACATCATCATCGTCGTCGTTGTTGTTATCATAATTAATGCGCTTTGATTTGTCTTTGCAAGATATAGCGCTATATAAGTTCCATTTCTTCTTCTTCTTCTTCTTCTTCTTCTTCTTCTTATTATTATTATTATTATTATTATCACCATCATCATCATCGTAATTAGTCTTCTTGTTGTCGTTGTCGTCGTCGTCGCTGTTACCACCATCACCATCCTCTATCATGATGATAACGATGATAATCATCACCACTGTCATTATCATCATCATCTATTATCATTATCATCATCATCATGGCCATAATGGGGTTGCTATGTTACAGTCCTCATGTCGGAACAGGGGTAGTATCGGAGGCTACTTCTTGGCCGGTCGCTCTATGCATTGGATACCGGTCAGTCTGTGTGTTTGTGTGCGTGTGTGTCTGTCTGTTTGTCTATCTGTCTGTCTGTCTCTATGTGTGTGTGTAGTGTCTGTCTGTCTGTCTCTGTGCATCTGTGTAATGCATGCTGTGTAATCATAATTTTAA
>CM054157.1:2433513-2438513 GCA_028751875.1 Rapana venosa
GGATTTTGATGATGGTGAGGATTTTTTGTGATGGTGGTGGTGGTGGTGGTGGTGATGGTGGTGATGATGATGATGATGAAAAAAAATCCGGGTCTGAAGTGTGCGGCGGTTCGTACCCCGTTTGGACCGGAAATTTTTCCCCCATCCATTAGACCATGAGTGGTGGTCTGGGCGCTAGTCTTTCGGATGAGACGATAAACCGAGGTCCCGTGTGTTCACGTAATTATTTAGCGCACGTAAAAAAACCCACGGCAACAAGAGAGTTGTCCCTGGCAAAATTCTTAGAAAAAAGCCACTCTGATAGGGAAACAAATACAGCTGCAGAAAAAAAAAAAAGGGTGAAAGGGTGGCGCAGCGCTAAGTGGCGACGCGTTCTCCCGCTCTCCCCGGGGAGAGCAGCCCGAATTTCACGGAGAGAAATCTGCCATGACTTAAAGTGGTATGAAATAAAATCTGAGCGCTTTGATTTGTTGCTTTACAAGATTCAGCGCTATATAAATTCCATACATTATTATTATGATGATGATGATGATGATGATGATGATGATAATGGTGGTCGTGATGGTGAGGAGAAGGAGGAGGATGTCGGTGATGGAAGTGTAGACAGAGATGTCTAAGGTGATGTAAATTATGAGGTTTAAGTAATGGTGTTTAGAATTGTAATTATGGTCGTGACAATGACTACAGCGATGGAGACAGTAGTGATGATGACGACCATGATACTGATGATGATTTTGAGTGATTACATAGTGAGAGCGGGACTTGTGTCAGCGATGCAAATGATCATGATGATAATAGCAGTAATAATGTTGATGGTGGTGATGATGACGTTGACCATTATAAAGAGAGGATACTGATTGACGATCAGACGAAAAATATATTTCAATGAATAAGAAAACAGCAACGCTTCATTCGCTACTAAGACTTACGTTAATGTTACCAAGTGTCGCAAATTGTTATATTTCTTTACAATGTTGCTGATTTTCAAGTCAGACATTTACCAGGCGAATATGACACTAATATTATCGTGTTCATTGTACCGTTCTGAAAGTCCCATAGTCGTGTTTATTCCATCACCTTCTTAAAACGATTTGATCCTTGATCAAGACAATTCTCTCTTTGTCAGTTCTTTCCATGTTTGGTTTGTTTTCGTTTTTCTTGGCCAGGTGTTCACCATGCCGGAGTACCTGAGGAAACGGTTTGGAGGGCAGAGGATTCGAATCTACCTGTCTGTCCTGGCCCTTCTGCTCTACGTGTTCACCAAAATTTCCGTGAGTTGTCTCCCCTCTTCCGAATCGTCCATTTTGATTTTCTTCGTTACTTTCAATAAATGTGGAAATGCATGTGTTTGAGATTTTGTTATTTTATTTAATGCCATGAGAGGGTCGATTTCAATGTTTTCAGTCATTGAATGATTGATTGATCATTCATTCATTCATTCATTCATTTTTTCATTCACTCTTCCTTCCTTCCTTCTTTCCTTTCTTTCTTTCTTTCATTCATTTGCTTAATGTGAGATGGTCGGGACTGGCTGCGAATAGTTTGACCTCAGTGATTAATTGAGTGATAAGTTAAGAGTGACTCAGGAACTAGGCGTGTGAGTTTAGTTGATCAGTCAAGCGGTCTGTCTGTTTGCTTGCTTGTTTGTTTGTTTGCTAGCTTGATTGATTGCTTCCCTATGCTTTTATCTATTAGCTGATTTAACAGTCAGCTTGTTGGATCAGTTTGTAAATTGTCACCGACTTGGTTGACTGGTTGTTGGTTGCTTGTTGGTTGGTTGACTGGTTGGTTGGCTGGTTGTTGGTTGGTTGGCTGGTTGTTGGTTGGTTGGTTGATTTTTGTCAATGGATTGGTTTTAAAGACAGCTGGTAGGACCAGTCACTTTATAGTCGCCCATTTTGTTTTGGTGGTGGTGGTGGTGGTGGGGTGTTTGGGTTTTTTGTTGTTTGTGTTTTCTTTCTTTCTTTAACCTTCATCTAGCTATTGGCTACGTTTCTTAACTAGCCGAACTTTGTCATAAACTGTAGTGTTTCATTAACTTTTTTTTCCACGTACTTAGCTCATCTACCCCCAACATTTACGTACCCTTTTCTTTCATTTCTCTGCAACCTGGCTGACTGACTGGCTAGCTGACTGACTGACTGACTGACTGACTGACTGACTGGCTGGCTGGCTGACTGACTGGCTGGCTGACTGGCTGACTGGTTGGCTGGCTGACTGACTGACTGACTGGCTGACTGGCTGACTCTTTCATTTATTCTTTGATTGATTCGTTCAGTTTCATCAATCAATTAATCAATTTTAGCCGGTCATCTTTTTAAAAAAAAATCTTTTATATCGGGGATAACGGAATAAGCACTTATGTGCTTTTTACATCCTGTCCCCGTGTGTATGCGGTTTTGTAAATTCTATCATCTGTTCCCACCGGCACACAATGGCCTACTCTTACGAAAAGTCTGTCAGTCAGTTTGTTGGTTCGTTTGCTCGTTGATTGAGCGAGCGAGTGAGTGAGTAACTGCCTTATTGACGGGCTGGCTGGCTGGTTGGCTGGCTGACTGACTGACTGACTGACTGACTGACTGACTGACTGACTGGTACATTGATTGATTAGTTAGTTGTTTGGTTGATTATTTGACTGTCTGATTGACTTAATGATTGATTGATTGATTGATTGATTGATTGATTGATTGATTGATTGATTGATTGATTGATTGATGGACTGCAGGCTGACCTGTACTCTGGAGCCATCTTCCTGACCCAGGCCCTACCTGAACTGAACCTGTACGTAGCCGTCATCATTCTACTGGCTGTAGCCGCCATCTTCACCATTGGAGGTACACAGCAGCATTATCCATGCCATCATCATTATCGTCGTTATTATCATCGTTATCATTATCGTTATCATTATCGTCATCATTCTACTGGCTGTAGCCGCCATCTTCACCATTGGAGGTACACAGCATTATCCGTGCCATCATCATTATCGTCGTTATCATTATCGTCATCACTATCGTCATCATTATCGTCATCATTATCGTTATCATTATCGACATCATTCTACTGGCTGTAGCCGCCATCTTCACCATTGGAGGTACACAGCAGCATTATCCATGCCATCATCATTATCGTCGTTATCATTATCGTCATCATTATCATCGTCATCACTATCGTTATCATTATCGTCATCATTATCGCTATCATTATCGTCGTTATCATTATCGTCATCATTCTACTGGCTGTAGCCGCCATCTTCACCATTGGAGGTACACAGCAGCATTATCCATGCCATCATCATTATCGTCGTTATCATTATCGTCATCATTATCGTCGTTATCATTATCGTCATCATTATCGTCATTATCGTTATCATTATCGCTATCATTATCGTCATTATTATCGTCATCATTCTACTGGCTGTAGCCGCCATCTTCACCATTGGAGGTACACAGCATTATCCATGCCATCATCATTATCGTCGTTATCATTATCGTCATCATTATCGTCGTTATCATTATCGTCATCATTCTACTGGCTGTAGCCGCCATCTTCACCATTGGAGGTACATAGCGAAATTATCCATGCCATCATCATTATCGTTATCACTATCGTCATCATTATCGTTATCACTATCGTCATCATTATCGTTATCATTATCGTCATCATTCTACTGGCTGTAGCCGCCATCTTCACCATTGGAGGTACACAGCAGCATTATCCATGCCATCATCATTATCGTCGTTATCATTATCGTCATCATTATCGTTATCATTATCGTCGTTATCATTATCGTCATCATTCTACTGGCTGTAGCCGCCATCTTCACCATTGGAGGTACACAGCAGCAGCATCCATGCCATCATCATTATCGTCGTTATCATTATCGTCATCATTATCGTCATCATTATCGTCATCATCATCGTCATCATTATCGTTATCATTATCGTCGTTATCATTATCGTCATCATTCTACTGGCTGTAGCCGCCATCTTCACCATTGGAGGTACACAGCAGCATTATCCATGCCATCATCATTATCGTCGTTATCATTATCGTCATCATTATCGTTATCATTATCGTCGTTATCATTATCGTCATCATTCTACTGGCTGTAGCCGCCATCTTCACCATTGGAGGTACACAGCAGCAGCATCCATGCCATCATCATTATCGTCGTTATCATTATCGTCATCATTATCGTCATCATTATCGTCATCATCATCGTCATCATTATCGTTATCATTATCGTCGTTATCATTATCGTCATCATTCTACTGGCTGTAGCCGCCATCTTCACCATTGGAGGTACACAGCAGCATTATCCATGCCATCATCATTATCGTCGTTATCATTATCGTCATCACTATCGTTATCATTATCGTCATCACTAACGTCATCATTATCGTTATCGTCATCATTATCGTCATCATTATTATCATTATCGTCATCATTATCGTTATCATTATCGTCATCATTCTGCTGGCTGCCTCTTCACCATTAGAGGTACACAGCAGCATTATCCATGCCATCATCATTATCGTTTTCACTATCGTTATCGTTATCGCTATCATTATCGTTATCACATCGCTATCATTATCGTCATCACTATCGTTATCATTATCGCTATCATTATCATTATCGTTATCATTATCGTCATCACTATCGTTATCATTATCGCTATCGTTATCATTATCGTTATCATTATCGTCATCATTATCGTCATCACTATCGTTATCATTATCGTTATCATTATCGTTATCATTATCGCTATCATTATCGTCATCATCATCGTTATCATTATTGTTATCATCATCGTCATCATTATTGTTATCATGTCGTTTGTCTAAGGCATTAAGCAGCTACCTCTCTCTGTCATGTTGATGAGTTCGTGAGGCAGGATAGAAAAGAGGAATCACAATTAGAAATTGTCCTTCAGCAATAATATAGACTTATTCGACACAACGAAATAAAGTCATCATGATTCAAAACAGTATAACATATTA
>CM054157.1:2443513-2448513 GCA_028751875.1 Rapana venosa
TGTGTTTGATAGGGATGTAGTAGTGTTGGTGGTAGGTAGTAATGGGGTGGCTGGTTCCAGGTATTTCAGCAATAAACGTTAATGTTCTAAACTCATCATCTGGGTGTCGTCCTCCCCTACAGGTGATCGTCCAAAGAGCTCTGGCCGCCAAGAACTTGGCCCATGCCAAGGCGGGGTCTCTGTTTGCGGGTTACCTCAAGTTTCTCCCCATGTGGCTCATCGTCTTCCCCGGCATGGTGTCCAGAGTTCTCTTTCCTGGTGAGCTTTCGGCTACACACTTGTATTAAAAAATCACTCTTTTCCTTCTGTTTTTCTATGTAACTCTTATATTCATACCGCACGCACTAAGGCATCCACAGAAATAAAAACCACTTTTTGTGAAAGACTAGCCTCTGACTCAAAACTCATGTGATTTTGAACAAATTTGGTAGGTTTGAAATTTTTTTATTTTTCAGCAAACACTGCACCCCCTTAAGTCCTTTGTCGTCTGCTAGCTTCCTTACCGCAATATGCATGCGCGGGGTCAACGCTGTAGGAATACAGGCAAACCTCATTTGATGGTTATTTCCAACTTTCTAGTGACTACTTGGTATTGCTCTATGTCCTCAATCTAAAAACCAAGTGCACAGTCCATTTTTTCATGTTTAAAAAAATCTGTGAAAATCAACAACATTTTTTTCCACTCGCGCTCTATAGAAGATACTACTTGACCCCCAAATTAATACCGGTGTGTAGCCTTCAGACGTGACGGAGTTTGCTTGGTTGGCTGGATGGTTGGTTGGATGGATGGATGGATGGTTCGATGGATTGATGGATGGATGGCAGGTTGGTTGGTTGGTCGGTTGATTGGTTGGCTGCTAGGTTGGTTGGTTGGTTGGTTGGTTGGGTGACTTGTTGGTTGGCTGGTCGGTTTGTTATTCGATTGGTCGGTTGGTTGGTTGGATGGTTGGTTGGATGGATGGATGGGTTGGTTGGATGGATGGTTGGTTGGTTGGATGGATGGATGGATGGATGGATGGTTGGATGGATGGATGGATGGTTGCTTGGTTGGATGGATGGGTTGGTTGGATGGTTGGTTGGATGGATGGATGGATGGATGGATGGATGGATGGATGGATGGATGGTTGGATGGATGGATGGATGGATGGATGGATGGATGGATGGATGGATGGTTGGTTGTTGGATGGATGGATGGATGGATGGATGGATGGATGGATGGATGGATGGATGGATGGATGGATGGTTGGTGGATGGATGGATGGTTGGTTGGATGGATGGATGGTTGGTTGGATGGATGGATGGGTGGCAGGTTGGTTGTTGGGTCGGTTTGATTGGTTGGCTGGTAGGTTGGTTGGGTGACTTGTTGGTTGGCTGGTCGGTTTGTTATTCGATTGGTCGGTTGGTTGGTTCGTTGGTTGGTTCGTTGGTGATCTTTTTCTTTGTTTGGGGTTTTTTCGTTTGTATTTACCAGAACCATTCTGATAGTCGAATGTTGTACCACTTTATATGTTGAATATTAAGTTTTCCTGTCAGTCATTTTGAGTGCATGGTGACTGAACGTGTTGTGTTCTCTGCCATTGAGATAAAAGGTATTTCATATGCATTAAATTATCATTGTCATGTACCCGCTGTGGGTTGTTGTTGTTGTTGTTGTTTTTAATTAAACCCTGCTCTTGAGAGAAAGAGAGGAAAGAGATGAGAGAAAGAGAGAGAGACAGAACAGAGAATGACAATGAGGGAGAGAGACAGAGAGAGAGGGTGAGCGGGTGTGTGTGTCTGTGGATCCTTTGAGGTTTTTTACGACCATCGCTCAGTTCTTGTTCTCGTTGGTTCTTCCTTCGCCTTCAGCTACCTATTTACCCGCAATAAAGATCATTTTGACTTGACGTGACGTGACTTGATTTGACGTGACCTGGTATGACTTGATATGACTTGACCTGGTATGACTTGACTTGATGACGTGACTTGGCCTTGACCTGGTATGATCTGACTTGACTTGGTATGACTTGACCTGATGGCGTGACTTGGCTTGACTTGATATGACTTGACTTGGTATGACGACTTGATTTCACTTGATAACAGTCGACTTGATTTCACTTGACTTGACTTGTTTTCATTTGATAACACTTGACTTGATTTCACTTGATAACACTTGACTTGATTTCACTTGATAACACTTGACTTGATTTCACTTGACAACACTTGACTTGATTTCACTTGATAACACTTGACTTGATTTCACTTGATAACACTTGACTTGACTTGATTTCACTTGATAACACTTGACTTGATTTCACTTGATAACACTTGACTTGATTTCACTTGATAACGCTTGACTTGATTTCATTTGATAACACTTGACTTGACTTGATTTCACTTGTTAACACTTGACTTGATTTCACTTGATAACACTTGACTTGATTTCACTTGATAACACTTTTACTTGATTTCACTTGATAACACTTTACTTGATTTCACTTGATAACGACTTGACTTGACTTGATTTCATTTGATAACACTTGACTTGATTTCACTTGATAACACTTGACTTGATTTCACTTGATAACACTTGACTTGACTTGATTTCACTTGATAACACTTCACTTGACTTGAAAAAAGGGTGGCGCAGCGCTTTGTGGCGACGCGCTCTCCCGCTCTCCCCGGGGAGAGCAGCCCGAATTTCACGGAGAAATCTGCCGTGACTTAAAGTGGTATGAAATGAAATCTGAGCGCTTTGATTTGTTGCTTTACAAGATTCAGCGCTATATAAATTCCATACATTATTATTATTATTTCATTTGATAACACTTGACTTGATTTCACTTGACACGACTTGACTTGACTTGATTTCACTTGATAACGACTTGACATGACTTTGACTTGGTGACGCGACTCGGCTTGACTTTATATGATTTTACTTGGACTTGCTATGTCTTGACTTGACTTGATTTCACTTGACATAACTTGACTTGATGACGCGACTCGGTTTGACTTTATATGATTTTACTTGACTTGCTATGACTTGACTTGACTTGACTTGATTTCACTTGACACGACTTGACTTGATGACGCGACTCGGCTGGCTCGACTTTATAATATGATTTTACTTGGACTTGCTATGACTTGACTTGATTTCACTTGATAACGACTTGACTTGATTTCACTTGACATGACTTGACTTGGTGACGCGACTTGGCTCGACTTTATAATATGATTTTACTTGGACTTGTTATGACTTGACTTGACTTGACTTGATTTCACTTGACACGACTTGAATTGATGACGTGACTCGGCTTGACTTTATATGATTTTACTTGGACTTGCTATGACTTGACTTTACTTGACTTGATTTCACTTGACATGACTTGACTTGATGACGCGGTTCGGTTTGACTTTATATGATTTTACTTGACTTGCTATGACTTGACTTGACTTGATTTCACTTGACTTGATTTCACTTGACTTGACCTTGACATGATGACGCGACTCGGCTCGACTTTATAATATGATTTTACTTGGACTTGCTATGACTTGACTTGACTTGATTTCACTTAATAATAATAATAATAATAATAATACATGGAATTTATACAGCGCTAAATCTTGCAAAAAAAAACACATCAAAGCGCTCACTTGACATGACATTGACTTGACTTGACTTGACTTCTTCAGACGTGATCGGGTGCGGGACCCCGACGAGTGCGAGCGGTACTGCGGCAGTCGTTCCGGGTGCACCAACATCGCCTACCCGACCCTGGTGCTGGAGCTGATGCCGGCAGGGCTGAGGGGCCTGATGCTGGCCGTCATGATGTCGGCCCTCATCTCCTCCCTCACCTCCATCTTCAACTCCTCCTCCACCATCTTCACCATGGACATCTGGAGACGCATCAACAAGAACGCCTCCGAGGTGGAGCTGATGATCGTCGGGAGGTGGGTGTGTGTGGGGTGGGGTGTGGGGGGGTGGGGGGGGGGGGTGGGGGGTGTGGGGTGGTGTAGGGGGGGGGGTGGGGGGTGTGTAGGGTGTGGGGTGGGGGGTGGGGGGTAGGGGGGTGAAGGGTGTGTGGTGTGTGTGTGTGGGGGGGGTGGGGGTGTGGGGGGTGGATGTGGGGGGGGGGGGGTGTGGGGGGGGGGGTGTGTGTGTGTGGGGGGGGGAGGGTGGGGGGGGTGGATGTGGTGGGGGGTGGATGTGGGTGGGGGGGGGTGTAGGGGGGATGTGGGTGTGTGTGGGTGTGTGTGTGTGTGTGTGGGGGGGGGTGGGGTGTGTGGGTGGGTGGGTGTGTGTGTGGGGGGGGGGGGGGGGTGGGGTGGGTGTGTGTGTGTGAGGGTGGGGGGTGGTGTGTGTGTGTGAGGGTGTGTGTGTGTGTGTGTGTGTGTGTGTGAGGGTGTGTGTGTGAGGGTGGGGGGTGGTGGTGGATTGTGTGGGGTGGGGTGTGTGTGTGTGTGTTGTGTGGGGGGGTGGGTGTGTGTGTGTGGTGGTGTGTGTGTGTGTGTGTGTGTGTGTGTGTGTGTGTGGTGTGTGTGTGTGGGGTGTGGGTGTGTGTGGGTGTGTGTGTGAGGGGTGTGGGGGGGGGGGGGTGAGGTGGGGGTGTAGGGGGGGGTGTAGGGGGGATGTAGGGTGTGTTGTGTGTGTGTGTGTGTGTGTGTGTGTTGTGTGTGTGTGTGTGTGTGTGTGTGGTTGGTGGTGTGTGCTGTCTGTTGTCTGCTGTTTCGGGGGGGGTGGTGGTGGATGTGGGTGGGTGGGGTGTAGGGGGGTGTGGGGGGGGGGGGATGTAGGGTTTGTGTGTGTGTGAGGGTGGTGGTGGTGGTGGGGATTGTGTGTGTGGGGGGGGGGGTGTAGGGGGGATGTAGGGTGTGTGTGTGTGTGTGTGTGGTTGGGTGAGTGTGTGACTGTCTGTCTTTCTGTCTGTGTTGTGTGTGTGTTCTGTCTGCCTGTCTGTCTATCTGTCTGTCTATCTACCAATGTCCCAGTGTGTATGTGTGGTGAGTGTGTGTGGGGGGGG
>CM054157.1:2453513-2456013 GCA_028751875.1 Rapana venosa
TCCCCTCAGTTTATATTGTGAACAATCGTTTTCTCTCCAAAATCGTTTTCTCTCCTCAGTTTACATTTGAACAATCGTTTTCTCTCCTCAATCATTTTCTCTCCTCAATTGTTTCCTCTCCTCACTTTACATTTGTACAGTCGTTTCCTCTCCTCAGTTTACATTTGTACAGTCGTTTCCTCTCCTCAGTTTACATTTGTACAGTCGTTTCCTCTCCTCAGTTTACATTTGTACAGTCGTTTCCTCTCTCTCTCTCTCTCTCTCTCTCTCTCTCTCTCTCTCTCTCTCTCTCTCTCTCTCTCTCTCTGTCCCTAGGGAGCCTTCTGGGGCCTGATGGTGGGCCTGGCGATTGGCCTGGTCCGCTTCGCCTGGGAGTACTCGTACTCCCCTGTGCCCTGTGGGGAGGAGTTCCGGGACGAGCGGCCCGACATCATCAGCAAAGTGCACTACCTGCACTTCGGCATCCTCCTCTTCGGCATCGTCTGCATCGTCACTGTCGTCGTCTCCCTCCTCACCCAGCCTATCGGGGAGGAGCATGTGAGTAGGAGGTGGGGTAGGGAGGGGAGGGGGAGGGGGGAGAGGAAGGTGGTGGTGGGGTTGTGGGGAGGTGGTTGGGGTGGGGGTTGGTGGTGTGTGTGTGGGTGGTGGGGTGGGTTGGGGGTGATTGTGTGTGTGTGTGGTGTGTGTGTTGTGTGTGTGTGGGTGGGTGGGTGTGGGTGGTGGGGGTTGGGGGTGATTTGTGTGTGTGTGGTGGTGTGTGTGTGTGTGTGTGTGTTGTGTGTGTGTGTGTGTGGTGTATGGGTGGGTGTGGTTGATGGGGGTTGGGGAGTGATTATGGGGAGGGGGGAAGGGAGTAGTGATGTGATGTGGGTGCTTGTGTGTGTGTGTGTGTGTGTGTGTGTGTGTGTGTGTGTGTGTGTGGTGTATGGGTGGGTGTGGGTGGTGGGGGTTGGGGGTGATTGTGTGGGTGGGGGGAGGGGGGAAGGGAGTAGTGATGTGATGTGGGTGATTGTGTGTGTGTGTGTGTGTGTGTGTGTTGTGTGTGTGTGTGTGTGTGTGTGTTGTGTGTGTGTGTGTGTGTGTGTGGGTGGTGTGTGTGGTGGGGTGTGGGTGGTGGGGGTGGTGGGGGGTGGGGGTGATTGTGTGGGTGGGGGGAGGGGGGGAAGGGAGTGTGTGGGTGATTGTGTGTGTGTGTGTGTGTGTGTGTGTGTGTGTGTGTGTGTGTGTGTGTGTGTGTGTGTGTGTGGTGTATGGGTGGGTGTGGTTGATGGGGGTTGGGGGGTGATTGTGTGGGTGGGGGGAGGGGGGGAGGGAGTAGTGATGTGATGTGGGTGATTGTGTGTGTTGTGTTGTGTGTGTGTGTGTGTGTGTGTTGTGTTGTGTGTGTGTGTGTGTGTGGTGGTGTGTGTGGTGGGGTGTGGGTGGTGGGGGTTGGGGGTGATTGTGTGGGTGGTGGTGGTGTGTGTGTGTGTGTGTGTGTTGTGTGTGTGTGTGTGTGTGTGTATGGTGGGTGTGGTTGATGGGGGTTGGGGGGTGATTGTGTGGGTGGGGGGAGGGGGGGAAGGGAGTAGTGATGTGATGTGGGTGATTGTGTGTGTGTGTGTGTGTGTATGGGTGGGTGTGGGTGGTGGGGGTTGGGGGTGTGATTGTGTGGGTGGGGGGAGGGGGGGGAGGGAGTAGTGATGTGATGTGGGTGATTGTGTGTGTGTGTGTGTGTATGGGTGGGTGTGGGTGGTGGGGGTTGGGGGTGATTGTGTGGGTGGGGGGAGGGGGGAAGGGAGTAGTGATGTGATGTGGGCAATTGTGTGTGTGTGTTGTGTGTGTGGTGTGTGTGTGTGTGTGTGTGTGTGTGTGTGTGTGTGTGTGTGTAAGCACGCATGCATGCCAATGTCTCCGGGAGTGAGATGACAAACATCAAACAACATAGACAGTTGCTACAGGCTAAAGCAATGACAACGAATGTCCTGATATGGAACTTCAAAGCTGTGTTTATAATGTTGATAACGATGACGACCATAACGACCATAACGACGACGGCAACATCGACATTTAATGATGATAATGGTGGTGGTGGTGGTGGCGGTGGTGGCGGCGGCGGCCGTGGTGGTGGTGGTGGTGGTGGTGGTGGTGGCGGAGGCGGCCGTGGTGGTGGTGGTGGTGGTGGTGGTATGAAGATAATGAGGACAACGGTAAGGACAGAATGATACTAACGACAATAACAGTTGCGGCGGCATGTAGAGGAAAAAGAATGGATGGGTGGCACTGCTCTTGTGGCGACACGTTCTCCCCAATGAGAGGAGCCTGAATTTCACGCAGAGGAATCTGCTGTGACTAAAAGTAGTATACAATGCAATACAATACATTATTGTACAGTACAATACAATGCAATGCAATACAATACATTATTGTACAGTACAATACAATACAATGCAATGCAATACATTATTATACAGTACAATACAATGCAATGCAATACAATACATTATTGTACAGTACAGTA
>CM054157.1:2461013-2521013 GCA_028751875.1 Rapana venosa
CGGTAACATAGTTCAACAAGTTTCCTTTATTTGGGAAGATGCCTCATCTTTCGTACGTCAGAATGTCACAGGAAGGGATCAATGTTAAGCCGCCGCAAGGCCACCTATCAGAAGCAGCCCAGCGTAGCTGCTGAGTCCCTTTCAAGTTGCTGAGTGGTGCCTGTTCTAATCCAGCACAGGCGGGACACTACCCACGAAACACTCTCATGGCAACAGAAGTAGCTGGCTGGCAGACTGGATGAGACGCCTGGATAAGCTGGCGACAATTACAACGTCCCTCCAATGACTGTCTTTAATAAAATACCCAGACCTCGGCAGACTTTGATGCAAACTGACCGCAGGCATGGAAATGAACAGAAACGCGAGTTTCTTTGTTTATGAGATAGCAACGTATTTGATTTGAATTAAATTGAATGGAATGGAATGGAAAGGAAACCAACCTTGGGGCTATCATGAGACCAGAGCAAAAAGTCAGACCGCTTTCTGTGATTGTATGAGGATCAGTGGTGATGAGGACTGTAACAACGATGGTGTGGTAGTCCCCCTTGATTAGAGACTACAGCTAGATGGGGATGGAGACAGCTGGGGGGGGCGTACATCAGAGGTTACCATCAAGAACGATGTCGCCAACAGGCATAAGCAGGGCTGCGTTCTGTGCTTCTTATTATTGTCATGTGCCAGTGTCGGCCACATTCAACAAGACATATTGCAGTGGTGACGAAGTGAGTTGAGCTGCACTCTCAAAGTCAGATTATAATGTTTGACTGTGCGGCCCCAGTCTTTTCAGCGAGCCTATAGCAAGCAGATCCACTCCTGATCAGTGAAGGCTAGAGCCCATGGCAAAAAATGGACAAGAACAACAAGCTCTTTGCACAAAAAAGGGACAAGAACAACAAGCTCTTTGCAAAAAAGGGACAAGAACAACAAGCTCATTGCAAAAAAAAGGGACAAGAACAACAAGCTCATTGCAAAAAAAAAGGGGACAAGAACAACAAGCTCTTTGCAGAAAAAAAAGGGACAAGAACAACAAGCTCTTTGCACACACAAAAAAGGGACAAGAACAACAAGCCCTTTGCAACAAAAAAAAGGGACAAGAAAAACCAGCTTTTTGCACACAAAAAAGGGACAAGAACAACAAGCTCTTTGCAAAAAAAAAATGGACAAGAACAACAAGCTCTTTGCAAAAAAAAGGGACAAGAACAACAAGCTCTTTGCAAAAAAAAAGGGACAAGAACAACAAGCTCTTTGCGTCTGATGGATTTTGATCCCATGACCTTTCAGTCAAGAATACAGCGTATTAACCACTGCGCCATTGTGATTAATTAGCTGTTTTTTTCTTCCTCAGCTAGAGTTCTGAACTTCTCCATGGTGAGATTTTGCATATATGACCGTTTTTTGCTACCATGAAGGTAGCCACATTCCGACTTCAGGAATAATTAACATTTTAAAAAACAACTAAAATAGTTTGAACAATTAGAGAAGATTTGTAAACAGCGAAAAAAGAGAAGAAAAAAACCACAAAAATAAGGGTACATGAAATAAATCAAAAGAGAAATTAAAGAAAATGGATGATACTATATAAATATATATACTATATAAATTCCATTCATTATTATTATTATTATACTGAAGGGTAATAAACCTGAAGGACATGATAAAAAAAGACAAAATATAGTAAAAACGGAGCGGAGGAGGAGCAGCACAAGCTCGAACAAGGTTTGTTTGTGTTTGGGACAATGCAGTAGAAAACATAATTATTATCACGATACCAATGTTTCTCCGTGTGGCCCTGTGCCAACAATTATGTCATTAGTCTGTCATTGCTGGGGTGGGGAAGGGGTGGGGGTTCTACTTTTTGAAGTTGGTTGAGATTGTGCCAGTTGCTTGAATGTTTGCTTCATTGATGTGTTACACCATTCACATATCTGAGATTTCTGGGTTTGTTTTGTTTAATGTCTGTTCAGTACTTGGTGATATAGACACACACACACACACATATATATATATATATATATATATATATATTCATATATATATATATATATATCCCACAACTAATTACAAAAGAGTTCTTACAGGAGAAGAATACATAGCCCTAACAGCTGATACTATGAATTTCTGAGAGCCAAATGAAACTTATTGTCACCTGTCACTTCTTGAGCATTGGTGCATCTTTTATGAATATCCAATTCTCTCCTCTCTTTCTTTGTTACAAATCAGCAGGAATGGGGCAATCTAACAATACATGGTGGACTGAGAGGGGTTTTAGAACAACAGCATGCTTCTGGAACATTTTATATCCCATGCATTCAGTCAGTCTCAATTTGTATATTAAGAGTTCTAGTTTTCGTAAGCAACAACTATTCTCAAAGTGGTTTTTTAATGAATGTATGATATTAGATAATTTAGAATTAATTTCAGGAGACGACAAATTTAGATTGGAATAGTTGAGATTTCTAAGGCCAGAATGAAATTTGTACTTAATGCTCAAGTATACATAATATGCATTTCGCTTTTGTATTATATCCGTAATTCATTCGTAATTTATTGTCTTCCGCCTCCACCACCACCACTACCCGCACCCTCCCCCCCCTCCCCGCCCCCCCCCCCCCCCCCCTCTACTCCCCAAAAACTATTACAGCTGGAAAAAAAAACTAAGGCATCGTTAGTTTTGTCGTTGAGTTTGGTCGTTTTGCTCGCTGATATTTTTTTTCTTTTTTTGGGGGGAGGGGGATGGAAAACAATATGGGAGGGGGGGGGGGATAAACCATCTCTGCTGTAGAAATTGTACAATTATTTTGATTCTAGTAACAATCCATGCCAAGAGTTCTATGTTGCCAACATTTTGGTGTTCGTTTCAGAATGAGAAACTCACTGAACCACAAGGCCTTGTATATGTGGAGTTGTTATGACAATCAGACTTTTGTACCGAAGACTGTTATATACGTAGATTGGCATCTAGATGATTGTTATCTATGTTTATACATTTGGTGTTTTACTTTAAAGATTATATGACAATCAGAGTTTGTACCAAAAACAGCTACATTGTATGTAGATTGATGTTTAAATGATTTTTTTCGTCTGTTTTATATGTTTCAATTTTAAAGATTCCTCACTTGTGTTTCCTTTTTATTCTTCTTGTTTTGTTTTGTTTGTTGTTGTTTTTTTATTTGTCCTGTGTGTTTTTAGGATGAAGTAGTAGATCTGGTACATGATTTGATTACTGTGATTCTCTGTCTTTCTCTATCAATCTCTGTCTGTCTCTCTCTCTTGCTCACTCTCTCTATCTCTCTCTCCCTATCTCTCTCTCCCTCTCTCTCTCTCTCTCTCTCTCTCTCTCTCTCTCTCTCTCTCTCTCTCTCTCTCTGAGAGAGATATTGTTTGCTCATTTGCTTGTACTATTGTTGTCATTATCATTGATTGAAATGAGGGTACTTATAAGAATGTTGTTGTTTTGTTTTGTTTTTAACAGACAAGCTTTTTACTGGTGGCATTTATTGTATTTTACACTGTGTACACATAATCAGTCGTTTCTTGTTTTTTCCTGCGTGTTTGCCTAATGTACAGAACTACTTTATGCAGTAAACTGCACTCCAGAAGTGGAGCATGAAGAATTGTTGTCTTTGTTTACTTCATTGTTTGTGTGCCTCCTTACGTGCTCGTGCACCTCTGTCTGTCTCTATCTGTCTGTCTCTCTCTCTTTCTGTCTCTCTCTCTCACTCTGTTTCTGTCTCTCCTCTCTCTCTTTCTATCTCTCTCTCTCTTTCTCTCTCTCTCTCTGTCTCTCTGTCTCTCTCTGTCTATCTGTCTCTCTCTCTCTCATGCAATCAGATTGCATGATACAATAATGTGTTTCTGAGAGCAATCTTTTCCGAACCGATAATTATTGTGGCATTATATGTATGATCACCCTTCAGTAAGGGGCCATGGCCTAAATCTGAATAAATATTTCGTATTCTCTCTCTCTCTCCTCTCTCTCTCTCTCTCTCTCTCTCTCTCTCTCTCTCTCTCTCTCTCTCTCTCTCTCTCTCTCTCTCTCTCTCTCTCTCTCTCTCTGCTCTCCTCTAACTGGTGGTTAGAGTGATGTATTCATGATCTGCTGACCTGGGTTCGAATCTTGATCAAGAGGATTTTTCCTCTGGAGTTAACATCAGTGCCGACTCCACTCTCCCCAAAAGTCCTTCGGATGAGATTATAAACCGAGGTCCCGTGTGAGAACGCACGCAGAACATCTTGCGCACACGTTAAAACCCGTTCCGCTTTTCGTAAGAGTAGGCCATTGTGTGCCGGTGGGAACGGATGACAAAATTGAGAAAACTGCAACCACGCAGGGACTGGATGAAAAAAGCACATGAGTGCTTATTCCATTATCCTCGAAATAAAAGATGTTAAAATCTCTCTCTCTCTCTCTCTCTCTCTCTCTCTCTCTCTCTCTCTCTCTCCCTCTCTCTCTCTCTCTCTCTCTCTCTCTCTCTCTCTCTCTCTCTCTCTCTCTCTTTAGCCTTATGTTTGCAATACTTTCTTTAATGTACCTCTCGTTCAAGAGGATTTTTCCTCTGGAGTTAACATCTGCCGATTCAACTATCCCTAAAAGTCCTTCGGATGAAACTATAAACTGAGGTCCGGTGTGCGAACGCACGCAGAACATTTTGCACACACGTTATAATCCGTTCCGCTTTTCGGAAGAGTAAACCATCGTGTATGCAACACACAGGACTGAATGTAAGAAAACGTACATGAGTGCTTATTCCATTATCCTCGAAATAAAAGAATTTATAAAAACAACTCTCTCATGGGGAAGAAAGTGTGTGTGTGTGTGTGTGTGTGTGTGCGTGCGTGCGTGCGTGCGCGCGCGCGTGCGCGTGTGAAGTTTCTTTACATATGTTGATAATGTGATATTCTCTCATGTTCGTGTGTGTGAATGTGGGGTGAGTGACAGACAGCTATTGCAAATGTTTTCGAGCCCTAGATGCATATGGCTTTGTTCGTTTTCTGGTTTTTTTAATTTTACGTTTTTCACTGCAAGAAGTTTTAGACAAGTAATGCATGCATGAGCGCATCTATTTTTTTCTGTTTTCGCGTGTGTGTAAGCGTGTGTGTTAACTCTCGCAAATATACGAACTTTGGTTGATGAGGGCGTACAGGAAGAACGTTTGTGGGCAAGAGCCAGATTTGTATATAATAATAAAAAATATAATAAAAAGTGTCACTGTCCTCACTTCTGTGTGTTAGGCCTATCGTGTTCTCCAGTCCTTCCACGTGATTTATATCCGCACGTGAAGGATGATGGACGAGAGGGGGACACGAGTGACTTCCCTTCTTTGTATTCGCCCTGGCAGAGTTAATGACATAACGTTTTAACAATGGAGCAGTTGTCTTTCTTTGAAACTTCTGTCTGTTTTTTGGACGTGTGGTTCTATGATTTGGTTATCTTCTTCTTTTTTTTATTCGTAGATTTTTTTCTTTCGCTTTTCCTTTTTTTTCTGTTGTCTTCTTTTTACTCCTCCTTTTTCACAGTTTTCTTCTTCCTTTTTCCTTTTCTTCTTTATCTTCTTTGCATTCTTCTGCTTTTCATTGCCTTCTTCTCCTCCTCCTTCTTTGTATTCTTCTTCTTCTTCTTCTTCTTCTCGTGTATTCTTCTTCTCATTCTTCTTCTTCACAATTCTTCTTCTTCCAATTCTTCTTCTTCTACTTTCGCAGTTCTTTTCTTCTTCGAATTCTTCTTCTATTGCAATTCTTCTTTTTCTTCTTCCAATTCTTCTCCTTCTTCGCAATTTCTTCTTCTTCACAAATCTTCTTCGCAATTCTTCCTCTCCTTCTTCTTTGTACTCTTCTTCATTCTTCTTTGCAATTCCTCTTCATCGCAATCCTTTTCGCAAAATCTTCTTCTTCGCAATTTTTCTTCTTCGCAATTCTTCTCCTTCGCAATTCTTCTTCTTTGCAATTCTTTGTCTGCTTTGCAATTCTTCTTCTTCGCATTCTTCTCTTCTTCTTCGCATTCTTCTTCGCATTTTCTTCTTCTTCGCATTCTTCTTCATCTACTACTACTTCGCATTCTGCTTCTTCTTTGCAACTCTTCTTCTTCGCAATTCTTCTTCTTTGCAACTCTTCTTCTTCGCAAATCTTCTTGTTCGCAATTCTTCTTCTTCTTCTTCGTAGTTCTTCTTTGCAATTCTTTTTATTCTTCTCCTCTTCTTTTTCTTCGCAATTCTACTTTGCAATTCTTCTTCTTCGCGCGCGCGCGCGAGCGAGCGAGCGAGAGAGAGAGAGAGAGAGAGAGAGAGAGAGAGGAGAGAGAGAGAGGGAGGGAGGGAGGGAGGAAAGAAAGAGAGGGTATATGTGTATTTTAGAAATAACGCTAAATATGTAATTCTCAAAACAGCACACATCACCATCAACAAACTTTTTGATTATACTCGTACAAATTATGCCATGACAATAAAATAAACCCACACAATAAAAACAAGTGGGGTGGGGAGTGGGGGCAAACGTATAAAATCATAAAAAATAAACATCAACACATTGTAAGTAAGGTACACGTAGTTGTTACACTCAACAGTAAGATATTGGAATAAGACAATCTCTAAAACCACAAGTACAGTCAACAAACCCAATAAAATTGAAAATGTAAAATATGAATACGTCCTTTATCAGGATACAAACTGTAGACACAACGAATAAGCAAAACAATAAAAGGAGAGAGAGAGAGAGTGTGTGTGTGTGTGTGTGTGTGTGTGTGTGTGTTTTTAGAGATAATACTTTTTTTGTAAATAAACAAACAAAACGAGAGAGAGAGAGATTCAGGAGGGGGCTTAATTAAAATCAGACGTCAGAATATAAACTCAAAACTGTAGAATATAAACTCAAAACTGCAGATACAGAAAACAAAAACATAAAAATAAAAAAATCTATCCAAAATCCACAGAAGCCTCGCAAACACGAATATTCATTAACAGTGCCTGCACCTAGAGCTTGCGCGCTGCTAAACTAAACCACACGAGTTAGACACGAAGGCCTATTTTGGGACAGGTTTATCTTTTTAAAGCCTACACATGTCTAGCAAGTTGTCAGAAAACCAGACTGAGTCACCAGTCAAGCTAAAAGGCCCTTCATCAACACCAGAGACTCCAGTAGAACAGCTTAGGGGACTTCTGTGGAAAGGGTCGTCGCAGTTCTCTTTCGTAGGAGTAATCTTCTGTCACTGTTTGCAAGAGAAGTTAGGAAAAGTGTAGCAAGCAGGTTTTGTTAAGCAGAAGTAGAGAGGGAAAAAGATTTAACACATCAAGCTCGGTGAGAATTAGAAGTTGTTTTGTACCCAAAAAAAGTAGTTAGTTTTAAGAAAAAGAAGGGAAAAAATGAGTGTCAACGTTGTTTCGCTGTTTTCCTTTGCAGTTTTGGTAAGTTGCATCTCTGTTTAGCGAACTGTACTCTCTCTTTCTCTTGTGTGTGTGTGAGAGAGAGAGAGAGAGAGAGAGAGAGAGAGAGAGATCGTTGTCTTCGTTAGAAATGTTTTCTTGATTCCGGGACGATTATATGCCTCAAAGATCTTCAATGGAATCTGGCTGATAAATATGCTTGCTTCTGTAGTACAAGGAAATTCGGAGTGTGGTTGTGATTTTTTCGTTTATTTATTTATTTATTTACTGTTTTATTTGGAGGATAATGAAATAAAGCATTCATGTGTTAAATGAGGTCAATTTCAATTCATTCCTTCTGTTGACTTTCTAAGACATGAAGAAAAACAGTATTAGGGCCTATATGTTTTAATGCTAAACACAGACTAGCTGCCACAGTGCAATAGTTTTGTTGGGTTTTGTTGTTGTGTTGGGTGTTGGTTGTTTGTTGTTGTTGTTGTTGTGGGGTTGTTGTTGTTGTGTTTTTTTTTGGGGGGTATTGTTTGGGGTTTTTATGATTAACACCTTGGGTTAAGGACAGAAAAGTTGTGGGTTCTAATCCCATAAGTGTCAGTGGAATTGTCGGACTCTGGCCGGCTCCCACCCTGAGTGAGTGTGCTTTTGGGTTCATTGGGAAGACTGGAACCATAAAGTCGAGCTTCATCCACTTTACCGCTGCGATTTTGGGAGTGTTGCTCGAATTACCTGGCCCGGTTGACATCGGGTTACATTGTGATAGCGTAGAGTGCAGCACCGTGAAGTACATGCACGTCCAAGCACATGCACGTCCATAGCAGCAGCAGCATGACATCATCCTCATCACCATTGATCATCGTGCAATAGAAAAAAATCTGTCTCTGATTTAGTGACCCTGCTGCTCTAGTCTCATCGTAACCTCAGGTTTGGTTTTTCCATACACTTCTGTGCCGCAGTTGAGGCTGTGTCGGGGTCTTATAGGTTGGAGGTTCGCGGCAGAAAGTCGTTGGAGGGAAGTTGGGGTGGCCGACACCCCGGATGGGCGTCACTCACATTCTGGCTCCGCGACTGAGCTGTTGTTGTCGTAAGTAGGGGGCTCAGTAAGTAGTGTGTTCCGTATGTTAGCGCATAACAGGCACCAGCAAGTGATCCAGCAGCAGTACAGGGTCCCCTTGGCAGGTATCCCTGTGGGGCCTGACATTGATAGGCTCTATATGGACTTCAGACCCCGAGGATGATACATAACGAATCTGGGGCGAGAGATTGAAAAGAGCAGCGTGGGAACAGCAGGACAGGAACATCACCGAGGACAGGGAGTGCAAAATAAAACCCAACCAAACAAAAGAAGCTAAACACAGAAGAAGTCATCAGATTGGAAGAACAGTAAAGAAGCAGACGATCACCAGCCGCCATGGCTAGCGCCTTGGGTTAGTCAGGTAATCTAAGCAACTCTCAGAATCGCATGGATCCACAAAGTGGATGAAGCTCGACTGTGTGGTCCCAGTCTTCCCAATGAGCCTATAGCAAACTCACTTTGGGTAGGAGTCAACCAGGATCCGAAAAAAAAAATATGACGCTTACCAGATTCGAACCCACGACCTTCCAGCCCGTAGTGCAACGTGCTAACAATTGTGCCGTGGCAGCTGGCGAGTTTTGTTGTTGTCGCGATGTTGTTGTTTGTTGTTCTTTTCGTCTTAATTGTCGTGTCTGAACCACCCTCCTACTGCGAGAGAGAGGCAAAGACAGGATGAAGGGAACTAGTCCCCTCCTCCTCCTCCCACCGAAATGAAGCAAATGGAGAAAAAAAAAGGTCATGAAGTGAGTGACATTGCCCGGGTCATCCCAGGTCATCTCATACATCATGCCCAACAACACAGCTGCCAAGTCAGAGACACTGCTGTCACGGAAAGACATGAAAGAAAGAAAGAAAGAAGGAGAGAAAGAAAGAACAGAACAGAAAAAGAAGGGAAGAAAGATTGAAAGAAAGAAAAGACGACAGAAAAGAACAGAAAGAAGAAAAGACGAAGGATAAAAAGATAGACTCAGAAAAGACAGGAAAAAAGAAATGAAACCAAGAGGGAAAAAAAACAAGGAAGCAAGAAAGAAAGAATGAAAATAGATGGAAAACTGAAAAGAAAGAAAGGAAGAAAGAAAGAAAGAAAGAACAGTGAAAAGAAAAGAAAGTGTTAATACTGTTATAGCGTGCACTTTGCGCACTATCTCATCTCATCTCATCTCATCTGCTCCCATAACCCCCTCCAGGGTCGTAGGGGCACTGCAGTGATGAACATTGCTCCAGTTGGCCCCAATTGCGGCGGTTGTGTGCAAGTGCCTGGGTTGTGGAGAAGCTCTTCCCTGTCCATTCAGTGATGTTGTCTGCCCATTTCTTCCTCTGTCTGCCTCGCCTTCTCTTCCCCTGCACTGTTCCTTGCAGAATGGTCTTGGAGAGCTCATCTGATCTTGTCACATGTCTATACCATCTGAGCTTCCTTTTCTTGACTGTGGTCAGCAGGTCTTCATACTGTTTTACTTGTTGGGTGATGGCGTGTCGGACTTCTTCGTTGGTAATGTGGTCCGTGTATGAAATGCCAAGGAGTCTTCTGAGGCATGTCATCTTCAAAGCCTGGATCCTCCTTTGTAAATCTACATTCAAAGTCCAGGATTCGCATGCATACAGGTATGCGGATATGACCAATGCATGCAGAAGCTTGACCTTGGTCCTGAGAGAGCTGTGCTGTGCACTATAACGGTTGAATTACAACCTCCCTTTTCCTTCCCTTCCCTTATGGAAAGAAGGTCGTCAGTTCTAAAGAGCTTTGAATCAACTGCTATTGCCACACCCTATGTGTAATCTTGGGAAGAATGTTTGATGCTCTATCTAGACAAAACTCTCGTCTGTCTGCGCACGTGCCGCCACATGGTTTTATGGCGTGGAACTTGTAAGGAAAGGAGTTGAAGACTCTGCCCATCCCCCACCCCCTTATCTCAAGAGGCCAGCTACTTGTCGTGGAGAAAGTGCAGTTTACAGATTTGCAAGCTGAGCTGTTTTGACCGCACCATCACCGACGTGTGACACATGGCGTTGTTGGCATTTCCTCTGTCCCTTGTTGAAGGCTGCGCTGAGACGATGTCAAAGGAAGTCGCGAGATGGTGTTAGTTAAGCATAGCTAAGTAGATGTGAGTTATCGAGTCCCAAGGAAGACATTGGTCACCTGGAGCCAGTTAAGTTCTGTCATAGTTTCCACACTGTCTTTGCAGCTGGAGTAGGGCAGTCTGGTGTAAACACTAAACCTAAGTGTCTGGAATGTCTTAGGACCTCCCACTCCCCCCTCTTCATTCCCCTCCCCTCCTTCTTGCTAGTAAATTGGCGGGTTTTGTCGTGTAGTCAGGCTATTGACTGATCTTAGCTTAGTTTCCATTATCGTTTGTCAGCTGATTCCGATGCGTGATCAGGATTGGATAGTTTCACCTTCCAAATGTCTCCATTGGTCAGTAGGAATCAGTCCTACGACTGAATTTCAATATAACAGGGGGTGTGTGTGGCGTTTTCAAAGTCGTTCTCTTTGTTGTCTGGTGATCAAGTCAGTGGTGACGATGAATTCTTCTTCAAGCTGGAGGGGCTGGTCGGTGCCCGCAAGATGACTTAGAACAGAAAACAGCAGTTTTCTCCTGCTTGAGCTGTGTGTGAGAATTCTCTTCTTTTAGTGATGTAGCAGTTGGTTGTTGGTTATAGAGATTTTAGTAATGTTAAGATGATTTGATGTAGTGTTTCTGACTAAGCCGAGAGTAAGTCAGTAAGTGAATTTGATTGTGTGTACTAACTGAATTTAATAACTATTGATAAATTATTTGGATTGGTTCAGTGAACATTTGTGTGGTTGCTTTACACTTAAGCATTGGCTAAAGTCATAAGACTGTTAATGTTTAACAGGGTAATCTTGGATTTATTCTGTTGGAGATTCGTGTAAAAATGGAATCTCATGAGTAACTAATCAATATTTGTATGTGTTTTATTGTGATAAAGTTATAAATCGCATTAATCACAGGGAAAATAACATGGATTGATAACAGAGTTTTGGGGGGTAAACGACCAAGGAATGAAGTGACTGTCAAAGTGTTGAAGACTTGAACGTTAGAACTAGAGCGTAGTAACAGGACTAAGCCTAGCTTGGTCCTCTGTGGTAATTGCCCTACTAAAGATGTTAGGACCTATTGGTGTGGTTGTGTGCATGGTCAGTCATTTGCGTCAAAAGCAGTTTTTTATGTGACTTCTGTGACACTCTAGATTGTCTCTGCCTCTCCCTCTCTGTCTCTGTCTCTGTCTGTCTGTCTCTCTCTCTCTCTCTCTCTCTCTCTCTCTCTCTCTTTCATCTCTCTCTCTTTCATCTCTCTCTCTTTCATCTCTCTCTCTCTTCATCTCTCTCTCTCTCTCTCTTTCTCTTTCTCTCTCATCTCTCATCTCTCTCTCTCTCTCATCTCTCTCTCTCTCTCTCTCTCTCTCTCTCTCTCTCTCTCTCTCTCTCTCTCTCTCTCTCTCTCTCTCTCTCTCTCTCTCTCTCTCTCCAAACAGACACATACACACACACTGTACAAATACATCCATACCTATCTACCTACCTGCCTGCCTGTTTTAGCGTGTGTGTGCAAGTTGTGTATGTGTGTGTGTATGTGCGTGTGTGTGTTTGTGTGCTTGTGTACATGTGTGTATGAGTGTGCGTGCGTGCGTGCGCGCGCGCACGCACACACACACACACACACACACACACACACACACACACACACACACACACACACACACACACACACACACACACACACACACACATTAAAACGTGACCATGCACAGTCTACTTATTTCTTTAAAACAAGCACTTCTTTTTACACTCATGTATTCATACACCTCCAAAACAGTATATGTAAGACGGGCGTACGTTTTGTGTCATGTTATTCCTGACGTGTTTCTTCCCGTGAAACTTCAAGGCAAAACGGTGAAGCCTTTCTCCAATAAATTATTCTCGAGTCATCCACTGTTTTCTTCTAGTTCGTGACAAAGAGTTTTGCTTTGCGTGCCACGTCACTAACTGTAATTCTATCCTGTTTGTTATAATTTTATCTTTTCTTTCGAGGACAATGAAGAAGCGCGCGTGTGCTTCTTTGCATCCAGTCCCAGTGTGCGTGCGGTTTTGTAAATGTTGCTACCCGTTTCTATCAGTATACAATAGCTTATGCTTCAGAAAGGAGGAGCATTTGTTTTTGTTTTTTTTATTCTTTCTATTTCGAGAATAATGGATTGTTTTAACGTGTGTGCAAGATGTTCCTTGTGTGGTTGGTTGATAGTCTCACCTAAAGGACTTTTGTTGGAGTGGAACTCATTCCTTTCATGGAGGCAAGGTGTCTACTGGGTGTGCCTGTCACATCCACACCATCAAACATAGCTGGCATACTGTTCTACGAAAGATCAATGTTTGCTGTGCAAGATGATAACTTTTGCATTTGCAAACAATACTTCTGTTTTAATGGAGTTGGAAGGAATGCTACTAACTCCAGGGAAAGTAATCTCCTCAAACCAAGAGTTCAAAGACTACTCAAACCCGTGCTCTCAGGTTACTCTGAATCACCAAACTCGTGTTCTCACCACCGAGCCAAGCTGCTGCTTTTCAATCTTTGTTGCATGGGCACAGTTTTCTATCCCTACCTTGTTTCAAGCGTTAAGGTCAAGAGAGAGACAGACAGACAGACAGACAATAACACACAGACAGAAAGAGACAGAGCGAGAGAGACAGAGGGTTTTTTAAACAAGTACTTGTAAAAAATTTCTTAAACTTTCCTCCAAAGATTCTTTTTTTAAAGTAATAAATAAATAGATAAATAAATTAATGAATAAATAAGTCATAAATAAATAGATAAATAAATAAATAGTTAATAAATAAATAAACAAATAATGGTTTTTTAATTTCTCCTCGGCTAAAACAGAGGTTCACCAACAGGGAAATTTTCCATATGCGACCGAGGATAATGGAATAAGCATCCATGTGCTTTTTTACATCCAGACCCCGTGTGTTTGCGGTTTTGTAAATTCTGTCATCTGTTCCCACCGGCACACGATGGCCTACTCTTACGAAAAGTGGAACAGGATTTAACGTGTGCGCAAGATGTTCTGCGTGCGTTCGCACACGGGGGCCTCGGTTTATAGTCTCATCCGAAGGAAGAGTAGGCCATTGTGTGCCAGTGGGAACGGATGACAAAAATGTACAAAACTGCACAGACACACACAGGGACTGGATTTTTTTTTTTTAAAGCCCATGACTGCTTATTCCATGATCCTCGACAATAAAAGAAATAAAACTAAAAACACTTGACCCATAACTTAACAAAAAGCCCCCCACTTTTTTTTCCCAATCCAACCAGACAACCCTCACCTTCACCTCGGTGGCGGCACTGCCCACCGCGGGCAGCGGTTCCGGAACCTTCGACTTCCCGGGGCTTCCCCCGGCCCTCCTCAACGCCGGCACGCTCAACGGACAAGGGGCCGCGGCGCTGTTCCGCGAGGTCATGAAGGTCCTGCAGGCCTCCAAGAGCGCGCCCCCGTCCTGCACGCTCTCCAAGGCCTTGGCTTCCGCGTGCCAGTTGGGCGAGAGGACGACTGAGACGTGCGGCGGCGCGTGCAAGCCCGGGGAGTGCTGCCTGCACAGACCCGGGCAGAGCAAACCTTCATGCCAGCCTCTGATCACTTCTGGACAACGTACGTGGGAGGGTTGTTTGGGGGGTTTTATGGGGGTGGGAGAGTGGTTGGTTGGTTGGTTTGGTGGTTGTGGTGGTTGTGTGGTGGTGGTGGTGGTGGTGGTGGAGAGGGGTTTGGGTGGTGATGGAGATGGTTGTTGTGGTGGTGATTGTAGGTGGAGGTAGTGGTGTCTATTGTTGTTGTGGTGGGGTTGGTGGTGGTAGTGGGGTTGGTGGTGGTAGTGGGGTTGGTGGTGGTGGTGGTTATGGTTGTAGTGGGTGGTGGTTGACACCATTCTTTCTTTCTTTTTTTCTTTGTTGTTTTTTTTTTCTTTTTTTCTTCCTTTTCTTTCTTTATTGCTTTCTTTCTCTTCTTTCTTTCGATTCTTTTCTTTTCTTTCTTTCTTTCTTCCTTCCTTAGTGAACATCGGAGCTCTAGCTGAGAACACACACACACACACACACTGCATGACATCATATTACATTACATTACACTGCATTACATTACATATGATCATACATTTTATGACCTTACACTACAGAACATTAAATTAAATTACATTGCATTGCAGTCACATGACACTACAATACAGTCCTTATATTTCATCATAATTTGTATGTGTTACATTACACTGCATTACATCATACCGTACACATTACACTACATTTCGTTAAATCACATTATATTACATTGCGTCATATTATATCACATTTCATCGTGTCACACCGCATTACATCACATTGTGTTATATCGCATCACACCACATTATTTTTTACATCACATTACATCCCATTATATTACATTAGATTACATCACATCACACCACATTATATACTACATCATATATCACATCCCACCACATCATAGTACACCACATCACACCGCAACACATCACATCCCATATTACATTAATCACACCACATTATATCACATCATATCATACCACATTATATCACATCACACCGCAACACATCACATCCCATATTACATTATATCACATCATATCACACCACATTATATCACATCACACATCATATCACACCGCAACACATCACATCCCATATTACATTAATCACACCACATTATATCACATCATATCACACCACATTATATCACATCACACCGCAACACATCACATCCCATATTACATTAATCACACCATATTATATCACATATCACACCACATTACATCACACCACATCACATATTACATTAATCACACCACATCACATCTTACATTAATCACATCCCATATTACATTAATCACACCACATCACATCACACATTACATTACACATCCCATTACAACAATTACACTACCCTTACAGCCTGTGGGGACGGGATAGCTCAGTGGTCGGAGCACTCGCTTTCCCCCAGCCAAATTAAGCAGCGTCGAGCGTGGTTACCAGTTGGATAGGTGACTGTTTGCGCGCCTTGGTTCAGTACAGTTTCCCCAGTTCCCCCAGCTGTAAATGGGTACCTGCCCTCTTTAGGGTCAGGGAAGGTAAAGCAGCGAGGGAGAGGAGATGGGCGCCGCCCTCAATATGCTGGCCCTAGAGAAGTGAGGTCTCTGACGCCTCGCTCCCCTACGACCTTATAGGTTATGGGACACCCCTTTTTTTTACAGCCTGTACCTGGAGGCACTGCACGATGGGCAGTCAAGCCAGCGACAGCCAAGCCATCTACGGAGACCGCTGCCCCTGCAACAGCATGTGCTGCCTCCCAGCTTCCGGCGCTACCAGTAAGTGAGGGACAAGGGGGGGGGGGGGGGGGGGGGGGGGGGGTGGTAGAGAGAAGGGGGACGGGGGGGGGGGGGGAGTGGGGGGAAGAGGATGATAATGGTGGAGGGGGTGGGGATGGGCGAATAGATGAAGAGGCGGGGCGGGGTTGCATAGGGGTTGTATGTGTTGCAAAAGTGGGTTTGGGTTGCGGGGGGAGGTTGTTGTTGGGGGAAGGATGGAGGGGGGGAGGTTCGGGGGGGGGGGGGGGGGGGGGGGGTCACGAATGTGTTTGTGGAAGGTGGGGGGGGGATATTATTGTTGGGGGGTGGGGGGGGAGGTTCGCGTGCGTGAGTGTATGTGATGGTGGTGATGTTAGTGAAGTAGCGGTAGTTGTAGTCGTTATTGATTTTTTTTATTGATTTTTTTTTGGGGGGGGATGCTGTAGAAGTAGTAGTGGTAAAATCACTAGTTGTTGTGGAGGATGAACATTGCAGCAGATGTCGCAGTGTTAGTGCTGCTGGAGGTGGAGGTGGTGGTAGTAGTAGTTGTCATAGTTGTCACAGTTGTGATTAGTAGTAGCAGTATCGTTCTTGTTGTTATTGCTAACGTCGTCGTAATAATAATAATAATGTATGGAATTTATATAGCGCTGAATCTTGTAAAGCAACAAATCAAAGTGCTCAGATGACTTTTTTTTATATCCAGGGCAATGGAATAAGCACTCATGTGCTTTTTTACATCCAGTCCCCGTGTGTATGCGGTTTTGTAAATTTTGTCATCTGTTCTCACCGGCACACAATGGCCTACTCTTCCGAAAAGCGGAACAGGATTTAACGTGTGCGCAAGATGTTCTGCTTGCGTTCGCACACGGGGCCTCGATTTATAGTCTCATCCGAAGGACTTTTTTCATCAACATCAGCAGCAGCAGCAGCAGCAGCAGCAGTAGTAGTAGTAGTAGTAGTAGTAGTAGTAGTAGTCATTATTCTTGTTATCACAATGATGATGATCGTCATCATCATTATATTACTATTATTATATTTCTTTTTATTATTATTGTTAGGATGATGATGATGATTATTATTACCATCATCATCATCATTATGTTTTTATTCTCATCATCATTATCATTACTATTCTATTACTACTGATACTAATAATAGTATTGTTAGTATCATCGCTGTTATCATCACTATTATTAACATGGACCGGTAGATCGATGGATGGATAGAAATGTTGTTGATGTTATGTTTCAGGAAACTCGGGGTCATTCCAAGGAGTGTGCAATGGTAGTTTCAAATAAACTCTCCTGACACAGAACAACTTAGCCTACTCCAAAACACACGCGTGCACGCGCGTGCGTGTGTATGCCCAGAACGCGCACACACATGTCTAATGTAACAAAAATATTGAACGTACAAAAGCAAGAAAGCAAGTAAGCGCACACACACACACTCACACACACACACACACACACGCACGCACGCACGCACGCACGCACGCACGCACACACACTCACTCTCTCTCTCTCTCACACACACACACACACACACACACACACACGCACACACACGCACACATACACTGACAGCCCATTCAACTAACAAGGAATAGAAAGAAAACTACGGTTTTATTCAAGTCTTTTTGTTATATAAAAACTTTAAAAAATCAAAAGGTTCTGCCACTTTCACTCACGAATTACCAATGCTTTGTCCATGGACTACAGATTTGGATTTTTCGAAGAATAAAAACTTTGTTTAAAAAGTCGAACGCTGCTTTATTCTCTGTTGTTGTTGCTGCCAGTGTTGTTGTTGCTGCCAGTGTTGTTTTTGTTGTTGTTGTTGTTGTTCGCAGTGATCAGCCAGTAAGTTCCCGGCTGATAGGAGTCCAGAATCTAGCTGGTATGCTGACAGGCGGACGTTGTAGCCGAGTGGTTAAGACCGTTTGACTTTGAGCCCGTGAGTTTTATTTATTTATATTTATTTATTCTTTTATTTCGAGGATAATGGAATAAGCACTTATTGCTTTTTTACATCTTGTCCCCGTGTGTACGCCGTTTTGTAAATTCTGTCATCTGTTCCCACCGGCACACAATGGCCTACTCTTACGAAAAGCGGAACAGGAATTAACGTGTGTGCAAGATGTTCTGCGAGCGTTCGCACACGGGGCCTCGGTTTATAGTCTCATCCGACGGACTTTTGGGGAGAGTGGAGTGTGCACTGATGTTAACTCCAGGGGAAAATATCCCCTTGAACGGGAATCGAACCCGGGTCGTCATATTGTGAGCGCACTGTTCTAACCACTAGGCTATCCCGTCCATGAAGTCGTGGGTTCGAATCTCGGCGGCGGCGTTTGGTGAATTAAGGATGGGGATTTTTACAATTTTCCTGGTCAACTGAATGTGCAGACCTGCCAATGCCTTAATTTTCTAGGCGTATGTACAAATGCAATCGATCAAATATACACGTTAAGATTCTATTAGTGACATTTTCTGAAGGGTTACGGGAACAGGAATATGGCAGTAGACCTGGCACTACACATCCCACCCAATAAAGGAACACAGAGAAGATACATCAGACTTGGGACGGAATAGCTCAGTGGTCAAGCGCTTTGATTTGTTTTTGCAGGATATAGCGCTATACAAATTCCATTTATTATTATTATTATTATTATTATTATACGAAGCATGCAAACTGTACCTTAAAAAACTGAGCTGCTCTTAAGTCAGAATGTGTGGGCTGAGGCCAGCAGCGGGCAGACCTCCTGCAGAGTTACAAGCACATGAGAAGACCTGGCACTGGACATCCCACCCAATAAAGGAACACAGAGAAGATACATCAGACTTGGGACGGAATAGCTCAGTGGTCAAAGTATTCTCTGTCCCCAAGCAGCGTTGAGTGTGGTCGCCGTGTGGATGGGTGACCGTTCGTCATATTCAACTTAGTGTATGTGGTGTGTGTGTGTGTGTGGATGGAGAGAGAGAGAGAGAGATGTTGTGTGTGTGTGTGGGTGGAGAGAGAGAGAGAGAGAGAGAGAGAGTGTGTGTGTGTGTGTGTGTGTGTGTGTGGAGAGAGAGAGAGTGTGTGTGTGTGTGTGTGTGTATTTCCTGCTTCAATATATTTTCAAATGCAGTGATCGTTATCAGTTGTGAATTTCCTGTTTGTCTATTCAGTTGTGAGAGAGTGTATGTGTTCTCATGCATGCAATTGCATGCACATGCACACATCTGTGTCTGCGCCTAAACATAGGCACTCTGCATTTTCAAGCATGCACATAGTCATACGCAATCACAAACAAAAACTAAACACAGCCAGATGACCTTTCACTCATCCATTTATTGAAAACATGACATACCATATATACAGTTACCAAAAAAATCTTACAAAGAAAAGATAAGCAATGCACAGACAGACTACAGAAGACAGAGAGGGTGAGACAAACTTCTATAAAGTAAAGAGAAGAAAAAGATAGAGACTGCAAAGCAACAGGCAAAAAAGTTTACGGGAGCAAAGCATAGAAAACAAACCTCCTTCTCTCAACAACACCCCCCACCCCTACCCCATTCTACCCATCTCCAACGAAAACAAAGTTACAATTATTTATATTGCGTTTTATGCTTATATACCTTAAATAACCTGGTCCACACGGATTAAATTATACAAAAAAATTGTGCATATTCTAATCCATAGTACACACACACTCTCTCTCTCTCTCTCTCTCTCTCTCTCTCTCTCTCTCTCTCTCTCTCTCTCTCTCTCTCTCACATATGGATGTTGTTCTTAATCCCAATATGATGGACAAAAATGGACCAAATCTCTAACAAGCACTGACATGACAGAAATTAAAACTCAGCATTCATGACAACTTCACACCTGACACAGGATGCAGTTTTGAACAATGAATATGACGATTGTACAATACCTTAAATGAATTCATCAGCTGTGTACAAAGCAGCCTTTTTTCCAAAACATGAAAAGATTTTAGTTGCTTGCTCAAGGCATAGCGATGTTTTATTTTGTTTTGGGGTTTGTTTGTTTTTTTCGTTGTGAAGAATCTCTGATGAAACTAGGTAATGTATAAGATAGTGTGTAACGATTATTCCAGGCAAGTCTTTTTTCGAAATGTCTTCTGTCAACCCTTCCCCATTTAATTTTTGTCTCTTTTTCCTATCAAGATAATAATATACAGAGAATAAGTGGCAAATGCACATCAGCATTATTGAATTTTACGTATGTCAGAAACCTCCAGCCTGTGTCAACACACTAAACAACTTGACCAATTCATGCGTCGCAAGCAGCATCTTAGCATATCATATTTTCTTTCTTTTTTTTCAAATACAAATACCATCTGATGATTGTCATAACTGATGTGTATGAATTTGAAATCCATGAAACACTGACATTAACCATGGGATATTTAACATGCACTCATGCCATGCACATACACATGATGGAGATTCAGGCCATGGCACGTCAGTACCACAGCTGACCACGTTATGTCATCACAGGTGTCAAATCTGCTCAGGTCACGCTGTACTAAAATCAAGGAAATCTGCAAAACCCCAGCCTCTTCTTTTCCCAAAGACATTGGAGAGAGATTCATGAGACTAAATGACTGGAAATGATGTAGTCTTGTTCAACTTCAATATAAACAATCAATTCTTATATCATGAAGTGGCTTCTTTGCTCACAGAATACATGATTAAATAACATCTGGTCAGCACACAGTGAGTGCTAGGGCCTCCTGTGGGGGTTGCTGGGGCTCTTAACTCAGGACTTTGACACACAAAAAAGCAAATGCATTGCTTATTCAATGTACCATCTGGAAACACACATTTTACTTGACTCGACTTGACTGCAGCAGATTGCACAGCTGGCAGTTTAGGTCTCCAGTGAAACAAAGATGGTGACATGCGGCCATTGTCATCATCAATTCAAGCTGATGTAATGCACTAAGTGAACATCCACTTTGTACTGAACGGCAGCCAGTTTACCGTACGAACTGCTGGACATTCCAGCTGGAACATGAGAAGACTCCTACACACTGCACAGATTCAGACGTACGTTTTTCTTTTTCAGGCTGCAGACCATCTTACCAAATAGAACACTTGCAGGATTACTCAGTCGTCCACCTTGATTTTAGTCCAGCCAACCATGATCTTCCATAAAAAGAATGATAATTAAATATTCAAACAAAACAGTTCAGTTCTCAAAAGAAACAATCTATAAAAAAAACAACTGCACATCTACGAAGGAAAAAGATGTGAATTTGGATCTACATGTTCATTCAATCACAATGCGGACTGCCGAGTAATCATATATGCACACATATATGCCATCATTCAGCACTATATAAATTCCATACATTATTATTATTATTATTATCTAGCGAGATCTGGATGAAAATGACACTTGACATCTGACATTGCCACAAAGACACTAAGTTATATGCATCAATCACTCACACCTAAAGTATTGCCTCTTGTGTTCAACACTATTGACAGAGTACCTGCTGAAATATAATAAATTATTTGATCTATTATATAAAAAGCCTCACTTATAAAGAACAGCAATGACTGACAGAATTAAAGTTAGAGACAGAGACGTATAACAAAAACAGAGAAACAAAGCCAAGCCATCTGCACTACCCTTAAAGTTCTGTACATTCCGTGCTAATTCATATGAAGAGTGGAACGTATGAAGCAAAAGTTTAAAATGTATTGGCTCTGAATAAAGGGAGAAAAATGATACCCTACTCAAAAGTATCCCTCAAACAAAGACAAGTAAATCTGTTTCCCATTCTGTGTAAAGAACCAAAAAAAAAGAGTATAGATTTATCAGAATGCCCCACCATATATACAACTATATCAAGAAAGATGGAGAATTTAAAGTCAAAAACAGAAGATGCCAAAGATAACTAAAAAAACAAACACCCTAAAACCCACAAAAAAAATTCCCAGGAAATAATAAAACCAAAAAAGCCCCCACAGAAACCCCAAAAGAACACCAAAAACCCAACGCTGCTTCCAGAGACACAATTGTTGAGGCAAACCATTCTCTAGATACATGATGACAAAACAGCCAATACAAAAAGGAATCTTTCAAATCATATAAGGACATTTCCCCCATTGCTTGGCTAGAGCTCTGCACTTCACCAATAGCGAGATTTTGCGTATGCGACCAATTCTGCCCACCATGTGAAGGTAGCCACATTCCAACTGTGGGGATATAACAGAAGAAATAAGTTTCAACTTATATTATCCAAAATAAGTTAATAATAGTCCAATGTTTTCTTCCATACCATCAAATATATTCGTGATAAAATATACTTCTCAAAACACATTTAATTATGTAACAATTATAAGTGATCTTTTAAGTTCAAAATTTCACTATGTACACCATATTCACTCAACTCAAAGTCAAGTCTCTCCAAAAAGTTAAGGTAAAAATATAGCCATTGTTATGTAGAGAAGTAAGATTTCATGGAAACATCATCTGAAAGTGACATGCTCCAACACAATGAAATATACATCCATGTTTTAAAAAGACAAATAACATTTACATCAGTACAGAGCAGAAAAAAGTATCTTTGCTCTGCTGTGTATTATGATGCTTTTAACTTTCTTAAGAAAATCAATTTATTTTACATCAGTTCCATAATACATGAACATTGGGAATGGATCGGACAGCGGTGTGGGTGTGAGTGTGCGCTTGCATGTGAATGTGCGCTTGCGTGCTTCCATGCGTGTGCACATGTATGTATGTGTGTGTGTGCATGTGTGTGTACAGAGCAGAGAAAATACCTTTGCTCAGCAGTGTTAAGATGCTTTAAACTTTCTTGTGAAAATTAACCTATTTTACATCATTTCCATAATACATGAATATGGGAATGGAATGGGCAGTGCTATACTGTGCTGTGCTGTACTGTGCTGTGTGCGTGTCCTGCATGTGTGCATGCGTGTGTGCAAAAGTGTATGCGTGCATGCATGGACTTCAGTTTACAATCTCATTTGAAGGACTTTCAGGGAAATGGAGCTGTTACAAATACTAACTCCAGTGCAAAAATCCCCTTTAAACAAACACCTCAATGATGCCTCTGATTCCTTCCCTCATCTATTGTAACAATCTCAAGTTTGACAATCTTTTCCTTATACAAACCCCTGTAACCTCCCATTCCAGCCTTTATATATCTTCACATACAACATGTAAAAGATTTACAATATTCCAGAAATTATTAACATGTAAAAGCTTTACAACACACCAGAAGTAATTCAATGTATTTGCACTTGAACCTCTGATCACACTCTTTACATAACAATGTTGTAACCTACATGTGTGCTGGACTGTATGCTCATTGTCCATCACACACCTATAGTTATGTATATACACCTGAGAAAAATCAGGAGGGTTCCCCTCAGAATCAAAGCCCCTCCAGACGCCTGTAGTGATGGTATCACTTGACTTGTCACAGGGGAAAATGTGTTCGCATAATCCAAGCTTGTATGGGGTCTTTCTTGTTGGTAAAAACTATAGTTACATCTTTAATCTTATAAAGTACTGCACCAGCTAATGGAATTTTTAACTGCAGTTACATGCTGCAAATACTCTGAAAAATATTTAAGAAATAAAAAGACGCCCCCCCCCCCCAAACCATACATGAACACACATACCCACAAACACACATGTGTGCACCTGCCTGCCTGCACACACCACACACGTTGTACACGCAGGCAGGCATGCATGCACACACACACGCACACACACGAAAACATACTAAAATCAAACCAAAAATTAATATAAAAATACAAGAAAAGACTATGGACACTCTAACTGCAATCAAATCCCAAAAGTATGATACACACAGAATATGGGAACTTCAGACTGCACATGTACACTTCAGAACTTTTGTTACTACCAAAGAATATGAAGAATCCAAACTGTTAGTGAAAGAGACAAACAGGCAGAAAGGGCTAAAAGCTGTACATGTTACACACCATTCTGAGTAAAAGCATGAACTGCAGCTAAATCCCCAAACTTGAAAAAAACAAATGTGCAAAAGAACCATCCAACCAACCCCAAGGAACATGACAACAAAACTGCACACACACACACAAAAAGAAGACAACCAAACTGCAGTTAAATGTCAAAACTGACAGAAACCTACGCCTGCAGAACACAAGAGCACACAAAAACATATACAGAATTTTTTTTTTAAAACCTCATCCCAAAACTTTAAGAACAATGCAACAACAAAAGAATATTGGAACTTAACGGCTGTTAAATCCCCTGAAATGACAAAAACACAATTTGAGAAACCAAACTGTACGTAAGCCCCAAAACTTAAACAACAATAAATAAAAAATTTTAAAAGGAATATCAATATGGGCACTTAACAACAATTAATCACAAAACTTGAGACCAAAAAAAGACTAACAGAACCTGGCCTTAATGCTATCCCTATGTTAAGGGAGAGAACCGCTCTTTCCCAGCACACGTTCACTGTGCACATTTGTATGCTACCGTAACCCAGTAGAGGGTGATAAGGAGGAAAGGGCTAGTAGACGGTTGGTTACCCTATAGCGGGCTACCCGTAGGGAAAAGGTTAACAAGGAAACTAGTTCCCTCCCCTGGCATGAACAAACTAAAGCTACACATACCAACATTCCAAAAGATCTGCACACTCACTACAACAACAATGACAATGATCATACAGAAACTGCAAAACAAACTGCAGTTAAATCTTAGACCTTCATAAAAATTCAACAAAAGAATGAGGGATCTTGTGATGGGGGTTATCCCAATTGCCTCCCTTGCTAAAGAAGTCGGTACACAACACCATGTTACCACATATGGAAACACTAACTAATTCTGCAAGACTCTGTTTCCTCAGATGGCGGTTCTGACTTCTCCATGCATACATTTTGCCTTCAGAGTGAATTATAGAATTCCTACAGCCTGTTTTGAGGCCATATTCCCTGCTGTTCTGATTGTGCTTCATAGCTGAGAGTTTGAGGCAGAGATGGGAGCTCATTTATCTCCACTCTGCTACACTGTAAAAACAGATAGATTGGATAGTCTAGCTTGGACATTCAACCTAAGACTGTACCTAGTTAAGACCTAAAGACTGGATATTCTAGCTGGCACATTCAAATGAAGGCTGTACCTATGAACACCTCACCTAAAGATGGGATAAACTAGCTGGCACATTCAAATGAAGGCTGTACCTATGAACACCTCACCTAAAGACTGGATATTCTAGCTGGCACATTCAAATGAAGGCTGTACCTATGAACACCTCACCTAAAGATAGGATATACTAGCTGGCACATTCAAATGAAGGCTGTACCTATGAACACCTCACCTAAAGATGGGATAAACTAGCTGGCACATTCAAATGAAGGCTGTACCTATGAACACCTCACCTAAAGACTGGATATACTAGCTGGCACATTCAAATGAAGGCTGTACCTATGAACACCTCACCTAAAGATAGGATATACTAGCTGGCACATTCAAATGAAGGCTGTACCTATGAACACCTCACCTAAAGATGGGATATACTAGCTGGCACATTCAAATGAAGGCTGTACTTGAACACTACCTAAAGACTGGATATTCTAGCTGGCACATTCAAATGAAGGCTGTACCTATGAACACCTCACCTAAAGATGGGATAAACTAGCTGGCACATTCAAATGAAGGCTGTACCTATGAACACCTCACCTAAAGATGGGATAAACTAGCTGGCACATTCAAATGAAGGCTGTACCTATGAACACCTCACCTAAAGATGGGATAAACTAGCTGGCACATTCAAATGAAGGCTGTACCTATGAACACCTCACCTAAAGATGGGATAAACTAGCTGGCACATTCAAATGAAGGCTGTACCTATGAACACCTCACCTAAAGATGGGATAAACTAGCTGGCACATTCAAACTAAGGCTGCCCCTAGAAACCACCTCCTCTGACCCTCACACACCATCCCTGTTCTACACTCAAGGCACTGAGACAGACAGTCAACACTGTCACCAATGTTACCGCCAGTGACAGACATTCACACAACAGACTGTTCACTTCTTGCTCCCTTTATCACTACTTTGATCAGTTTTCAAGTGTTTTATCTGTTCCACACTTTACACCACTTATGCATCATTAACAAAAACTCACTCCACACTACAAACACTCTTTTTCTTTTTTTGGAAGGGGGGGGGGAGGGGGGCTGGTAATATCACAAACAATTTTTTCTTTAACCAAAAAGCATACATGGGAAGCAACACCAAACATTTTCTGAACACAACAAAGATATTAAAAAATAAAAACAAAAGTGACCATAAAAGAATTTGATAATGTTACCAAAAAATTTTTTTTAAACAAACAAAATTGGTACCATTCTGCGTTGAGCTTGGATAAAATCATAAATAAACAAACTAAACAAAACAAAACAAACAACGCGCAAAGCCAAGGAAAAAAACCTGCCCCCTCAGAGAAAAATGCCCATCATGGAAAAAAAAGGGAAAAAAAAGAAATGCATTCAAACATGTCTGTATGTGCTTCATCACTGGTATGCATGTATAATCATGTCTTCATAAATGACTATAGAAGCTTGTGGTGTTGCACATCACTCATCTGAAGACTTCCTAATTTACAGTCCACTAAGAAATGTCCATGCAGATTAAAATGATGCAATTCTTTACCAGACAAGAAAACTAAGAAAGAGATCACTCAGCGTTGTACTGAAACTCAAGGACCCAAGCAACAGTGTGTCACTCATTTCTATGTGACTCCACACCAGGCCACTCGGGACACTGATTTCATCGTTTCCATCATTTTGTATTACAACATTATACTGATTTCATCGTTTCCATCATTTTGTAATACAACTTTATACTGATTTCATCGTTTCCATCATTTTGTAATACAACATTATACTAATTTCATCATCATTGTGTATTACAACATTATGCTGAATTAATCATTTCCATCATTCTGTATTACAACATTATACTGATTTCATCGTTTCCATCATTCTGTATTACAACATTATACTGAATTCATCATTTCCACCATTTTGTATTACAAAATTATACAGATTTCATCATTTCCGTTTCTAGTTTCCATCATTTCTTATTCCATGATTTCAAAAAATCTCCTCCACCCCTTTCCTATAAGAATACATTCTGCTGCCAGAAACAGCCAAATGACTTGCATTAAGGAAAAAATAAATAAAAAGCGAACTCTCTTAATATTCATGATCAACAAGCTTAACAAACTTCTGACAATCATCACAGCTAGTACTGAATCATTACTGAAGCAAGCAACACTGCTGAAGACCTTGCTGTGTGCCAAATGGATCAGTGGTCTAGAGGTAACGCGCCTGTCTAGAAGGCAAAACGTCTGGGTCAGAAGTGTACGGTGGTTCAAATCCCGTTTGGACCGGAAACTTCCCCCCATCCATTAAGACCATGACTGGTGGTCTGGGCGCAAGTCTTTCAGATGAGACGATAAACCGAGGTCCCATGTGTTACACATAATTATTTAGCACACGTAAAAGAACCCACGGCAACAAGAGAGTTGTCCCTGGCAAAATTCTGTAGAAAAAAGCCACTCTGATAGGGAAACAAATACTGTTGCAGACAGGAAAAAGAAAAAAAAAAGTGTGGTGCTGCTCTTGTGGCGACACACTCTCCCCAGGGAGAGCAGCTTGAATTTCACACAGAGAAATCTGTCGTGACTTAAAGTGGTATAAGTAAATAAATAAATAGATAGATAAATAAATAGATAAATGTCTCATGCAAGGAAGCAGACAGTCTAGGGAGAGCAGCCTGAATTTCACGCTGAGAAATCTGTCGTGACTTAATTAAAGTGGTATAAATAGATAAATAGATAAATAGATCGATAAATGTCTCATGCAAGGAAGCAGACAGTCTGAACAGCAGGAAAACAGACCTTCTGGAGCAGCAGTGTAGGTATATAAGAGGAAAAGTGGTTCCCTAGTAAACTTCAGGAGATTCGTGTTCAGATAGAAAGCATGTAGACTGTCACTCATGGTTGGTACTGTTCAGTCATTTTAGACATGAACTCCGAGCACCAAGGAATGAAAAGTAACATGGAACATCTTTATTACAAGAATCTGAAGTAGAGGTCTTTCAGTTAGAGCTATACAATTTAGCTCGTAACCCTGGTAAGCTTCCACCCAACCTCTCTTCCCTTTCTTGTCCTGCTCCCTCTCTCTCTCTCCCTCTCTCTGACCCTTTTCACATCTAACAGCCAACAGAATGTCAGTGTGATGGGGTGGTCATAACTGCCTCCATTGTGGAGGGAGTATGAGAGCAATGCCACATTACTAAAATGGGACACACAAGAAAATTGTGTGAGACTCTTGTTTCCTTGGGTAGTAGTTCTGACTTTTTCCAAAATACACTTTTCCTTCGCGATGAAGTGTAGAATGTCTACAGTGTCTGTATAGAGGCCACATTCCCCACTGTACCGATCACAGTGACATGTACAATGTCTACAGCATCTGTATAGAGGCCACATTCCCCACTGTACCAATCACAGTGACGTAGAATGTCTACAGCATCTGTATTGAGGCCACATTACCCACTATACCGATCAGCGACATGTAGAATGTCTACAGCATCTGTACAGAGGCCACATTCCCCACTGTACCGATCACAGTGACATGTACAATGTCTACAGCATCTGTATTGAGGCCACATTCCCCACTGTACCGATCACAGTGACATGTACAATGTCTACAGCATCTGTATAGAGGCCACATTCCCCACTGTACCGATCACAGTGACATGTACAATGTCTACAGCATCTGTACAGAGGCCACATTCCCCACTGTACCGATCACAGTGACATGTACAATGTCTACAGCATCTGTATAGAGGCCACATTCCCCACTGTACCGATCACAGTGACATGTACAATGTCTACAGCATCTGTATAGAGGCCACATTCCCCACTGTACCGATCACAGTGACATGTACAATGTCTACAGCATCTGTATAGAGGCCACATTCCCCACTGTACCGATCACAGTGACATGTACAATGTCTACAGCATCTGTATAGAGGCCACATTCCCCACTGTACCAATCACAGCAACATGTAGAATATCTACAGCATCTGTATAGAGGCCACATTCCCCACTGTTCTGATCACAGTGACATGTACAATGTCTACAGCATCTGTATAGAGGCCACATTCCCCACTGTTCTGATCACAGTGACATGTACAATGTCTACAGCATCTGTACAGAGGCCACATTCCCCACACTTCTGACCATGCTCTGTAGTTTGGAGGGTGTTGTAAAGATGGGAGCTAATCTATAGATCTGCACTCAGTTACATAAGTATTTCCTCGTACCAGTGATGTGTGTTCTTGATTTTGACAACTGGACATCTAAAAATAACTACATAAGTCAAGTTTACAAAGGAGAGAAGCAAAACTGAGACATCCCATTTCTCTAGCATACTATTCTCTCACAGCAAAAAGTAATACCACAGTCACATGTCATAGTCACACTATTCTTCTAAAGCAAAAAGTAATGGCAGCCCTGTTGTTGTCTTGTAAGGCAGACAGAGGATATTCTGGACATCAAAGCAAAAATGTGGTATGATATAACAGAAGGCCGAGGTCACCTCATCAAATGTACCACTATGAACAACAACAACAGCTGTCGCCTTAAAGACTTCCACGTAATACTACTACTTGTAATTTACTCATTTACTCTAAACATCACCATTTATCATGAACATACAATCTCAAGCCAGTGATAGATATATATATATATAAACTTCCAAAGTATGGATCACCAGGGTGTGCGTTTCCCACGGCTGTTTGAAAAACAAAAACTTGTTAAGCCACCATTCTTACTTTTCAAATACAGTTACATCATAAACTCGAAGACAGGTGCCTCTATTCCAAATAAACTTTTCATGTTTGCATACTGTCTAATAATAAATTGGGTTAACAACAAAACATGATGAGTGGATATTTCGCCTAATGTTCTCACTATTGCTTCAAATAAAAATACACTGCGTATTGCCAAGCCAACAAAACCACTGGGAACAAACAGTCAGCACAAGCATGAAAAATAAATTAAAAAATCTTTTGTCTTTAATCATTTCTGGTTAAGATCGAGTTCAACACCCATGTCACATACTCTTTTTCCTCTCAAATTGGCCACACTCAGATCATAAATTCACCTCATTTATTGGACAGAAAAAGTCTGTTCCCCTTCTCGCTTAGTCAATTTCTTTTCATTAAAAATCAAAATCAAAATCCTTCTCTGTGCACAGAAAATGTTTTAATTTGCTTTGTTATTCCAGTACCCATCATTATGAAGTGTCAAAATCATACCAAAAGTATCCACAAAAAAAGCTGATAATGGCCACAAAATATGCAGACTTGATTGTTTACATGGTGACATGTCTACATGTGGTGTTTGTTTACATGTGACATGTCTACGTGTGATATGATGTGTTTACACGTGACATGTCTGTGTGTGATGTGTTGTTTACATGTGACATGTCTATGTGTGATATGATGTGTTTACATGTGACATGTCTATGTGTGATATGATGTTTTAACATGTGACATGTCTACATGTGATGTTTGTTTACATGTGACATGTCTACATGTGATGTTTGTTTACATGTGACATGGCTGTGTGTGATGTGTTAACATGTAACATGTCTGTGTGTGATGTTTGTTTACATGTGGCATGTCTATCTGTGATATGATGTGTTTACATGTGACATGGCTGTGTGTGATGTGTTAACATGTGACATGTCTACATGTGATGTTTGTTTACATGTGACATGTCTACATGTGATGTTTGTTTACAAGTGACATGTCTACGTGTAATATGATGTGCAGTTTGGCTTTGCCCATAACACGGTGCTCCATCAAACACTGCTGCCTTAACATCACCATGGTAACAAGATTCCAACCGACATGGTTCGAAAATCCATGCATCTTTTAACAGCTGAACGAACCACTCAGAACTGCTAGGTGTTGATAACTTGTTCTACCATACAACTTAAAATTTGCACTACAAATAATAACTCATAGAGTGAACTTGGAGGGATAAAAACTAAACAAGAAGCAGCAGCAACAACGCTTGAATAATCTGAAGAAAAAAAAAAAAAGGATCAAACACAAATATTTCATGGCAAAGTTCAACAAAGATTGACGTTTCAAGTCACCAGAGTAAAAGTCTGACCTTGCAAACATACCCACAGGTATACAAAGAGACCCACAGGGACCCCTCACACACAACACACAGACCCCATCAAAAACACACCGAAGAAGAAGAAAAAAAAAAACCCACACACCTAGAATCATGACACATTCCATCCAGCCCCCACAGAATAACACAGCCAGCCACTTCGATACAGAGAACAAAACCAACCAAAAGAATGTGCACATCTACGACGACGACGGAACGTCCTTCCTGGGAACGTGTCTTACAACTTGCACAAGCAGAAGAGCAGAGGGATGAAGGCGCCGATGGCCACGAACACTGGCAACAGCATCGTACTCGTGTCGTCCTCAGAGTAAGGGTCTTTGGCGCGGGGCGATGCCGCGCGGCGCTTTTTGGAGGGTTTGGCCGTTTGGGATTCCTCCTCCTCCTCCTCCTCTTCCTCCATCGGGGTCTCTCCTCCAGGCAAGGGGGCCAGCTTGGGGGCATCTGAAATATAACAGGTTTTGTTTGTAGGGTGGTGTTTTTTTTGAATGGATGTCTGACAGTTTGAGATGATTTCTATCTGAATGTTTTACCTTCACATGAACTTTTCAATAAAACTGAGTTAAACTTCAATCACTCATAACTAGAAATCTATATATATATATAATAGTTTATCTCTTGACTACCAAAATAAGATATAAAAAATGGTACAAAAGTGACTTTTTTTTTTGGGGGGGGACACCTACGTAAAACAAAGCAAAAACAAACAAAACCCCACTGTACTTTATCTGGGTATTTCCAACCAAAATAAATCAGACATGGTGTTCATCCATGGGAGATTATTTATTATACCTGAACTACTACCTGCAGTGGCATTTATGTCCAAAACAATCATATACTCTGTTTCAGAAAAATCATTTTTCTGACTCTATTTAAAATTATCCACTTCTTTTACACAGTTCAGCGTCCCTCTCTCCAACAACCCTTTACAGACAATATATACTACTTTCAATAGCAACAGATTTCTCTGCATAACATTTGGTTGGGCTGCTTTCCCCTGGGACAAGTGTGTCACCACATAAGCACAGCCACCTTTGTTTGGGGGATTTTTTCCTGTCTGCATGTGTTTTTGTTCCCCTATCAGTGGCTTCTTTCTATAAAATGTTGCCAGGTGCTGTACGGTTTGTTTTTTCTTTACATGCACAGAATACTTGTTGCACATGTTTGTTTGTTTCTGAATTTCTTCTTTAAAAAAAAATGTTTTGTTCTTCTTAGTGGCTTAATGTTTCAGCAGAATCTTACCAGGCATGGCTTTCTTGTTGCTATGGATTCTTTAACATGTTCTAAATGCATTTTGCACTCACTCAAAAGGGAGTTCATGAACAGCTCAAAAAGTTACAGCATCCCAACAGTCACTCACAGTACAGTGAAGAAGAGGAGGAGGGAGTGGGGGAAAGATCGTACTTTGAATGGGATTCAAATCTGGAAACTCTCAACTTCCTAGTTGACTACATGATACATCACCACTTGACTGCTGACTGACAAAGGGGAGGAGGTCTCTCTCTCTCTCTCTCTCTCTCTCTCTCTCTCTTCTCTCTCTCTCTCTCTCTCTTTTCTCTCTCTCGTCTCTCTCTCTCTCTACTGGTTCTGTCCTTTTCTCTCTTCTTTCCCTAACTGGTTCTGTCCTTTTCTCTCTTCTTTCCCTAACTGGTTCTGTCCTTTTCTCTCTGCTTTCCCTAACTGGTTCTGTCCTTTTCTCTCTGCTTTCCCTTACTGGTTCTGTCCTTTTCTCTCTGCTTTCCCTTACTGGTTCTGTCCTTTTCTCACTGCTTTCCCTTACTGGTGGGTAATGTTCAGTGCCTGGTCTTCTCCTGTGCTTGTCACTCTGCAGGAGGTCTGCCAGCTGGCCTCAGCTGACACACTCCCACTTCACAGCAGCTAACTTTTATTGTACAGAATGCATGCAGGGTATATATTCATATTTCAAACTCGGACATGAATTATGTGATCTTTTGTGTGCATGTTGGATTTGCATGAATATATACACGGAGGGATTGAACTTTTAAGGCACTGGCAGGTCTGCACTTTACGTTATCCACTCAGCTATAGCGTCCATCATTGCTGAGGTCTTACTTACCGTCTAAGGAGCCCTTCATCACATAGATGGCATTCACTTTGGGGTTGTCCAGCTCACCCTGAAAAATACACACAAGACATACACATATATACATACATACATACATACATACATATCTCTATATAATATATATATATTAAACACATGCACATACACACACAAACATGTACGCATGCACATACGCACACACACACACACATACAGTGACACACACACACACACACACACACACAAAGGATGAAAAAAAGACAGAACTTTTTTTTTTTAATTCTAATCTACTTCACAAACATTGAAACAAACAAACAAAACAATGTCAAAACAAAAACCAAACAAACAAAACAGCAAACATACTTGTAAACAACTGACAAAATCAATTTCAGTTTCCCATCAACAGAAGATCAATTTTTAATTTTAAAAAAGGGGGGAAGGGGGGTGCCAAGCCTAGTGATTAGAGCATTGAGCTCGTGATCTTGCGGCCCCAGTTGAAGCCACCAGAGACCCCCATATGAGGATTTCTCCCCTGAAGTTAACATCAGTATTGACTCCACCCCTGAAAGTCCCTCAAATGAGACTATATATATTGTAAATGGAAGTCCCATGTGCGAACGCATGCAGAACATCTTGTACACGTGTTAAAAACCCTTTCCACCTTGGTAGGCCGTTGCATGCTGGTAGAGACATTTTTTTTTTTTTTTAAGTGTGCACACTAGTGTCATGTTTAGACATGAAACCCTTACTTGGAATGCGGCTAATGTGGGTAAACGGTCACATACAGATCTCACCACTGGTGAACCTCGGAGCTCTAACCAAGGAACAAACACACACACACACACAACAGTTGTTTTTAAAGAACACATTATCAAGCTACGTTTCTGCAAGAAAAACAAACAGCAAGTGTACAGGTTACAAAAGCAAACCGCATCACTTCTTATTTTCTGTAGTGGGGGAGGGGATAGCCTAGTGGTTAGAACATTGCGCTCGCAATCTGACAACCCGGGTTCGATTCTCATTCAAGGGGATATTTTCCCCAGGAACAAACATTAGCACAGACTCCAATCTCCCCAAAAGTTCTTCGGATGAGACTACAAACCGAGGTCCCGTGTGGGAACGCATGCAGAACATCTTGCGCACACGTTAATTCCTGTTCCGCTTTTCGTAAGAGTAGGCCATTGTGTGCTGGTGGGAACAGATGACAGAATTTACAAAACCGCATACACACGGGGACTGGATGTAAAAAAGCAATGAGTGCTTATTCCATTATCCTCGATATAAAAGAATAAAATAAAATAAATAAAAAATAAAATACTCAAATAGTGTTTGCCTGTCCTTCAAAGTACTTTCACATTGACACCTTTTCTTCTTTTTTTTAAAACAATTATACTAAGCAATTCTAATCAGTTCACAAGCAAACTCTCAACACACAAATGTTTGAGCGAGTGAAATATATATAGACTCTTGGACATGAAATGGATGAATTAATAAATTACTCAATGATGAATGAATGAACGAGCATAAATGAATAAATGCATGAATACATGAATATTCATTATTTTTTCTTTGGGTGAAAAGATGTATACATGTTAATAATAAACTGCCAGACAATCTCTTTCTTACAAGCTTTAACAAAACAATGCAATCAAGCAAACCACACACAAAAAACCCAAGGAAGGAAACAAACAAAACACAAACACCCCCCTCCTCCCTCCCCGCCCACAAAAGCAACTGCATAATAAACTTGACTCTTTAACATTCAAATCAATAAACAAACACCACACCTTACACTGTTACAGGAATCATTCTCTACCAACTGTCTACAGAAATATCACAACCACAAAAACAAAACAAAAAAGTAATTAAAGCAAGTTCTATGAATACTCAGCTATACCTTAATCAACAAAAGATGATGACACTCCAGATAGATCTATACACATGACAGTGCCACCTCCCCACACCGTGACTAACCTTGACAAACTCTAAACTGATCTTCTTGCCGTCAATTGGCGACTGTTCCCCGCTGACACGCAGTTTCCCCCCTTTGATGGAGAAGGGGACAACTTCATCGTGGGCCACACCGCGGCCCACACGGCCAAAAATGTCCAGCTCACTGACCACCGTGTGCTCTCCGTTCAGCACCACGTCAAACACCTGAACACCAACCACAACAACAGCACTGTTGAATTTATATGAATTCAGGCATCATGCACGATACATACATAACAAAAATAGAAATAAAAAGCACATTAGAATAATATATTATACAATATGATTATGAAGTGATATAATGGATATAACATATGATATATAAATTAAAATTTTATATAATAACATAATATATTATAATGTGATGCGATGCAATATGATATAATACATGATAATAATAATGTATATTATATATGTGATATACTGATAATGATCAATATGATATGATGATATAATATCAATAGAAGTCCTTCTCAAATACCTACTATGGCAAATACAATGACTGAATAAATTTAAGCAAGTATCACTGAACTTATGAAATGAAAGGGGCTTGAAACTGGAGACAAAGTCAAAGTGTGCAGTACACAGAGCAGCAGTCCTGACTGCATTGCCTGTATGAATTACATGCGAGTCCTGGACTCTACAACAGGCATGTCAAGCTACTGAATCAGTCCACTGGCAATGCCTCCAATAATACCCTACTTCTAGTAACCCAAATGGTACCACAGACTACAGTGTCTCAAATGTGAATGTCTACAGGCTTCTTAAGCAAGCCCAGATGGCAAGGTCTTTGCACTGCTAAGACAGTCTCAGCTACGATCGTCAGGACATCTGGTGTATATGTATGCAGGACAACTACCACAGCAACTCTTCTATGGCAAGCTGACAGAGGGCCATCAACCAAGAGGACAGCCAAAGCTTTGCTACAAAGACACCATAAAAATATCCCTCCAAATATACTAGTACAATGCGATACTGACGAAAAACAATGGGAAACCATTCAGTATATATATATAAATTTATAAATATTAAACAAGTCTGAATGGCGGTAACCTTGCATGGTGTTAACCTATTGGCAAGAGAACCAAAGCTTATAAAATATTCAAAATGACAGACACAGCAGCCAAGCAGAATATATAGAGCGTTCAGCACTAAAGCCAAAGACCAGAACCAACACTGCTGCACAGCATTCACACTGACTGACTGTCCTGAATGCCTGCAGTGTAGTGGACACATGCAACAGACTTTAGCTACAAAATAAATTCATAAATAAAAACAGCCATCCTCATGCTCACACTTCCCCTCTTTCTACACACACTCCCATGCATGTGTGCATGCATGCATATTATGATAATTTTTTTTAAATTCTCTTATATTGAGGATAATGGAATAAGTACTTATGTGCTTTTTTACATCCAGTCCCCGTGTGTATGCGGTTTTGTTAATTCTGTCATCTGTTCCCCACCGCACACAATGGCATGCGTGTACACGTATTGTGTTGTGTTGTACTTGTAATATTGTATCATACTCACTAACTCAGTATACAACTTTCATCTTCAGTCACTGCAGATTTCTCTGCATGAAATTGATTCCTGATGACTAGTTACTCTCCCTGGGCTTAGGACAGCATGTCACAACAAGAGCAGTACAAGTTCTACTACCCATTCTTTTAAAAATAATTTACAGTCTCAGAGTTTCTGCATGCATACATTATTGCATCATGTACACGCTTGTTTTTTCTGGCAAAATGGCTTTTTCCCACATAATTTTGCCAGGGAAAGAGTCTCTTGTTGCTGTGGGTTCTTTTATGTGCGCTAAAATAATGAACCTATGCACGTTGCACATGTACAGATACTGTATACACCTCAGTTTACAGTCTCATCTGATAGACCAGCACCCAGACCACCACTCAAGGTCTAGAACTGATATTTAATAAATGGGGAGGAAAAGACATTTGGGCTCAAATGGGCATTGAACCTGGACTTCTTGATTTCTTGGTGGGTACCTTCATCTCCTAACAACCGGAGAGTGTGTGTGTGTGTGTGCACGCATGTGTGCATACAATGAAACATGCATGAATGTTTAATAATAAAAAAAATAATAAAAATCAACTTTTGTTTCACTGGAACCAATACAATCTTTAAATTATTCTATTCAGGGTTCAATTTGATTTGATCTACTATGGTCTTCATTTCAAATGCTAATGAAATTACAGTTTTAAAAAATGTACATAGCACTGTCAACTTTGTAAAAAAAAGTTTGATTTTTCTTCATAAAATGAATTACTGTATATATTGCAATGTTTCATTCCTATTGATAACTAGTACCATTTTCTTGCCACACCAACCAGAATGGAGGTTTTTCTTATTATAACGACGCCATCATTATGATAATGACACCATCAAATTTTTTTTTTATTTAGATGCAAAATATATTTCAACATGTTTTGTCATATGCCTACTGAAAGGCTACTTTCTTTTTTTTTTTACACTTAAAAGTGATAATACATAACATTAATTATAACTCTTTTTCTATTACAAAAATACAATTAACAGATCATCTATCTTTTACAATCAATACATTACAAGGGTAAGAAGCCCCCAAACCCCAAAAAGATTATCACAAAAATAACATTCAAAATCAGAGTACAGCCAGGCCAAGAATCCTGGACCTTGAATACAATTCATGAAGTCATTAGCTGTCCAGACAGACTATTGGCTGTGAGCATTCAGCAAAACTGCCATAAGACACACACCCAAAAAAAAAGTCTAGAATTCAGAGATTCAGAAAAAGCTTGTTTTGAGTTACAGGTTAAGGAGAGTTCTAGCACATTATTATTTGAATAATGACTTAGGCCCCAAAAAGTACCCAGTGCTATTGTCTGACTATTGTAGTATTGAAGATCATGTGCACACAAAAGTGGTAAAGATTACAATTATATTTATAATGCCAGTTCTGACATGATATAGCCCCACCATTCACTGTGTGTGTGTGTGCATGCGTGCATGTGTGCATGTGTTTGCATAATCTCAATAGTGGCTGAATGTCCCCCTCCCAGTCCCACCCAAGTGATTAGTTCATTAATTTAAAAAATACATATCTTTACATTCTAAACCATTCAAAATCAGAACAAAGGCCAAGCATTAATCCTGGACCTCAAATAGAATGAACAGAACTCCTTAGCTGTCCAGACTAAACATTCTGAGACAGCAAGCTGCCAAGCCGAACATAGAGAATTCAGTAACTCAGACTGCCAGCTTTAGTTACAGCCTAAGGAAGGTGGGAACTGTGTTATTTGGATAATGACTTAGGCCCAGAGAACCTCTTGGTGCTAATCAAGACAAAAGAAAGAAATTGCTGTGGTGCCAGTTCTCACATTCTGATTGAGCCTCACCTATCAGTATCACTTACGTTCAAACTCTGTGTGTGTGTGTGTGTGTGTGTGCGTGTGTGTGTGTGTGTGTGTGTGTAATACGTGTGTGTGTGTGTATAATGTGTGTGTGCCGTGTTGTGAACGTGTGTGTGTGCGTGTGTGTGTGTGTCATGTGTGTGTGTAGTGTGAGTGTGTGTGTGTGTGTGTGTGTGTGTGTCACTCACTCACTGTCTGTGTGTGTGTATGTGTGCGCATGTAACTTTAAAGTTATCTTGGAATGTTTTAATTAAACAAATTATATCAATCACATAATCTTTTCTTCATGTTTTTATCAAATAATCATTCTTACCAATTGATGTATGTGCCTGTGTGTCAGTGTTGTAAAGCTCTCCCCTTCATGGGATGATTCAAGTGTTTTGAACTCAACTGACTTGTTCAGTTGCTGAGCTTTGGTCTTGTCACTTCAGTTTTCACTCGGCTTCAATCAGTTTGGGTGACTTTGTAGTTTGTTTAAAAATACCTATTGATCTCATCTGATGTCCACATTTTTGTATGCATGTGAAACATGGACCATAAAACTAACAGATATTAAAAGAAGGATACATCATACAGGCAATGGAGATGAAACGCTTTCACAAACTTCTGGGTATTTCACACAGAGATCATTATATAACTAATGAGGAAGTGAAAACCAGCATATATTCATGGAAAAAAAAATCAGGCCACGCTATATAGTATATGAAAAGCTCCTGACTGACTTTAAGAGAAAAAAACACAAACTGAAGTGGTATGCTGTACATCACATTTATGAACATCTGGACTGGCAATGACTGTCCTACTCATACTGGGAACAGTACGAGAGGGATGAATTATGAAGACTCAGAAGAGGCAGACAGAGAAATCTCAGAAAATGATGGGAAGACAACATCAGATAGTGGACTGGTTTTGAGTGTCCAGAACAACTTGCTGAAAACCAAAAGAAGTGGAGGAAGTTGGTTGCAAAATCTTCAGTGGTGCCCCAACACTGGGAACAGTCTACACTACATACTAGTACTAGACTACAGGATCTATAGACCTGTGACTGCTGTGAGGGTAAAGGTTAAGACCTATCTGACCTATTCAGGCTACTGCAGAGTTGACAATCATAGATCTTCATAGATAAATTATCTTATAATATGTGAGAATGATTTCAAACTTTCATTCTGCAGAACAGGTATGCATGTCACACACACGTGTGTGTGTGTGTGTGTGTGTGTGTGTGTGTGTGTATGTGTGTGTGATGTGTGTGTCAGTGTGCATGCATGTATGCATGTTTGCATGCGTATACATGTGTGTGTTTTATTTATTTTATTTTATGCTTTTATATCGAGGATAATGGAATAAGCACTTAACAGACTTATGTGCCTATTTACATCCAGTCCCCGTGTGTATGCAGTTTTGTAAATTGTTATCTGTTCCCACCAGAACACAATGGCCTACTCTTACGAAAAGTGGAACAGGATTTAATGAATGTGCAAGATGTTCTGCGTGAGTTTGCACATGGGACCTCGGTTTATAGTCTCATCTGAAGGACTTTTGGGGAAAGTGGAGTCTGCACTGATGTTAACTCCAGAGGAAAATATCCCCTTGAACGGGAATCAAACCCGGGTCGTCAGATTGCGAGTACAATATTCTAACCACTAGGCTATACTATAATCCTGTGTGTTGTTGTGTGTTGTGTGTGTGTGTGGTGTGTGTGTGTGTGTGTGTGGTGAGTGAGTGAGTGAGTGAGTGAGTGAGGGAGAGAGAGAGAGAGAGAGGAGAGGGAGAGAGAGGTGAGAGAGACTCACAGAGAGAGACAGAGAGAGTGTGCGTATTATATAATACATTGGGAGAGAGGGAAGAGAGAGAGAGAGAGAGAAGGAGATGTGTGTGTGTGTTTGTGTGCGCGCATGTGCGTGCGTGCGTGCTGTATTGTGTGTGCAAGCATGCCTGCATATGTGCAAGCGCAAGTGCATGCGTACATGTATACATGTGTGTGTGAGACAGTCTTTACTTTGTCTGTGACTGAGTACTGAGTACCACTATCACAGTATCAGAATATATGATTTGATTAGGAGTGAATACAATGTGTACTAATTATCACTGTAGGTGTAAAGTGTATAGTGTATCACTATCACAGTGTTTGTGTGTAATGCATACATGTGTGCACATGCATAACTACTGTTGTTAGTGTTACTGTACTGTTACAATGACAGTGTTAGTCTGTTACTGTACTGTGTGTGTATATGTGTGTGTGTGTCATTGTGTGTGTGCCTATATACATGTATACATCTACATGACTCTGTGTGGGTGCGTGTGTGTGTGTGTGTGTATACATCATACATGCGTGCATGCATTTGTTCGATTTCAAAAATGTCCCTTCATGAAATATGATATTTGATTATTTATTAATTAATATTAGATGACAAACAACAACACAACAAGAAAAATGGGGAGGTGGGTCGGGCTGGAAAAGGGGATAGGGGGTGGAATCAAACAGTTTGAATACCAATGCAGCAATGGACACAAAATGGAAATGGACACAAAATGGAAATCAACTTACTCAGTTACTGACAACCTAGAACAATGAACAGTTAGGAAATTACAATTCTTTTACAACTCAGTTTAAAACTGACTTAACTCTTACTCTTAGACTATAATATAGTGTATAAACTATAAATAATAACATGATACTATACATTATAATACTGATAAAAGTGATATATCATATAATGATATACTGATATACATACAGTGATACACAATATATACTTGTTATTTAATAAAAAAAGTCCAAATTTAAACTAAACAATCTGTAATTTCAACAACATGTAAACAATTAACCTAAGTTATTAACATTTGACCAATCACAAGAAATCTTATCATTTGAAAATGTCTTAATGCAACTTAGTTAAAGTCCATAATAAATTTACTTTTTATCAAATGGTAGTTAATGGATTATACTGTTTTGATATAATTTAGTTTACTCTGTATGTTCTAAATTATGCAGTGCTTGATAATTTTTCAACGATTTAAACTTTATCTACAAAGGATTAAGAAGTAGGCAACACTCATTGTTTTTTTTTAACATTCTCTGATCCACTCTTGCATGCATCTAGTAGTGATTTTGACATGGCCTAAACGCAGACCGAATTTTCGAGTGTGCAAGATTTCCATACAGTTCGTTTGCACCAGGACTCCCATAAACTTATAGACCATCAAGATTCAAGAAGTGAGTCAGCACTGATGTTAATCCAGGAAATAATTCCTCTGAGCATGCATCTCAGTGGGGTTCGGACACAGACTGATTTCCAGTATCTGATTTCGAGGTGCCAACTCTTAGTCTAACACTCAACAATGGTTAATCACTCCCCACACAGGGTTACTTTTTGAGTGTGTATGATGTGTGTGTGTGTGTGTGTAGTCACTTTTTGCAACTTGTTTGCATCCTAAACAATCATACAATGCCAATATTACTCCCTGCATCACAAGGGGGTCACAAACATTGACCCACACTCACATGCTTTACAATTAAGATATTCTACACTATACTCTACACATGTCGAACGCAACAGCTGGGCATTATCTCAAGCAGCAAGTGGGGGAGGGATGGGGGGGGGGGGTACACTAAAATCACTTCTATTCTAAGTTCTATTGCTCTAAGCTCTAGACAAGACTAAATTGCTGTCACCTTTTGATTGGCCGAAGTAAACCACACTTCGCTGAATTTCATGACCAAAACATAGTCTCCGTCCTTCCATACAGGTATGTCGTAGTTGAAAGTGGATAAATGATACCGCTCTGTTTGGTACAAAATCTGGTCCTGAGGTACCACTCTCTGGATCAACAAATTTTTGCCGTAGTCTGAAGCGAAACCCACGTCTTGCAACGGATCGGCTTCGTAACGTATGCCGTGTACGTCCGTATGAGATTCACCACCACAGTTCACAGCCCAAATAATATCCCCAATTCCAAGCGCATTGGAGAAGAGACATAAAACAATAAGAAGGCTTAGGAGCGTGTGCTTTCCGCACAAATGTTTGTGGTAGCAGCGAAACATCGTTCCAAAGACTGAGTACATTGTATCTCTCTCACGCTTTCTGCTACCGGCTTGGTGAGGAAGTGACGAAGAAAATGTGACGCGTGCGCAACACCACAGAGGGGAGTAAACTTGCACAAAAACTTGATTTCAAAGAGAAGGCATTTATCTCTCTTGTTGTTGAAAAGTTAATCTGGCTGACTCCTCTTCTCATCCCCCACACGTCCCCCCACCCCAACCCCAACCCCTCCCCTATTTCCATCATTCTACTGAATTCTCTCAAATACTTACATTTATTCATGATCAACAAAAGAAAAAGAATGACTAAGCCCACTATTTTGCAGCACTGTGTTCTGGTGCAAGCCATCCACATCGAAGGGAGCAAAGAAGGGGGGGGGCGGATGTTACTGGTCACATCATCGGCTACCATCGAAAGCTGTTCAGCTTTCGGGAATGGAGACCATCCCCTTCTGTCTTCAGTCCTTAGGTAGATTTCATTGTATATTGTTGAAATCAGTTAAATCAATGTTTCCACGACGGAGACTGGATGTCTACTTAGTGAAACATAAGAAACATTTCAGATGTCTTCATCTGTCTTCACTAGTCTCTCTGGGTTTGGTTTAGTTTGTTGGCTGGTTGGTTGATTGGTTGGCTAGTTGGTTGGCTGGTTGGTTTGGAAGTTTGATTTGTTTGTTTTCTGTTTTCTTTATTTTACCATCTGCTCATCTCATTGTTTACTTTTTTTCTCGTACGTGTGTCTGTTTCCTCGTTAGCTTCTTTACTTTTTCTTTTGTCTTTTTCATATTTTCTGTTCTCTTTTTTAAACGTTTTGGGGATAGATAGAAAAGCGAGGGATAAAATAATTGTTTTCATATGTTTATTATTTATTGTAAAACACATGTCTTTTGGAGAAACTAATCACTCATTTCATTATCTGTGAATATTAACGCTGGTATCATTCATTCTGTTTTAGTCATTTTCCTTCTCTTCTGTACTCGTTATAAACAGGGATCATTAACCGCCACGTGAAAGCTTATGTTGTTTCTTTAGTGCAATATAGCTTCTAACTTGTTGCAATGCTTGTTTTTGTTGGCTGGTTGGGGGGGATGGGGGGTGTTAGGTTTTTTTTTATTTTAAAAACTCTTTGTTTGTTTATTATAACTATTTGAACCCTGTATTTTTTTTTCGGTTCAGCAATAGTGAAATTTTTGGCGCATGAGACCATTTTTGCCCGCCATTAAGGTAGTGGCATGTCGACATCGGGGATTAAGAGATAAATAAAATATAATTAAAAAAAAACCATGCAAACCTAATACAAAAAAAACCCCACCTGTGCCTGCAAGAAGGGCCAAATTTCATGGTCAGTATAAAGTTTGAATTCAAGTTTCGTTCTTACTTCAGCTGTTCATTTTGTTATAGTCCCCCCCCCCCCCCCTGTCAGCTTGGTAAAAGTATAATATCGTAAAGCTATCACTGGCTTGAGCTGCGGTTTGTACACTTCTCATTCTATTTGTTGTTTGTTGTAATGAGGAGGCCGGGCAAGAACAGATCAGTCGGGTTGCACGCGCGCGCGTGCGTGTGTGTGTGTGTGTTGATTTTACAGGAAGACCGTTTGACTGTCATTCCTGTGGGTCCATGAAGTCGTGAGTTCGGATCTCATCAGCATGAGTGCCTGGTAGGGACTTTTACGATCATCGATCCAGGTCATCATGAAGCGCCTGGCCCGGGCCAAAAGCTTTGTTGGTTATTAAAAAGAAAAAGTAAAGGAGTTCCCATAACCTATGACTGTGGCCGTTGGGGAGCGAGATGTCAGGACCTCAGCTCCTCTAGGGGCCAGCATATTGAGGACGGCGCCCATCTCCTCTCCCTCGCTCTTTTACCTTCCCTGTCCCTAAAGAGAGCAGGTACCCATTTACAGCTGGGTGAACTGGGGGAATGGGCTGAAGCCAAGGCGGTCAAACGGTCACCCATTCACTGATAACCACGCTCAATGCTGCTTAACACTATCCCTACATTAAGGGAGAGAACCCCTCTTTCCCAGTGTGCGCATTTGTATGCTACCGTGTATTTGTTCAGTGATGACTTAGGTGGCTCACCCGACCTCAGTCCTGCCACTCAATGATGAAAATGAACCAAAAATGGACAGAAAGACAGATAGATAGACAGACACAGACAGACAGATGATAGATAGATAGATAGATAGATAGATAGATAGACAGACAGACAGATAGATAGATAGATAGATAGATAGATAGATAGATAGATAGACACAGATAGATAGATAGATAGATAGATAGATAGATAGATAGATAGATAGATAGATAGATAGATAGACACAGACAGATGATAGATAGATAGATAGATAATTAGATTAGATTAGGATAGATAGATAGATAGATAGATAGATAGATAGATAGATAGATAGATAGATAGATAGAAGACAGACACAGACAGATGATAGATAGATAGATAGATAGATAGATAGATAGATAGATAGATAGATAGATAGATAGATAGACGGATGGATGGATGGATGGATTGACAGATAGATAGATAGATAGATAGATGGATGGATGGATGGATGGATGGATGGATGGATGGATGGATGGATGGATGGATGGATGGATTGACAGTTCTTCCAAGCTCATTTCTGTCGCTGAATATGAAGAGAGAGAGAGATCTCTCCTTTGCCATCTTTCTCTTCAGATCTCTGCTTTGCCATCTTTCTCTCTAGATCTCTGCTTTGCCATCTTTCTCTACAGATCTCTGCTTTGCCATCTTTCTCTACAGATCTCTGCTTTGCCATCTTTCTCTTCAGATCTCTGCTTTGCCATCTTTCTCTTCAGATCTCTGCTTTGCCATCTCTCTCTCTAGATCTCTGCTTTGCCATCTTTCTCTACAGATCTCTGCTTTGCCATCTTTCTCTTCAGATAGATCTCTGCTTTGCCATCTTTCTCTCCAGATCTCTGCTTTGCCATCTTTCTCTACAGATCTCTGCTTTGCCATCTTTCTCTACAGATCTCTGCTTTGCCATCTTTCTCCTCAGATCTCTGCTTTGCCATCTTTCCCTATAGATCTCTGCTTTGCCATCTTTCTCTTCAGATCTCTGCTTTGCCATCTTTCTCCTCAGATCTATGCTTTGCCATCTTTCTCTTCAGATCTCTGCTTTGCCATCTTTCTCCTCAGATCTCTGCTTTGCCATCTTTCTCTTCAGATCTCTGCTTTGCCATCTCTCTCTCTAGATCTCTGCTTTGCCATCTTTCTCTCCAGATCTCTGCTTTGCCATATTTCTCTACAGATCTCTGCTTTGCCATCTTTCTCTTCAGATAGATCTCTGCTTTGCCATTTTTCTCTATAGATCTCTGCTTTGCCATATGTCTCTACAGATCTCTGCTTTGCCATCTTTCTCTTCAGATCTCTGCTTTGCCATCTTTCTCTACAGATCTCTGCTTTGCCATCTTTCTCTTCAGATCTCTGCTTTGCCATCTGTCTCTACAGATCTCTGCTTTGCCATCTTTCCCTATAGATCTCTGCTTTGCCATCTTTCTCTACAGATCTCTGCTTTGCCATCTTTCTCTTCAGATCTCTGCTTTGCCATCTTTCTCTATAGATCTCTGCTTTGCCCTCTTTCTCTACAGATCTCTGCTTTGCCATCTTTCTAGATCTCTGCTTTGCCATCTTTCTCTATAGATCTCTGCTTTGCCATCTTTCTCTCCAGATCTCTGCTTTGCCATCTTTCTCTTCAGATAGATCTCTGCTTTGCCATCTCTCTCTCTAGATCTCTGCTGGATTCTACGATCTCCTCAGTGATGTTGGCAATGTAGAATGTTGATGGACTGTCACTTTTCCTTCTGCCTTTTAACCTTGCCTCGGAGAAATGTCGTCATTTATTTATTTATTTATCTATTCTTTTATATCGAGGCTAATGGCACTCGTGTGTAAATTTTGTCACCTGTTCCCACCGGCACACAATGGCCTACTCTTTCCAAAAGCGGAACAGCATTTAACGTGTGGGCAAGACGTTCTGAGGCCTGGGTTTATAGTCTCATCACATTTATAGTCTCAAACACATTTCAGTCTGCCTTCATCAATTTCCGGAAACGATGGTCTTTATACTCAGAGTTTATTAAAATATTTTGTCCGACCATTTGACTCTTAGAAGTCGCCTGTATAACCACATTTCGGTTGCGTTTATTTTCTCTCTTTCCAATTGTTTGAGTGTCAAGACTTCTGACCCATACAGCAATTAAACCAGATTAGCGATTTCCCCATTCTGATATTAAGACCTCATCTAACACACTCACTTTAACACAAACTCTCTGGTGGTTAAAATACTGTTTATTCAGCAGCAACACAAAGGAATCATAATTATCACAGCATGTGCTTCAACAGGGTTAACATGATGAAAAAATATAATATAGTATTATCAGTTTCAGCATGAGATCACTGTTACCACAGTCCAATGTCATATGATTTGACAAGTATTAAAAAAATAACACAAAAACGAAAAAGAAAATGTTGTCGTTCAAAATAAATGTATCATGTGATGTGTACAGTCAGCTGACGAGGTCAGTTATGTAGATCGCGACAACAATATCAACAACACAATTTTTATGTGATATCAATACTCCTTGCATAACATGATAAACTCTGACTTGCTTGGTCTACAACCTCGGTTAAACAACACAAGAACGCAACATTACATGACAACAATAACAAAACATTGTTGGCGCTCACATAAAACATCATTTTCCAGGCATAAATAATCTCATTTTTATATAAAATTAAAAATATGTTTAAGAAACAACTACGACTATGTCATTCAAAACCCCATTATTTCACACAGAAAATAGACAAAGAAGTCATATATTTTTAGTTCCACATACTCCGTTAGTCTTGTCTGGTGCACAATTACAAAACTGACATCAACACATCAAACTCAACTAAAATAACTAAACAGCATGGATTTTAGACAATAAAACTACTACAACAAACACTTTCGTCATCAAATCATGCGACATGGGACAACAGTTGACTGCAGCTTTAATCACAAACCATGTTTTGTTAATCAAACTCTACAGCTTACACACTAGTCTGCTGAGTTGAACCATACAGGGAAGACGAATATCAAACACAGCTACATGATTCATGTTTTTATAACATTTGGATTCTAGAATGACTATTCTTTCTTCTTTCAATGATCACACACACACACACACACACACACCACACACACACACACACACACACACACAAAGAGAGAGAGAGAGAGAGAGAGAGAGAGAGAGAGAGAGAGAGAGAGAGAGAGAGAGAGAGAGAGAGAGAGAGTGTACTATTTACAAAGCTTGCAAGCATTGTTAACTTTTAAAAGACATCAATGTGTGTTCCTTACATTCTAAAAATTTGTAAAATGCTTCTAAATGAATTATGGTCATTAATACTGTGTTTATTACAAAAACTGCACTATACAATAAATAACTTCTGGTTACTGTAAGTAACAACATGAAACAGAAACATAACCTGAGATTAGTTCACAAATAAGCGAAAAAGGCACGCACTGTAACAAATTAACAACAACAAGAAGAACCAAACCTGTCAAACATGCACTGATCAGTTTGCAAATCATCCATCAATTCTAGCCACTTAACGATGTAAGTCTTTCTGTATGTCAATTTTTTTTTAAAAAATACTCACTCAAAAATGTATACAAAAAAGAAAGTCATCAAATTAAAAACATCAAGCATCTCTGAAGTTAGAATGCGGCTACCTTAATGGTGGTCAAAACCGGTTGTATACGCAAAACTCTCACCGTTGGAAAACTTCGGGACCATTGGAAAGCTTCCCCCAGCTAAGGAGCAGAATAAAGATAAAAGAAATGATTGAGCAAGTCAGGGACCAATCCCTCTATCTTGCTATACCAACTGATTGAACTAGTTCGCCCGTGCAACTATCAAACATGCGTGCAGACAGTCATGCATGCATCCATCTATATATCCATCTATCCGTCCATCCATTCTGATATCTGATCAGATCCTTTATCACGAGAAAAGGTTCAATGTTAACGAAACAGACCACCGATCGCACCAACCATATTATTAAGCGCTTGTCAGACACTATTATGTGAAATATCACAAAGATTTCTAAATAATGTTTGCTAGGTACAACATCCCGATCAGACCAAGTTTTGAGTGTCTCCCAAAAGAAAGGTTTTAACAGGCACGTATTTGATACAGTAGCCAGGCATATCGTTTAGAATCTCACACGTGCGCGCGCACGCACGCACACGCTCGCATACACACGCACGCACGCACGCACGCTACAAGAAGCACGATGCAATGGTTATGCATCACACATAATGCAAACACAACCTTTCAGAACCACACATCAATTTTTTAAAAAAATCTACACAATGTCCTGCAGTAAAGCGTGTTGCTCTCTAAAATCTTCAGTCTTAACATCTACCACAGTTATTATCGCAGACAATACTTATTATCACAGTCAACACTAATCATATAATCATCTGGTTAACAACAATAACAGATTGTGGCATGATTTGGGAAATGTTTTCATCACTTTGTCTCTCGCTGCTCTTCAACGTTTTTCCACATGCGCTCATGATTAAAAAACAAAACAAAACTGGAAGGTAAAGAAAAGGTGTCCCATAACCTATGCGGTCGTTGGGGGGAGCGAGATGTCCGAGGCCTCAGCTTCTCTAGGGGGCCAGTATTTTGAGGGCGGTGCCCATCTCCTCTCTCTGCACTGGAAGACTACATTGCAAAAGCCATCACAGGAGACAGGACTCTCTCTTTGTCAAAGGCATTGATTATTTGGCTGGTAAAAAAAAAATGACCTGAACTTGTTAAACGCCAGGACAAAAAATATGTATATCCTTTGGCATGGAGATCAGTCAGTGGATAAACAATCAAACCCATGACATGATTATAACACCACGAGGCAGAAAAGCGTGTGATCAAAGCCTGGCCTGGGCACTGTGGGTATCTTCAAAAACCTGGGTGAAACCGTGACTAATTTCATTTCATGCTGTCTATAGCCCCATCGGTTACTAAGGCCAGATGATGATGATGATGATGATGATGATGATGTTACTAAGGCCATATGATGATGATGATTGATGATGATGATGATGATAAATAATAATAACAACAAAAACACTACTACTACTACCACCACCACCACCACCACCACCACCACCACCACCACTACTACTACTACTACTACTACTACTACTACTACTACTACTACTACTACTACTACTGCTACTACTACTACTACTACTACTACTACTACTACTTCTACTTCTACTACTTGTACTACTACTACTACTACTACTACTAATAATAATAATAATAATGTATGGAATTTATATAGCGCTGAATCTTGTAAAGCAAACAAAGCAAAGCACTTAAATATCAAAGCACTTACAAAGCTGTTACCTTATATCACAATTCCAAAAATACTTCAAGCTCAAAATCACTATGTAACCCCTTCAAATGTCTAACACTGTCAATCTGAAAAAAATCGCACTGAATGACAAATTACCGTAATGATTTCATTCCGTAATGGCCATTTCTCGTAGTTAATTCCCCCCCCCCCCCCCCCCCCCCCCCCCGTTACAAAGTGGGATTAGAAGAAAGAAAAAAAAGGATAGTGGGCACTCGCTACAACGTAATTCAGAAGCATAACAGAAAAACTACAACTAGGCAAATAACACTTTAGAACGGACATGCTGTTTCCATCCAAGTATTACAGCATCACTAACTGGTTACCAAAACGAAACACAAGCAAAATGTCATATAATGAAAATATTTGTCAGATTTGCTTGAAAAAGGCAAACGAGTGGACTTGGAAGGTAAAAAACAAAAAACAAAGCAAGACTGCGGATAGAAAGGCCAGGAAAAAGACAGAAACAAAGAGCGGGATAGAACTGGTGAAATTTCTAGCTCAGAATTTCCAGAAGGTGGGATATAATGCTATTCATACTGAGGTCGTGACATTCACAAAGATCTCTTTTACATTCCACTGCAGCGTTCTTTCGGCACTGAAGTTTGCTTAGAACGTCAACAATATTTTTTCTTGCCTCCAAGTGGAGACTGATATCCACACTAGTGATATGAGCCATCTTGGAGCCACACTTGTATACTTTGAACTCTGCAAATTGCAGTAATTGGTTGCCTGCCTAAAATAGGTTTTCTTAATATACTTGTCATTAGGGCAAAAACTCTTTTTTGGCATGGAAGACTGGGAATAGTACAGACATGAATTTTGATGCTGTCACAACATGTTCAGTACCTTCCACAAAGACAAAATAAACTGGCAAAATAATTAAAGCAGCCATTGTCCATCATGATCAATTAACAAATAACTGTCGAGAAACGAAAATGAATCAGGACGGTATGGCCACATCACCAGATCCTCTGACCTTTCAAAGATTACAATTATTTCAGGACACCCTTTCGGAAGACTTGAGGCCAAACCACCGCTTGTGTTCAAGTGAATGCACGGAAAACACACACAGTGCCGCTTCAACATGATTCCAACCAACAGTCTTTGGCTTGGTGCATAAGTGCGGTACCTCTAGAACACCACACCTCTGTTTTGTCTACAGTACTGTGTTGTGCGGCATCGTATGTAGGACACATTTTTAAATCGCTGTGTGGCCGCCACCCTCAACCTGACATATCAACACCACACAATAATTATCATAGCTGCATTGCACTAGTAAGCATAATTCTGTCAAAATCCTCCCCCCCCCACCCCCCCCCCCCCCCCTCCCCATACACACACAAACATTAACACATGTGACCCTCCCCAACGAAATGAGTCGCGTCGCACCTGACCCCCTGTTTCCGCTAGAAGCCATTTTAGGCACATGCTATCGATTTTCAGATTTCGAGTGATCATAAAACTATCAGCTTCCTTCTATCTTGTGCTGTTAAAAACGCGTTTAAATCGCCCCCCCCCCCCTCCCCCCCCCCCCCCCCCCCCCCCACCACACACACACCCACCCACCCAGCTCCTCTATCTATTTCGACCATCTATTTCGATGCAGATTTCGTCAATTTCTCCATTTGTCACTTCCTGGTGTCTAGCATTTCAAGATGTAATTACTCTTTACTGAATCGTTCGATTTTCAATCTGTGTGTGTGTGTGTGTGTGTGTGTGTGTGTGTGTGTGTGTGTGTGTGTTGTGTGTGTGTGTCATCATTCATAATTGACAACTCGCTAAATAATCAAAACTTGAACCCCTGGCGCAATGCAACTCATTATGTGATAGAAGGTCACAAATACACACAAAAACCAAAACACAAAAAACCCCAACAACAACAAAAACCCTTCACCCCAGCAACCTTCTCCCTCCCTCCGCTACAAAACCCACCACCACCACCACCACCATCAATCATCAACATCAACACCATGGACAGCTAACCACGCCACCCTCGCCATCCTCACTGTATACAGCAGGCCTGGGACCGCACGCGCTGGGCCACCATCACGGCGTTGCTGATGGCTCGGAAGCTGGAGCGCCTGTGGAACTGCTCGTGCAAGTCCGAGCGGATCTTGGCCGACAGGCGCGACAACTCCGGCGCGCTTCCGCGGATGACTTCGGCGTCCCTCTCCATCAGACCCCCACCCTCCGCCCCCTGACCCTGACCCTCGGCCAACAGGGGTGGCGGGGGGGGAGGAGGGTTGCGGGAGGGGAGGTGGTGGATGAGCTCCACGTAAGGGTCGCTCACCTCCAGCACCAGCAACAGCAGCAGCACGCGGCCGTCCGTGGTGCCGACGGCGATGGTCCGGTCATCTTCTGCCACCTGTAAGTGGGTGCCTTTGCCGTGCAGCTTGACCGTGCCCTGGTGGAGAGACAGCTTGGGTTGGAGTGAGGAGTGTCAGCCTCAAAGTCAAACTTTTATTATTTTCTTCTTTGCCGTGCCCTGTGGGGACAGCTCGGGTTGGAGTGAGCAATGTCAACGTGTCAAAGTCAAACTTTTATTATTTTCTTCTTACCGTGCCCTGTGGGGACAGCTTGGGTTGGAGTGAGGAATGTCAACGTGTCAAAGTCAAACTTTTATTATTATTTTCTTCTTTGCCGTGTAGCTTGACTGTGCCCTGTGGGGACAGCTTGGGCTGGAGTGAGCAATGTCAACGTGTCAAAGTCAAACTGTCATTAATTTCTTCTTTGCCGTGCAGCTTCACTGTGCCCTGTGGGGAGAGTTTGGGCTGGAGTGAGCAATGTCAACGTGTCAAAGTCAAACTTTTATTATTTTCTTCTTTGCCGTGCCCTGTGGGGAGAGCTTGGGTTGGAGTGAGGAGTGTCAACGTGTCAAAGTCAATTTTTGTTATTATTTTCTTCTTTGCCGTGTAGCTTGACTGTGCCCTGTGGGGAGAGTTTGGGCTGGAGTGAGCAATGTCAACGTGTCAAAGTCAAACTTTTATTATTATTTTCTTCTTACCGTGCCCTGTGGGGACAGCTTGGGTTGGAGTGAGGAGTGTCAACGTGTCAAAGTCAAACTTTTATTATTATTTTCTTCTTAATGTGCCCTGTGGGGAGCGTTTGGGCTGGAGTGAGGAGTGTCAGCCTCAAAGTCGAACTTTTATTATTTTCTTCTTATCGTGCCCTGTGGGGACAGCTCGGGCTGGAGTGAGGAGTGTCAACGTGTCAAACTTTTACTGTTTTCTTCTTACCGTGCCCTGTGGGGAGAGAGCTTGGGTTGGAGTGAGGAGTGTCAACGTGTCAAAGTCAAACTTTTATTATTTTCTTCTTTGCCGTGCCCTGTGGGGACAGTTTGGGTTGGAGTGAGCAATGTCAACGTGTCAAAGTCAAACTTTTATTATTTTCTTCTTTGCCGTGCCCTGTGGGGACAGTTTGGGTTGGAGTGAGCAATGTCAACGTGTCAAAGTCAAACTTTTATTATTTTCTTCTTTGCCGTGCAGCTTGACCGTGCCCTGTGGGGACAGTTTGGGTTGGAGTGAGCAATGTCAACGTGTCAAAGTCAAACTTTTATTATTTTCTTCTTACCGTGCCCTGTGGGAACAGCTTGGGTTGGAGTGAGCAGTGTCAGCCTCAAGTCAATTTTTTAAAAATTATGTTCTTCTTTGCCGTCGTCATCGAAACGCTCAGCTATTAACTACTGTTGTCTGTCATATGAGCGAAAATACGTTGCGTTGCGTTGCTGTAAAGCGCCTGACAAGTCAGGCCCAACGCGTCCGACTTCGGCGTGGGAGATCATTATTATCTTGAAGTCTTTCTTGAAAAAAAAAATGCAGGAGAATGGACCAAGAAGGCGGGAAATAGATAACGAGAAGGTGACGGGAAGAAGAGGAACAAGGCAGAAACAAAGAGAAGGATAGAAAGAAAGGAAACCCTGACACAGATATTCCAAAAGGTTGGGGGTGCTGCTTATACTGACACGGCATCCCCACGCGGCAACATTTCTATTTCCAGATGCTACATTGAAAAATAATAATAATAATAAGTAATGCTTTTGATTTTTTTTCCTTCAAGCTATCCATCTATGAGAAAAACTAATAAAATATAGAATAGACTAAATAAATGGAAATAAACAGCAGTGCAATGCAAAGACATAATGATGCATCAGGTTACATTATCTGACCACCCAGTCCGCGATATTTACACTTTAAAGTAAAGACCTAGATATGCTAAACAATCATTGCCGCTAGTAATGACATTTGTGTCAGTAATTCCACGCACGCACTCGCATCCTCCTTTGGCTGCTTACTTTACTTATGCCATCCATCATGAAAAATTAAACAGATTTTAAATTCACAATCACAGTCACAGTCACAAGCACACACACACACACTCTCATCACTCTCTCACTCTCTCTCTCTCTCTCTCCTCTCTCTCTCTCTCTCTCTCTCTCTCTCTCTCTCCTCTCTCACACACACACACACACACACACACACACACACACACACACACACAAACACACACACACACCCCTTTAAGTTTGACTTTGACTTTCACACACACACACACCTTAAAGTTTGACTTTGACTCTCACACCCACACACACACACACACACACACACACACACACACACTCACACACACACAACACACACACACACACCCTTAAACTTTGACTCACACACACACACCTTAAAGTTTGACTTTGACTTTCGACTTCACAACACCCCACACCCACACACACACAACACAACAACACACACTACACACACAACACACACACACACAACTACACACACACACACACACACACACACACATCAACACACACACACACACACAACAACACTACACACAACACACACACACACACACCACAACATTCACACACACACCTTTTAAGTTTGACTTTGACTTTTACACACACACACACACACATTAAAGTTTGACTTTGACTTTCACACACACACACACACACACACACAACATCCCCCCCCCCCCCACACACACCACCCCCCCCCCCCCCCCCCCCCCCCCCCCCCCCCCCCCCCACACACACTCCTACCTACCTTAAGGGCCCCATCCACGGTCCGGCAGACTTGCAGCGAGCGACAGTCGGCGGACAGTGCCAGCACATAGTGACCGTCCAGCGCTAGTCTGGCAGAGCCTCTGTTCCACTCCGCCTCAATCTGGCACAGCTTCTTGGCCCTCATCATGTCGAACACCTGTTTAGACGAACATGCGTAGTACACAATCGCCGGTGGAAACGGATGACAACATGTACAAAACTGCTTACACACGGGGACTGGATGTTTTTTTTAAAAAAAATAAAAAAAAAGCACGTGAGTGTTTTTTCCATTATCTTCGAAATAAAAGAATAAAAATATAATATGAAAGAAACAACACAGTTAAAAATCAAAGTCTTTATTGAAAACAAAACAGAAAACCAGTTCGCATTGACGTATGTGGTCACAAAGTCACAGTCCAATTCTTTGTTTAAAAAAACAACAACAAATAAAAGCTTCAACTATTTGAGCACATGGGAAAAGCACACACAAAACCAGTCAAACTGTGAATCAGTATTCCAGAATGGGATCCTTTCTTAATTCGGGAATTAAAACAGCAACACACACACAAAACACAACACACACACACACACGCACGCACGCACACACACACACACACACACACAGCACACACGCACGCACGCACGCACACACGCACGCACGCACGTTATCCCGAAATAAAAGAATTTCCTACTCTCTCTCCTCATCTCTCTCTCACTCTCTCTCTCTCTCTCCTCTCTCTCTCTCTCTTCCTCTCTCTCTCTCTCTCTCCACTCTCCTCTCCCTCATCCCCTTCCTTCTCCCCCTTCCTCCCTCTCTCTCTCTCCTGTCCTATCTCTCTCTCCCCCCCCCCCCCTCTCTCTCTCTCTCTCTCTCTCCTCTCCTCATCCCCTTCCTTCTCCCACTTCCACTTCCCTCTCTCTCTCTCTGTCCCTCTCTCTCTCTTCCCCCCCCCCTCTCTCTCTCTCTCTCTCTCTCTCTCCTCATCCCCCTCCTCTCTCTCTCCCACCTTTCCTCTTCACCCCACCCCCCCACCCCCTTCACCCTCACCCACCCTCCTCCACCCCACCCACCCCCACCACCACCACCCACACCCCACCCCTTCACCACCACCCACACCACCCCCCACACCACCCCTCCACCCCCCTCCCCCCACCCTCCCACCCCCCCCCCCTCCTCCACCACCACCCCACCCTCCCTCTTCTCACCTGCAAGGTCTGATCCAGGCAGACGGAGGACGTCTGCGACATCTGCAAGAGCTGCAGGTCGGTGGAGGCCGTGAAGATCCTGACGCGGTGAGACACCACCAGTCCCTTGCCCAGGTCGTAGCCCAGACAGCCCTTCTCCAGGCCAGGGGGCACCAGCAGCCCGCGCGAGGCGTCGAAGGCGTAGTAGTAGCGCTGCTGCTGCTGCTGCTGCTGCGCGTGCTTGACGTAGGTGATGAGCAAGAGGTTGCTGGCCTCCACGCGCACACCGGCCAGGCGGTCGTTCTCTTCTGGGAAGCGCACCAGATCGGCCAGTTTCAGGATCGTCGGCTCCGTGTCCGGTTTGGAGCTGCCTCCCTGTGTATATGTGTGTGTGTGTGTGTGTGTGTGTGTGTGTGAGAGAGAGTGAGAGAGAGAGAGAGAGAGAGAGAGAGAGAGGGTAGGGGTGGGGTGGGGTGTGGGTGGGTGGGGGTGGGGGGGAGGGAGGGGGGGGGGAGGGAGAGAGAGAGAGGGAGATGGGGAGAGGGAGGGAGGTGGGAGGGTGGGGGAGGAGAGAGAGGGGGGGAGGGAGAGAGAGAGAGAGAGAGGAGGGAGGGAGATGGGGGGGGGAGAGAGAGAGAGAGAGAGAGAGAGATGGGGGAGGGAGATGGGGGGAGGGAGAGAGAGGAGGGAGAGAGAGGGAGGGAGAGAGAGGAGGAGAGAGAGAGGGAGAGAGAGAGGGAGGGAGGGAGGGAGGGAGGGAGGGAGAGAGAGAGGGGGAGAGAGAGGGAGAGATGGGGGGAGGGAGGGGAGGGAGGGAGAGAGGAGAGAGGAGGGGGGAGGGAGGGGGAGAGGCGAGGGAGAGGAAGAGAGCAGGAGCGTGAGGGTGGGAGAGGGAGGAGGAGAGAGGAGGGAGGGGGAGGGAGGGACGTGAGAGAGGGAGCGGAGGATTTGGGGAGGGGGGAATGATGGGAGAGAGGAGACGACGTAGAGTGAAGAGAGCAGAGTGGGGGGGGGTAGGAGGGAGACAGAGAGAGGGATAGGGGGCCGGAACATGAGAGGATGAGATGAGGGCGAGACATTATACGAGATCGGTAGAGAGAGTGGGGTTGGTCGGCGATCCCAGACACTTGAAGGGACAGAGACATTTCATTTCATTTTCATTTTCTTCTTTTATATCGAGGATAATGGAATAAACACTTATGTGCTTTTTTTTACATTCAGTCCCCTATGTATGCGGTTTTGTTAATTCTGTCATCTGTTCCACGGCACACATAGCCTAACTCTTACGAAAAGCGGGACAGGATTTTAACGTAGTGCGCAAAGATGTTCTGCGTGCGTTCGCTACACGAAGGGCATCGGTTTTATAGTCTCATCCGAAGAGACTCAAGATCGAGGAGACAAGAAGAGAGAGTAGAGAGAGAGAGAGAGATGAGAGAGAGGAGAGAGAAGAGAGAGAAGAGAGAGAGAGAGAGAGGAGAGAGAGAGAGAGAGAGAGAGAGAGAGAGAGAGAAGAGAGAGAGTGCTTGTAGTTAGTTGAAAGTTGTTTCTTTCTTTTTTCGTCTATTTACTCATTTATTTCTAGAATAATGGACTAAGCACTCTTGTGCTTTTTTATACCTAATCCCCGTGTGCATGTGATTTTTGTCAGTTTTGTCAATACCTGTGCTTTACTATCTCACAATTTAAGGGGACGGGATAGCTCAGTGGTCAGAGCACTCACTTTTCCCCAGCTAAGGTTAAGCAGCATCAAGCGTAATTACCACTTGGATGGGTGACCGTTTGCACGCCTTGGCTTCAGTACAGTCCCCCAGTTTACCCAGCTGTAAATGGGTACCTGCCTCTTTAGGGTCAGGGAAGGTAAAGCAGCGAGGGAGAGGAGATGGGCGCCGCCTTAAATATGCTGGCCCCTTAAGAATTTGATATCCCTGACACCTTAGTCCCCTATGACCACATAGGCTATGGGACACCTTTCTCTTCTGCTGTCCCAATGGACAGAGGAATGTATGTAGGTTGCGAGCAATATATAAGAACAATAAACAGAAAAACATTTATCACAGAAAGTACGAAAGATCTTATCTTTAAAAGTTTCACAAACGCATTCACGCACTCATACACAAACACACCTACACACACACGCGCGCACGCTCGCGAGGCACGCGCGCGCTTGCTTACACACACACACACACACACACACACACACATACACAGAGTCACACCCACCCAACCACACACACACACACAGAGTCCACCCACCCCCCACCCACAGAGTCACACCCACCCACACAGTTATCCCCCCCACACACACACAAACCCTAACCCACCCACACCCACACACCCACCCCACCCCCCACACACACAAACGTACACACAGACACACACACAGACAGACAGACACACATCCTAATCCCCCCCTCCACACACACAGTCCCCCCCCCTCCACACACACACACACCAACCCCCCACCCCCACTCCCCCCCCCTACCCCCCCCCCCCACCACCACCTACCCCACCACCCACACACCCCCCCACCCCCCCCCCCCCCCCCCACACACCCACCCTACCCCACCCCCACACAACACAACACCTGCGGCAAAAAACTGCACGAAGACGACAGACTCGAAGCTTCTGGGGCCTTCCACGCCCTTCAGACGAGGATAGGTCTTGATGCAGTACTGCAAGACGGCGACGAAAGCCCAGCAGCGGTTCCTCCTGTCGTGGTACAGCACGGGCTGCCCTACAAACTCCGTCAGCTCGGGCAGGCCGAAGCAAACTTCGCGGGTGCCGCTGATTTCGGAGTCCAAGGGGATGACGGAGACCTTGTAGAGGTTTTCTGTCCAGTCCGTGCGGGAGAAGAAAGCGCATTGCACGACGGCCAGAGCCGCTCCGTGCTGGTCGAAGATGGCGAAACGGGTGTTGTCCTGGAGTATATATAGAAAAGATTGAATGGGTGATGTGGGGTTGTTGTTGTTGTTGTTGTTGTTGTGTTGTCCTGTATAGAAAAAAGAGTGAATGTATAGGGTCTGTTGTTGTTGTTGTGTTGTCCTGTAGTAAGATTGAATGTGTAGGGCTGTTGTTGTTGTTGTTGTTGTGTTGTCCTGTAGTAAGATTGAATGTGTAGGGCTGTTGTTGTTGTTGTTGTTGTTGTGTTGTCCTGTATAGAAAAAAGATTGAATGTATAGGGCTGTTGTTGTGTTGTCCTGTATAGAAAAAAGAGTGAATTGTATAGGGCTGTTGTTGTTGTTGTGTTGTCCTGTATAGAAAAAAGAGTGAATGTATAGGGCTGTTGTTGTTGTTGTTGTGTTGTCCTGTATAGAAAAAAGAGTGAATGTATAGGGCTGTTGTTGTGTTTGTCCTGTATAGAAAAAAGAGTGAATGTATAGGACTGTTGTTGTGTTGTCCTGTATAGAAAAAAGAGTGAATGTATATGGGCTGTTGTTGTTGTTGTTGTTGTGTTGTCCTGTATAGAAAAAAGAGTGGAATGCATAGGGCTGTTGTTGTTGTTTGTTGTGTTGTCCTGTATAGAAAAAAAGAGTGAATGTATAGGGCTGCTGTTGTTGTCGGTTTTTCCCCTGTAACAAGATTGAATGTATAGGGTTGTTGTTGTTGTTGTTGTTGTTGTGTTGTTGTTGTTGTTGTTGTGTTGTTCTGTAACAATATTGAATGTGTAGGGCTGCTGCTGTTGTTGTCGGTTATTTTCCCTGTAACAAAACTGAATGTACAGGGCTGTTGTTGTTGTTG
>CM054157.1:2526013-2533513 GCA_028751875.1 Rapana venosa
TGGTGGTGGTGTCTTTGGTTACATGGCGGTGGTGGTGTCTTTGGTTACATGGTGGTGTCTTTGGTTACATGGTGGTGGTGGTGTCTTTGGTAACATGGTGGTGGTGGTGTCTTTATTTATTTTTTTTTTTTATTCTTTTATTTCGAGGATGATGGATTAAGCACTCGTGTTCTTTATTTTATATATCCAGTCCTCCTTGTGTCTACAGTTTTGTAAAATTGTGTCATCCGTTCCCACCGGGGACTCCTCCAAAAAGCGGAACAGGATTTAACGTGTGCGCAAGATGTTCTGCGTGCGTTCGCACACGGGGCCTCGGTTTATAGTCTCATCCGAAGGAATTTTGGGGAGAGTGGAGTCGGCACTGATGTTAACTTCAGAGGGTAAATCCTCTTGAACGAGAGTCGAACCCGGGTCAGCAGATCACGAGCGCAAAGCGCATCACTCTAACCACCAGGCTATCCCTATCCCGTTCCGGCTTCGATGTTATGCCTGTTGTGTCGTTAAGTGGTTGTTTGTCGTAAAGTGGACACAGGCTAAATGGAGACAACTCCTCCTCCCTAGATCTGAAAACTTTCTGACTCAGAATCATAATCAAAATCAGAACCAGAAAACGTTATTGGCATTAAGTGAGAACGAGACTTAACTGACGCCAAACATAGGTTTTATTCAACATTTCATAAAAGGTGTAGATTCTTATATTTAAGTAATTTGACTGCTCTCGCTCCTGTGAAAATTTACCTTCTCTTTTCCTTCAATCAAGTGATGTAGATTCTTATATTTAAGTAATTTGACTCTGCTCTTGCTCCTGTGAAAACTTACCTTCGATTTTTCTTCAATCAAGTGGGCTACAAATGCAACAGGCTGCAACTCGCAAGACAAGACGATTCCAATTCCGACAGTTCTTATTTTTCTTTGCGAGTGTTTCGATCGGGTAAAACAACAGATTTTTCCCAGGAAAGTTAGGGAGTACTCGTTTTATGGTGTGTGTGTGTGTGTGTGTGTGTGTGTGTGTGTGTGTGTGTGTGTGTGTGTGTGTAAAAGTGTGTTGACAGTTGACGTTTACAGTCTCAAATGAGTTTTTATTTCTGATATATCCTGTTATTGCCACTATTTTGGGTCGTGCTTTCCTGTGTATTGATATAAAACGATGTGCTGCGCAGTTTTAAAATGATTTCCAGCTACGATTGGACCAGGTGTGCGAGGTTGAAGGCCTTCATTCAGTCAGGCGACAAGAACACCATTTAACTACACCGTATAGGTCCCTTCATTATTAATAATAATAATAATAATAATAATAATAATAAATGGAATTTATATAGCGCTGTATCTTGCACAGACAAATCAAAGCGCTTGCACTCAACTCATTCTTACACAGTCATGCAACCAATAGCAAGTAATAGTTCTAACAAGTCCAAATGCACACACACGCACGCACGCACGCACGCACGCACGCACGCTCGCACACACACACACACACACACACACACACACACACTCGTCATACACTTTGGCAGGGTGATAGAATTTTTGGCTGTTGAAAAGCAGGGATAGCTATGAAATGAAACAGGATAGGAAATTCTTAGGTTTGAAACAAATATGTCTTGAGGCCAGATTTAAAAGTGTCACAAGAAGGTCTTTGGCGAAGAGAGATAGGGAGGCCATTCCAAATGGATGGACCAGAAACAGAGAAAGAGCGACGGCCAACAGTTGACTGGTTGAATCTAGGTGTTTGTAAGCACAAAGAATCTGCAGCTGAGCGAAGGGAACGAGAAGGGGTGTACAGGTGGAGACATTCACAAAGGTAGGAGGGTGCTGTTTTGTGGAGACATTTGTAACAGAGAGTACTGATCTTATAGTTTATTCTTTGTGGCACAGGCAGCCAGTGGAGAGATCGCAAGAGAGGGGTAATGTGCTCAGATTTTTTCTTTCTGAGGACTAGTCGAGCTGCAGAGTTTTGAATACGTTGAAGGGAGTGGATAGATGATGCTGGCAGACCAGCCAAAAGAGAATTGCAATAGTCCAGACGTGAAAGAATGAGAGATGCCACGAGTTTTGATGTTGCGTCTGTGGAAAGGTACTTTCGAATTGCACTAATACGCCGTAATTGATAGAAGCACGACTGGCAGGTCTGGGTGATGAATTTTTGCATAGAGAGTGTTGTCAATAATGACCCCTAGATACTTTACAGCAGTGGATAGAGGGATTGATGCATTGCCGAATTCTATTGAAGCTGTTGTAATGGAAGAGTTTGTTTTTGGTCCCTACAAGCATGGCTTCAGTTTTATCAGCGTTTAGTTGTAACTTGTTCTCTACCATCCAGTTTTGGATATCTTGAAAGCAGTAGGCTATATTTGTCAAGAGAGAAGGCAGATTTTCAGGAGTTTCACTGCTTAGAATCTGAGAGTCATCTGCATAAAAGTGATGGTTGATCTGATGACGGTTAATTATATGTGACAGTGGAGCGGTGTAGAGAGTGAAAAGAACAGGACCCAGAACTGATCCCTGCGGGACTCCACATTCCAGTCTGGCAGGTACTGACTGAATCTTGTTTACTGTGACTGTCTGGAATCGGTCAGTCAGGTATGAGCTAAACCAGGTGAGGGCTGTACCAGTAACACCAAACGTTTCTTGAAGACGGGAGAGAAGGATGGAGTGGTCAATAGTGTCGAAGGCTGCAGATAAGTCGAGTAGAGTGAGGAGGGAGATTGTCCCTGAGTCAGAAGCAAGTAGAAGCATGTTTAAGGTGTGAACTAGGGTGGTTTCAGTGCTGTGAATGGCGCGATAGGCAGACTGAAACGCAGGAAGAAGACTGTTGGAGAGAAGGTGGTTGTTGAGCTGTTTCAGAACTACTCTTTCAAGGACTTTAGAGATGAAAGGTAGGTTGGAAACAGGTCTGTAATTCTTCAGAATGTTAGGGTCAAGGTAAGTGATATTGAATAATGGAAAGGAGAGAAAAGGGAGTTTACTCTTAATACATGTGTGCAATGAAATACGTATCCTCTCTCTCTTCTCTCTTCTCTCTCTCTCTCTCTCTCTCTCTCTCTCTCTCTCTCTCTCTCTCTCTCTCTCTCTCAGTGGACGCTCAGAGTCGTTCTTAACACACACATGCTTATTCATTTCCCTACTACACAGTGTTAAGAACATTTGTATATTCTCTGTATATCTGTCTGTCTCTGTGTCTTATTTGTCTGTCTCTGTCTTTCTCTCTTTGATCTTCATCTAATTATTATTAGTAATAATATTTCATTATGTTAGTCATTTGAATCTTCCTTTGAATGTATCGAAAGCTGCTGATTATTACTGTTTGCATACGTTTGTTTATTTGGAGGTTATTCGCATTGGTGTGTGCTTGTCTGTTTGTTGCTGTTGGGTTTGGTTTCGGTTCTTCTGTTTTGATTGTGTGTGTGTGTGTGTGTGTGTGTGTGTGTGTGTGTGTGTGTGTGTGTGTGTGTGTGTGTGTGTGTGGGTGGGTGGGTGCGTGCGTGCGTGCGTGCGTGCGTGTGTGTGTGTATGTGTGTGTGTGTAGTTTTTCTTTACTTTTTTCTTCTTTTCTTTCTTTTTCTTCTTTCTTTTTTTTGGTGTGAGAGCATAGTGCAAAGAAACCCTGTGCTTGTCCATTTACTCTCAATAAACATTTCGAGTTCGAGTTCTCTCCCCATGTCTCACCTGCCGCCAGGGGAGAAGCCGACAGAGGACACGTGCTCCACAGACTCGTCATGTTCCAGAGTGCCCTTGACCCTGCCTGTCCCTATGTCCACCAGCTTGACCTCCGCCTGACCTTGACCCCCGCTGTGGCAGGCCACAAGGCCGGCAGAGGTGGACACGGTCAAGGTCTTCACGGCTCCCTTCAGGATGTGGTTGGTGTGCAGCACGTCGGCATCCAGGTTGTTCAAGTTCCACACCTGCAGATTCGTTGTTACAAAGATTTCATGGATTGGATTGGAACCGGATTGGAGTTAGTTTAGATTGGATTGGATTGGATTGGATTGTGTACCATTTTCAACCACAGCAGGTAGGTATCTCTGCTAAAATGTTGGCTGCTCTCCGCGGGAAGAGTGTCTCGACACAAAAGAACAACGCCACACTTGGGTTTTTCTTTTTTCCTGTTTAACTTTGTTCTCTTTTCCTGTTTATTTGTTATCTTTTTCTTTACAAAGAGCGGCTTTTTTTTTCTACAATAATTTGGCCAGGGACTAGCTATCTTTGTTACCGTGGGTTCTTTTGCCTGAGCTATCACTCTTTGTCTCTGCGCAACATGCATTAGAACCATCACTCCCTATCTCTGCTTTCGTCAAAAGTCTACGCTCAATTTCAAATCAGTTTCTAATCACGCGCACGTACACACGTACACGTACACACACACGTACACACACACACACACACACCCCACACACACACACACACACACACACACATATTAGAGAGACGGGAGACGGGATAGCCTAGTGGTTAGAACATTGCGCTCGCAATCTGACGACCCGGGTTCGATTCCCATTCAAGGGGGTATTCCCAGGAGTTAGCATCAGTGCAGACTCCACTTTCACCAAAAGTCCTTCGGATGAGACTTTAAACCGAGGCCCCGTGTGTGCGAACGCATGCAGAACATCTCGCGCACACGTTAAATCCTGTTCCGCTTTTCGTAAGAGTAGGCCATTGTGTTCCGGTGGGAACAGATGACAGAATTTACAAAACCGCACACACACACGGGGGACGGGATGTAAAAAAAAAAAAAAAAGCACATAAGTGCTTATTCCATTATCCTCGATATAAAGAACAAAATAAAAAATAAAATAAAATAAAATAAAATAAACACACACACACACACACACACACACACCACACACACCATCCTCGCCCACCCCCTATCCCACCCACCCCCACCCAACACACTCACCCTGACATCCCCCTCCTCTCTCAACACACACCACACACACAATCCTCGCCCACCCCCACCCACCCACCCAAACCTCACCCACCCCCACCCACCCACCCAAACCTCGCCCACCCCCCACCCAAACACACACACAAACCTCGCCCACCCCCCCACCCACCCACCCAAACCTCGCCCACCCCCCACCCAAACACACAATCCTCGCCCACCCCCCCACCCACCCTCGCCCACATCCACACAATCCTCGCCCACCCCCCACCCACCCACCCAACACCAAACCCCCCCCCCCCACCCACCCACCCCCCACCACAACCTCGCCACCCCCCCCCACCCCCCCACACCACAACCTCGCCCACCCCCCACCCACCACCCAAACACACACACCAATCCTCGCCCACCCCCCACCCACCCACCCAACATCCACACAATCCTCGCCCACCCCCCACCCACCACCCAAAACACACACACAATCCTCGCCACCCCCCCCCACCCACCCACCCAAACACACACACAATCCTCGCCCACCCCCCACCCACACCACCCACCCACCCAAACACACACACAATCCTCGCCACCCCCCACCCACCCACCCACCACCCAACACCACACACACATCCTCGCCCACCCCCACCACCCACCCACCCCACCACCCAAACACACACACAATCCTCGCCCCCCCCCCCCACCCACCCACCCACCCACCCAAACACACACACAATCCTCGCCCACCCCCACCCACCCACCCAAACACACACACAATCCTCGCCCACCCCCACCCACCCACCCAAACACACACACAATCCTCGCCCCACCCCACCCACCCACCCAAACACACACACAATCCTCGCCCACCCCCCACCCACCCACCCAAACACACACACAATCCTCGCCCACCCCCCCCACCCACCCAAACACACACACAATCCTCGCCCACCCCCCACCACCCACACCAAACACACAATCCTCGCCCACCCCCACCCACCCACCCAAACACACACAATCCTCGCCCACCCCCCACCCACCCAAACAACCATCTCGCCCACCCCACACACCAACACACCAATCCTCGCCACCCCCCACCCACCCACCCAAACACACACACAATCCTCGCCCACCCCCCACCCACCCACCCAAACACACACAATCCTCGCCCACCCCCCACCCACCACCCCCCAAACACACACAATCCTCGCCCACCCCCCCACCCACCCAAACACCAACACCAATCCTCGCCCACCCCCCCACCCACCACCCAAACACAATCCTCGCCCACCCCCACCACCCCACCCAAACACACACAATCCTCGCCCACCCCCACCCACCCACCCACCCAAACACCCACACAATCCTCGCCCACCCCACCCACCCACCACACAATCCTCGCCACCCCATACCTCACCCACACCCAACACACTCCCATTCCCTCCCTCCCTCCCCCCCCCCCCCTACCCCCTCCCCCCTCCCCACCCACCCACCCACCCACCCTCCCTCCCTCCCCAACCACCTACCCACCTGCAGCGTGTTGTCCTGCAGTAAGGTGACGGCCTTGTTGGTGGCCGGCGACATGAACAGCTTGGCTACGGGGGTCACAGCCGCCTGCAGCACGCGCACGGGGGCCCCGGAGCTGGCGGCCCAGACGAAGAGGTAGGTGTGGCGGCTGGCCACCACCAGGCGGTCGTCCGGAGTGAACCCCGCCCCGGAGAAGTTGGTCAGGGTCATCTTGAAGACCTCGTCCGGGCAGTGCTGAAGGCGGTAGACCATCCTCTCCCTCAGGGCGTCCACCAGGTAGAGCCATCGCCCGCATCGACACAGGAGCAAGTTCTGGTAGGTAGAGAGAGAGAGAGAGAGAGGGAGGGAGAGAGAGAGAGAGGAGGAGAGAGAGAGAGAGGGGAGGGGGAGGAGAGAGAGAGAGGAGAGGAGATGAGAGAGAGATGGAGAGAGAGAGAGAGAGAGGGGGAGAGAGAAGAGTGAGGGGAGTGTAACGTGCGTTAGTGCTGTTAGGACTGTTCCTTTCGGAGGATGTTGAGATCCACCGTTTTGGAGATAAAAATATTTTGGCTAAGAGACAAATCCAAGGGGGGGGGGGGGGGGGGGGGGAGGTTGTTTAATAATGTCTCAGCATATAATTACAGATAAGCGGCGCTTTGATTTGTTTGTTTTTACAAGATTCAGCGCTATATAAGTTCCATATGTTATTATTATTATTGTTATTATTATTATTATTGTTATTATTATTATCATAATTGGGACGGGATAGCTCAGTGGTCAGAGCACTCGCTTTTCCCCCCCAGCCAATGTTAAGCAGCGTCGAGCGTGGTTACTGAGTGGATGGGCGACCGTTTGCGTGCTTTGGCTTCAGTTCAGTCCCCTAGTTCACCCAGCTGTAAATGGGTACCTGCCTCTTTAAGGTCAGGGAAGGTAAAGCAGCGAGGGAGGAAAGATGGTCGCCGCCCTCAATATGCCGATCCCTGAAGAAGCTGAGGTCTCTGATGCCTTGCTCCCCTAACCACCCAGGTTATGGGGACACCTTTACTTTTCATACAGATAAACAAACATACCAATAAATCAGTGGCCAGAGCGATTTATTTCAGAGCTCGGAGGGTCCACGC
>CM054157.1:2538513-2543513 GCA_028751875.1 Rapana venosa
TCCCAACTGTGTCCCCGAAGTCGGAATGTGGCTACCTTTAATGATTTGGGGGTAGGAGGATGGGGGGGGAGAACGGTCGCATACGCAATGGAAATAAATATTCATATAATGTTTAAACAGACGCTACAGCCGAGTATCTAAGACCGTTTGATTCCATTGAGTTGTTGGTCGGAATCTCAGCAGCAATGACTGTTGATTAAGAGTGGGGATTTTCTACGAATGGAAGTGCAGACGTGCCTGTGCTTTGATTCCCTTTACGTATATACTCATGCAGAAAATGAAATATGCACATAAAAGATCCTGTAGTTCATGACAGTGTCTAGGAAGATAGGGAAACGCGAATATACACAGCCCACATCCTGCACAAAGACATCAGCTGCTCTGAAGTCGGACTGTGCTACAAGCACAGAAGACCTGGCACGGTGCTCCCCACCTAGTGAGGGAACGCAGAGGTGAAGAGAAGAGAAACAGATATTGAATAAGGATATCATTATGATTATGCAACCTTAACAGCAACACAGCATGACAAATCCTTCGGATGAGACTAGAAACCGAGGCCCCCTGTGCGAACGCACGCAGAACATCTTGCGCACACGTTAAATCCTGTTCCGCTTTTCGTAAGAGTAGGCCATTGCGTGCCGGTGGGAACGGATGACAAAATTTACAAAACCGCATACACACGGGGACTGGATGTAAAAAAGCACATAAGTGCTTATTCCATCATCCTCGATATAAAAGAATACATTTTATTTTTAAGTTTCTTTTTCGCTCGGCACAACAGGAAAATCAGTAAAGCTTTTGCTTTTGGAAACTAGCTACTGTGTTCTATTTCTGTTAATATGCTTTCAAAGATCTCTACACCATAATCGTAAATTGAGGCGGGGGAGTGGAGGGGGGGGGGGGGTGAATAGCCTAGTGGTTAGAACGTTAAGCTCGCGATCTGACGGCTCAATCTTTGATGTTATGCATCCAGTTCTTCATCTGTCTGCGTGCCCCTGCGTCTTCCTCGTTCAAGTGTCCCCTGTAGGGTAGTCTTAGCAAGAGAGTTATGAGGCGTGACGTGACCACACCACGCCAGCTTCCTCCTCTGTACTACAACAGCCAGAAAGGGGTTGGTTCCTGTGGCCCAGCTTCCATGATCACCCCTTGCCACACTGACTCGTTGGTTCGGTGGTCCCGTCAGGAAATAATAATAATGATGATGATAATAATAATAATAATAATAATATGGAATTTATAGAGCGCTTTATCTTGCAATTACAAATCAGAGCGCTTCCATTCAATCCGCTCCTACACAAGCAACCAACAATGATTAACAATATTCTAACAAATTCAAATGCACACACACACACGCGCGCGCACACACGCACGCACGCACACACACACACACACACACACACACACACACACACACACACACACACACACACGCACACACACACACACACAGGTCGTACATTTCAGCAGGGTGATGGAATTTTGGCTTTTAAAGGCAGGAACAGATATGAGATGAAACAAGAGGGAAAAATCTTAGGTTTGAGGTTTTGAGGTTGGATTTAAAGCTGTTGTAAGTAGGCTTTTCACGAAGGGAGGGAGGGAGGTCATTCCAGATTGATGGACCAGAAATAGAGAAAGAGCGACGCCAACAGTGGATTGGTTGAATCTAGGTATTCTAAGCCCAGGGTATCTGCAGCAGAGCGGAGGGAACGAGGAGTGTACAGGTGAAGACATTCACAGAGATATGAGGGTGCTGTTTTGTGGAGACATTTGTAACAGAGGGTACTGATCTTGTACTTTACTCTCTGTGGCACAGGCAACCAGTGGAGAGATTGCAGGAGAGGAGTAATATGCTCAGATTTTTTTCTTTTTGAGGACTAATCGAGCTGCAGAGTTTTGTATGCGTTGAAGGGAGTGGATAGATGATGCTGGCAGACCAGCCAAAAGAGAATTACAATAGTCCAGACGTGAAAGAATAGGAGATGTGACAAGTTTGGATGTTGCATCAGTGGACAGGTACTTTCCTAATATGAAATGTGTAGAGGCCTAATGAGTGACTTCACTTCAAAGGCTTGGATAGTCTTTTGTAGTTCTGTGGTCACGGTCCTGATTTCACACCTGTGCAGCAGTATGGCAATGACAAGTGTTCTAAACAACTGTAATTTTGTTGGAAGGATGATCTCTTTGCTTTTCTAAATCCTATTCAACTCCTAATGCACACGCAGTGTGAACGAAAGACACAGAAAGCATAAAGTGGGAAGAAAATGAGAAAGGGAGAAAAGGAACAACAGCGAGAGGATGAGAGAAACAAATAGGAATAAATGGAGAAAAAAGAGAACAGAGAGAGACAGACAGAGAGACAGAGAGACAGAGAGAGAGCGAGAGAGAGCGGGGAGAGAGAGGGAGAGAGAGAGAGGGGGGGGAGAGAGAGAGAGAGAGAGAGAGAGAGAGAGAGAGAGAGAGAGAGAGAGAATGAACACATTTTTTAAATTTTTTTATTTTATTATTTCCAGGAGAGAGAGAGAGGAGAGAGAGAGAGAGAGAGAGAGAGAGAGAGAGAGAGAGAGAGGAGAGAGAGAGAGAGAGAGAACAACAGGGGGTGGGGTGGTTAGAGAGATAGGCATACCCAGACAGGGACGGGGACAGACACACACAATCAGGCAGACACAGAAACTGAGAAAAAACAAGAAAAGAAGAGAGAAAAAGACAAGAGACCACAAGGAAAACAAACAACTACGAAGAAGCCAAACAAGCAAACCCTCTCACCTTGAGGCAGGTGCTGTAGTAAGACTTGGCCGTCATTAAGATGCCATCGGGACTGCTGAAGACGTCCACATCAACGGCCGACCTGGCCTCCAGGTCACACTCGTACTGCAGCGGCCCCCCAGGCGCGGCATACAGCTGAGCCACCGGCACCAAGGGGCAGCACATCTGAGCTGCCAGATCACACTGCTTCACCAGCTCCCGGATAGCCGGGTAACGCGCGATGTGCGGCAGCAGACGACCCGAAATCTCTGTCCCCAAGCGGTCAGGGTCCTGGTGCAGCGTCGTACCCGACATCCGCAGAACATCCGCCACCAGGTCGGTCTCGGGGTCGTCGAAAAGCGCGAAATCGGCCAGGACCTGCTGCACGGAGGTGGCCCGCAGTTTGGCGTGCAGCCACTGGTAGTTGCAGAAACAGGCGGAGCGGAGGAGGTCGAACTGGTAGCTGAAGAGCAGCGCGAAGGGCAGCTCCGACATCTTGCGCAGGTTGAACCTCTCGCTGACCTCCGAGCTGCGGAAGACGAGAGGCATGTCCGGCACGAACCTGCAGGCCTTGCCCTGGTCACTGTCCAGCCGCAGACGGCTCATCACGGCTTTGGAGTAGGTGAAGGGTTTCTGCGCGCTGCCGCTCCACGCGCCTTGGAAGTACTCCGCCAGCGTGCGGTACACGTGCTCGCGCCGAACGCTGTCCTTGCCGAGGTACCTGGCTTGGGCGGCGTCCACGAACTGCTGGTGGTACCAGGACAGGACGCTCACCTCGTCGGCGTCTCTCTCCACCAGGAAGGCGGCGATGTCCAGGAAGAGCCGCGGCCACAGGGAGGGCGGGACGCGCCTGGTGGGCGGCTGCCAGAACACGAAAATGGAGTTCAGGACCTGGTCGTCCAGGGACAGCACGTCCTCCAGCTCGCTCTCGCTGAGGCCTCGGCGGGCGGCGGTGATGTAGCCCAGGGAGTGGGAGACGAAGGTCTTGCCGTGCTTGTCCTCCAGACGTTCCAGAAGTTTGTGGATGGAGGCTTCGATCGTGTGCTGGAGAGCGTTGGCCGGGACCTCGTCGTAGGACCGCCAGCGTGCTGCCTCCTGGAGAGAGAGGGAGAGAGAGGGATGGGGGGAGGGAGGGAGGAGAGAGAGAGAGAGAGAGAGAGAGAGAGAGAGAGAGAGAGAGAGAGAGAGAGAGAGAGAGAGAGAGATAATGCGAATGCGAAAGTTTTATTCATTATAGGCCTTGGCCCCTCATGAAGGGGGTGTGTGTATATAATCAACATTCCAAAACATGTTGCATAAGAAACATATATGAACAGAAGAATAATACCTCAAGTACAGATAGTATTTCTAATTTTAAAAGCTTTATACAAATAAATTGCTAGTCGCTTATTAATGCGTTCGTTAGTAGATGACATAAGTATACAAAGTCTAAACATGGAAGGACAGCTCACATATTTTTGCGGTATCAACTGAATTCTAAGATCATTTAACATAGGACAACATAATACAAAATGAACTTCGTTATCGACAGACCCCTTACAGACAGAGAGAGAGAGAGAGAGAGAGAGAGAGAGAGAGAGAGAGAGAGAGAGAGAGAGAGAGAGAGAGAAGAGATGAAAGAGAGAGAAAGAGAGAGAGAGAGAGAGAGAGAGAGAGAGAGAGAGAGAGAGAGAGAGAGAGAGAGAGAGAGAGAGAGAGAGAGAGAGAGAGAGAGAGAGAGAGAGAGAGAGAGAGAAAGAGGCATAGGTCAGTGTCCTTCATTTAAAACTGTGCAGTACTGGATCACAAAGTAAAATCGTGACCGTTTGAAAAAGCTGCATTTGTAAAACAAAAGCTGTGCATCGTACTTCTTCCAAAATGGTCATCAACAACATCATAATCATCGATCCATGTGCACGCACGCACGCACCCACCCACACCCACAATCCCCACCACCACCTCCTCCACCACCACTACCAACCACCACCACCACCACTACCACCACCACCACTACCTCCTCCACCACCACCACTACCATCATCACCACCACCACTACCACCACCACTACCTCCTCCTCCACCACTACCTCCTCCACCACCACCACCACCACCACCACCACCACCACCACCACCATCATCACCACCACCACCACCACACCCACTCCCTCCTCACTGACCTGGAAGGTAAGGGTAATGAAGAGGGGCAGCGTGCAGTGCTGGAAGGCCTGCTGGATGAGGCGCCACTGAGGCAGGGTCACCTGTCGCGAGGTGCTGTCCAGC
>CM054157.1:2546013-2548513 GCA_028751875.1 Rapana venosa
ACACACACACACACACACACACACACACACACACACACACACAGAGGTTATACACTTTGGCAGGGTGATGGAGTTACTCTATACATCATGCATTGATTTGTTTATTTATTCGTGACCATGCCATTTTTACGACTATTCTCGTAAATGCATGATAAAGTCAACCCGTTCACTAATACCTGTCATTTTGTTTAAGTTATTTCATGGTATTAAGTAATGAATGAAACTTTTGTGCGCGATATTACTAATAAGAGATCATGTTTAAGACAATGTGAGTATTATACTTCATTGTGATTCGTAATGCCTTTATCACATGATTACTTCAAATCTAACTACTTTTGGAAATAGTTTGGTCGGCCATTCGGTCTGTGGCCAGCTTGGCTTTGAAATAGCAACAAAGAAAAAAAGGATGGTTTAGTCTCATGCACTGAATTTTAATTTTATTCTTTTATATCGAGGATAATGGAATAAGCACTATGTGCTTTTTTACATCCAGTCCCCGTGTGCATGCAGTTTTGTCAATTTTGTCATCTGTTTCCACCGGCACACAATGGCCTACTCTTCCGAAAAACGGAACAGGATTTAACGTGTGCGCAAGATGTTCTGCATGCGTTCGAACACGGGGCCTCGGTTTATAGTCTCATCCGAAGGACTTTGACACTCAGTTCGATTTTTTGTCAAACTGGGAAGAAAGGGCGAGGCTGGGAATCGAACCCAGAACCTCACGGTTAACTTGTTGGCAGGCAAACGTCTTAACCATCCTGCCACCTTAATAAGAACTGTAGCACAACAAGCAAGCGGTTAGGTTTCACAATGGCGATGTATTCCCTTGTATTTTCTGTTACTGTTTCAGAATGCTTGTTGTGGCAGATGGACCACCAACAGCTGCGTGCCATGGACTATCTGTTCGACGAACAACACTCAGAACAACAGGCCCGGCAAGCTGCCACGTCTCACCTGGTGGCAGATGGAATACAAGAGCTGCTGGATGGTGGAGCACTTGGGGCTGATGCCCACAAAGCGGACCACCAGCGATGTCTTCATGGTGTTGGGCAGGGCGGCCATCCAGCTGTGCACAAGCGAGGTGACTTTGGCCAGGAAGGAAGTCTTGCCTACCCCTGACTCACCGTGGACCACCAGAATCTGGCTGCTCTCTTGGCTGAGGTACTCGCGGATAGACATCAGTGGAACCTGTCAGGTCACCAGGAAATATTAGATAACTAACACACACACCACACACACACACACACACACACACACACACACACACACACACACACACACACATCCACAAGTTTCCAGCACTCCTGGCCGAATAAGTTTTAATCATCAGCCATCAATATTTCACCGACTGTTCAGAGGCAGCAGTTGTGAAACAATTCCTTTCTCCCAACAGTTGGATTTTAACACTTATCCCGTCACTGACCATAGCGCTCTGTATTGTCACTGACCATGGCGCTCTGTATTGTCACTGACCATGGCGCTCTGTATTGTCACTGACCATGGCGCTCTGTATTGTCACTGACCATAGTGCTCTGTATTGTCACTGACTATGGCGCTCTGTATTGTCACTTACCATGGCGCTCTGTATTGTCACTGACCATGGCGCTCTGTATTGTCACTGACCATGGCGCTCTGTATTGTCACTGACCATGGCGCTCTGTATTGTCACTGACCATAGTGCTCTGTATTGTCACTGACTATGGCGCTCTGTATTGTCACTGACCATGGCGCTCTGTATTGTCACTGACCATAGTGCTCTGTATTGTCACTGACTATGGCGCTCTGTATTGTCACTTACCATGGCGCTCTGTATTGTCACTGACCATAGCGCTCTGTATTGTCACTGACCATGGCGCTCTGTATTGTCACTGACCATGGCGCTCTGTATTGTCACTGACCATGGCGCTCTGTATTGTCACTGACCATGGCGCTCTGTATTACGATCTGGCCTGGTCACACCCCAATGGCCTCGAAACTTTGCAGTGACTAAGTCCTGCAGCGTACTGCTGCCTTCATCACAGAAACTGAGTTGTCCATATGACAAACGCAAGAGAAAGAAAAGGGGCATTAATATAGGCAACTAAGGTTTCACGCTGAGCTATTCAGCATGGAACTCAAACCAAGACTAAAGAGGTGAGATATCTACACTAAAATCAGCACTCTGACTTACTTCATGCATTCGGATATGCATCCTCACATATACATCATCATCACCATCATTATCATCGTCAACTTCATCGTCATCAACATCATAACTATCACCATCACTATCACCATCATCATCTCCTCCTCCTCCTCTCATTATCATGACCTCACCTCCCTCCCCACAAAAGTGAGGCACCGAGCAGTCACCATGTTCCAGTGGGCGACCACCTCGTGGTAGAGTTCGTCGGCCGCCAGCTGATCGTAGCGCAGCATGTTGCGGTCCACCAGAGCTCGCGTGGTGTGGTAGAAGTGGTCTGTCAGCAGCTGCACGTGGTCCCTGTGGTCCTCTGGGTCG
>CM054157.1:2558513-2563513 GCA_028751875.1 Rapana venosa
TGATGTGAAGTCTTCTGCATACCAAACAAGGACGGTCACTGTGGCTGAGTTCGGCTTTCACCCCGAGGGTCCATGAAGTCGGGGGTTCGAGTGTTGGCAGCAGCATCTGTTCAAGTGAGGGTGGGATTTTACAATCTCCCGGATCAACAAAATGTGCAGATACACCAGTGCCGCGTTGTGTATTTACGCATACAGAAGATCAAATGCGCATGTTTCAGTTTACATAATTCATGTCAGCACTCGGTACGTTATGGAAAGGCGCGCATACCCAGAATGCACCCTGCTACCTGGAGACGGATGGGCTGCGCCAGGTTCAACTTGCCCAAGAGACATTGCCTGAAAAATTCAGTGCCGTGCCCCAACGATTCCTCGAGGAGTTAATGGAGAAAAGAGAGAGAGAGAGAGAGAGAGAGAGAGAGAGAGAGAGAGAGAGAGAGAGAGAGAGAGAGAGAGAGAGAGAGAGAGAGAGAGGAGAGAGAGAGAGAGAGGAGAGAGAGAGAGAGAGAGAGAGAGAGAGAGAGAGAGAGAGAGAGAGAGAGAGAGAGAGAGAGAAAGAAAGAAAGAAAGAAAAGAAAGAAAGACAGAAAGAAAGAAAGAAGGAAAGAAAGGCTACCAAGCTCCTCCCTATGTTTTCACTGCTTCTGACAAAATCGGCTCACCTTTGAAGGTGGAGGAGATGAACATCTTGATGACCTTTGACTTGATTCTGGGAACCTGGGTGAGCTGCAGGGTGCCCTGCAGAAGGGAGGATACAGTGTCGTAGTCCTCGTCCTTCAGGTGCGCGTATCTGAAACAACAACCTAAGCTGGTCAAATCAAATCACCTTCTTTATTCCAAAAAAAAGAAGGAAAAACTCAAACTATTTGGGTACATGGAAAAACATACAACTGTCCACATCATCATCAGCAATTGAGATTCAATTCAAGGCAACCCACCACAGAAAACATGAAAACATACTTGTTTTGACATTAGGAGTATCTTTCACCAACCCCACCTATACTCTGTTGTTGTCTAAAAGTTAGCTGGCTAAAGTCAAACTCGTCCATTCATCGATGTTGTTCCATCTCCTCTCCGTCTACACCCCCCCCCCCCCCCCACCTGACTTTGCCTTGAAGTATGGTCTGTGTACGGCCTAAGGATCTGGTGACTTTTTTTGGTTCTGAACATCGTGGCTTTGAACACCCTTTGCACAAGCGGCACGTTACTTTCTAATGTTGGCCTGGTCGTCAGTGGCCTGCTATTAAGGTCTGTGTTTTACAAAAATGGAAAAAGACTGAAATCATTGCTGTGCGCTCACTACCAATATATAAATAGGAATGTGTAGTGTTGAAAAAGCGAGATATAAATCTGCAATAAAGAGGCACTGAAAATGTTGCATGTAGTTGCTCCAAGACCAGTGTATGCCTGCATAAACTGGAGCTGCGTAAAGTTTGAAAACTAAAGAACTGAATGCGACTAGTTGAAAATCATCACCAGATGAAATCAAGTCAGTAATGACAAGTTCGGTACCCACTCAACTTCAAAAAAAAGTCTGTCTTCCCAAGAAATAATTATAGAAAAAAAATGTGTTTATAAATGACGACTTAATGCTTGGAACATAAAGTACTTCACAAAATGTGACGTGCTCATGCTCTTGTTCTCTTCCAGTCCTGTTGATTGTTATATTCTTAAAGAACTGAACACACCGAAGGGAAATGATACGATACGAGTTAACGTCATTCCGCGGCAGGGCATGTCAGTCACTGGCGCACAACACACGTACTGTGACAAGAGGTTCACGTTGAAGCAAATTTTTTAATCAACACTGACTATGGTCAAACCTTCACTGTGCGGATACCTCTAGCTGCGACAGTTTGTTATTTTTATTTATTGTATTTTATCCCACTTTAAGTCACGAGATTTCTCTGCGTGAAATTCGGGTGCTCTCCCCGGGGAGAGCGCGTCGCCACAAGAGCAGCGCCACCCTTTCTTTTTTTTTTTTTTTTTTGGTCTGCAACTGTATTTGTTTTCCTATCAGAGTGGCTTTTTTTTCTAAGAATTTTGCCAGGGACAACTCCCTTGTTGCCGTGGGTTCTTTTACGTGCGCTGTTGGGGGTCTTTTTAATCGAGGATAATGGAATAAGTACTCAGTTGTCAGTTGTCAGTGTCAGGCTTGTCTTTTAATGATGTCTGCATCGTTCAAGTGAAAATCGATAACCACAGACACCACAGAAAAGCGGACAGACGTCACCACATGAAATGTTCCGGAAAGAAGAAACACCTAGTACCTCCCAAATCAAACGGTGCTTTGTGCAGTTTACGTTATAATCAATCTGAAATAGCGCGCTTTGCGCTGTGTGCAACAGGACGCAACGAGGTAAGAAATCATAGGGCCAAAGCACTTCCCCTCGTGGTAAACATTGCCCACTTAAGTATGTAAGAACACTTTTCAGTTCTCTTACAATGCAATACTCTAGGTCACTTAATTCAACAAGTGAAGAACTGACCTCAAAATTTGATTGCAAACCACCCCACTGCATTCTTCACCCCACCCCCAAGAAAAAAAACACCACGTGAATATTATAAATGCATAATAATACAGTGTGTTTTCTCCATTAAATGAGAGGCAGACGCTAATACGAAGATAGAAACACAGAAGGATCACACACACACACACACACACACACACAAGGATCTCTCACACACACACACTCACACACTTACCTGAGGCGGGCATTTCGCTGCTCCTGGGTCACTGGCTTCCGTGTACCACGTGCGGACACGATCACCCTGTGACCTTCACCTTCCTTCTCCCATTTATCTTCTTGGTGTCGGTATTTCAGTGGACCACTGAAGTCTGCGTCAAAAAGAAAAAAAAAATCATCTGTAGACCAACACACTTGAACACATCATAAGAAAGGTTGGGAATAGGAATAGTAGGTGAAGCACACTACGCCTTTGATGCCATTCACAGAGAGAGAGGGAGACAGACAGAGAGACTTTGGGGCAGTAGGGAGGTGAACGAATTTAAATATCTGTTTATGTGCCATCCATTTGTAAGTATTTATCATTTTGTTTTACTCAAGTCTAATACGAGAACAGAGCCATGTGAACGCATCCTGGTATAGTGGAGTACAGCACGGCACAGCACGGCAAGGTACGGTATGGTATGGTATGGTATGCGGCATAGTATAGTATTGTATGGTGAGGCATAGTATAGTATAGTATAGTATAGTATAGTATAGTATAGTATAGTATAGTATAGTATAGTATAGTATAGTATAGTATAGTAGGGTAGGGTAGGATAGGTAGGGTAGGGTATAGTTTACCGTACACTATACTACACTACACTAATATGTATGTTTGTACATCGTGTCCGACGATAACCTCCAAAACAGCAGAGGAGGCAGCTGCTGTTTTGGAAACTGGGCAGAAATTTGATTACAGTGGAGATGCCTTGCCCACAGCACATCCCCACTCTCTCGGCCAAGTGGGCATAAGGACAGTCAGCGTTGGAGATGCTCTCCAAAGGCCAACCAGCCCCCAGGGCTGCAGCACATAAGGACTGTGCGAGTCAAGCCTCCTAGCCAGTGAGTCATAGTCGATCACTAAAGACTAAGCTGTACAGTGGAATTCCATGACTGGGAAAGCCACTGGTCATACAGCCTCTCACTTTGCTGTTGTCCCCAGCGTCAATGGTTTAATCAAGAACTGTGATAAAGCCCAGGCGCTGACGCATAAGACTACACTACACTAAACTACAATAAAATACAGCACATTACAGCACAGTTAAAGGCATCAAACTGAATACAGTAAAGCCTATACACACCCTCAGCCCCTGAAGGCACATGACCAGGATGTGTGAGTGAAGCTAAAGGCTACATGTTGCACTGCTCTACAGTTAATCAACTCGGCAATAACTAGACTTGACCTTACGGCTGATGACGACACTTGATCGTAATCCTGAATAACCTGGAGTGGACGCCAATAGTAGTCATTAACTGATGATGTACACAACATGAGACATTGCTCTGCTGGGAGTTGAAAAGAAGTGTGTTGAAGAAACGAGATTCAGTTGGTAAATGGTTATGTAGCGGGGAAATAGTAATAATATATGAGTGTAAAAGCTATCGCGAATTTTTTTGGTCTGGGTCGTTTCATATGCGTGTGTGTGTGCACGCGCGCACACACACGCATGAGTGTCAGTCACACCACAAAACGGGGGGGGGGGGGGGGGGGGGGGGGGGGGGGGGGGGGGGGGGGGGGGGGGGGGGGGGGGGGGGTACAGCCGAGTGGCTAGACCTTCAGCTCGTGATCTGGATCGAGCCACCAGGGAGGTGCCCGTTTTAAGGGATTGTACCCTTGAGTTAAACATCAGTACTGACTCGTTTCCCAAAAGTCCTTCAGTTGACACTATAGACTGACGCCCCGTGTGCGAACGCACGCCAAAACGCCTTGCACACACATTTAAACCCGTTCCGCCTTTCGAAAGTGTAGGTCATTTCGTGCCGGTGGGAACAAATGACAAAACTAAACAAACAAACAAAAACCCGCATGCACACAGGTATCGTGTTTAAAACACCGTCCCCGAAGGTGGAATCCGGTTACCTTAAAGATAGGTCACAACGGTCGCAAATGTTCACCATTAGTGAACCTGAGCTGTAGCTAAGGAACAAAAAAGGAAAGAAAGAAATGTGTTTATCGTTCTTGTATATAAATGATCTATGAATTGTATAAGAATGAATGTAGGTTGGGGGTTTTTCCCATGCAGTTATCCAAAAGAGATGAAGCACAATGATAGGGAAAATATAGCCACAAAAAAAGAGCTTGCGTGAATTGTTATTCAGAATGTGTTTTGTTTTAGGTGATTGAAGTAGCCTGGGTGTGTGTGTGTGTGTGTGTGTGTGTGTGTGTGTGTGTGTTGTGTGTGTGTTGTGTGTGTTGTGTTGTGTTGTGTGTGTGTGTGTGTGTGTGTGTGTGTGTGTGTGTGTGTGTATGTATGTATGTGTGTGTGTTTGACG
>CM054157.1:2571013-2573513 GCA_028751875.1 Rapana venosa
AAATGGTCAAACGACGACAGGCTTATGCCTAGAACATTGGCCCGATAGAACTAGCCTAGATCTAAAGATTCTGTAACGTAGTCGCTTACAAAGCAGTTACGTATTGAGAGAGAACAAAAATCAATCTGGCGACCAGTTTGTACAGAGTGAAACTGCCAATATGTACAGTGGACGATAATCCGTCCAGGATAAGAACGTGTTCCTTCGTATCAAAGCTGTATGGCTATCGGAAAATTGAGACAGAAGTGAGGAGGATAAGGCTTTGAGTTGAAAGTCGGCTCTATTTTAATGGGAAAAAAAATCTGGGGACTTAGCCTGGCACTGTTGGTGGATCACCAGGCTTGTATTTTCAAGATTGCAAGCTCAACTCCAAGTCACCCTAAGTCAGTTTTAGGCTAATGCCAATCTTACTTATTATTGAGACCAGTATTGTCACATTCTAAGCAAGTGAGTGTGTGCGTGTGAAAAGAAAGATTGTGTGCATAATGGTATTGGTGGCTTTCGCCATGCTAATCATAAAACATCGAGTCCAAACTTTATTCTTTTAAAAAGCAAAATAAGCCTTTAACAAAATTACACATACACATGAAGGTCAGCTCTACGAATCAAAACAAAAACAGCAGCACACGGTGTTGCTAGGTTGACCGAGAGTGCCCACAAACTAATGAACCATGCAACAATAGGACTTCACCTGGGCTTTTTGCAGTGGGACTAGACCTGAACGCATGGTGCTACGGAATTATTAATCTCCCCCTCCTCATAAGCTCTCCCGGGCGTCGTTGGTGGCGATTGACCGAGATAGACTCAACTTCTGCATGTTCGAAAATGAAGCCGAGAGAATTTCGACAAAGTTTAGGTTACAACCTGTCTTTTGGCGAAGAGTCCCTGGTGGGGGGGTTTTTCTTCTATTCAATCTGGCAAAATTCAAGTGGTGCGTAGTTCAGATACAAGTCAATGGAACACAAGGACAGTGCTATACAGTTCAATACAAATCAATATAGATCTATTACAATGCAGCGCTGTAACGTCACAGTCACAGAATACAACACCCGCGCGCATTGCTGTGTGAACGATACTTCCTGTTAGAACCTACAAGCGCAGCCTGCAAGTAGACGTCTTCTTATCTCCCTTAACTCATGACGGAGTCTTTGGAACGCTGCACTGAACTTTTTTTTAAATTATCAGGTCTTTTTTTTTTCTCGCTTTCTTTTCCGTTCTTCGGCTGGAGTTCCCAGGTTCACCAATGGCGAAATTCTTGAATGTGCAAACGTTTAAGCCCCGCCAATAAGGTAGCCACATTCCGACTTCCTGGATTATATCTAAACACAACACCAGTATTCATGTGTTTTTCATTTTAAAACAAAAATGTTGTGGTCATCTGTTCCTACCCGCGAAGTGTGTGTGTGTGTGTGCGTGCGCGCGCGTGCGAGAGCGAGAGAGAGCGTCAGTGTAGATGGTCGGGTCTAGTCTTTGGAAAGGCAGAACGGTTTTACTGAATGTGTGCGCGAGATGTTCTGTGCAAGTTCGTACATAGAGCATTGGTTTATAGTACCTCGGAAGGACTTTTTCGGAGGAGTGGAGTCAGTTTGGGTGTTAACTCCGGGGAAAAATTAATCTCCTTGAACGGGAATCTCGGTGGTGGTTCGAACCTGGGCTCCGTCTCCAGCTGTTCAAATGGCTGGGACAAACGCTCTATCCACGTGGCTATCCCGCCCCCACCGCGTCATTTCATGTCTATATCATTATTGATATATGTATTATTTGTTTATTCCTGCTGCTGCTGTTCTGTTGTTGTTTTTGCTGCTGATTCTGCTGCTGTTATATTTCTTTTAAATTTAATATGTTTATGTCGATGTGCATGTTGTATTTGACTTCCCACCACACAACAAAGTTCACTTGGAGACATTGAGGATGTTCGGGCTTTGACTTTGACTTTGACTTAGATCCCTCCAGAGGTGGGAAGGCAAATAGCACTCAGCCAGACTAGCAGAGTAGAAGGGGGCTGTTGCTACATAGCCTGCTGTAGACCAGCCTGTTTCAGGGCAGCTGGAGAAACAACGTGTGTGTGTGTGTGTAGGTGGGAGGGGGACAGAGAGAGAGAGAGAGAGAGAGAGAGAGAGAGAGAGAGAGAGAGAGAGAGATATTTTATTTATCAATTTATTAATTCTTTTATTTCGAGGATAATGGAATAAGCATTCATGTGCTTTTTTTTTTTTTTACATCAAAGTCCCCGTGTGTGTGAAGTTTTGTAAATTTTGTCATCCGCCTACTCTTCCGAAAAACGGAAGGGGTTTTAGCACACGGGACCTCGGTTTATAGTCTCATCCGAAGGACTTTTAGGGGGAGTGGAGTCGGCACTGATTTAACATCCTCTTGAACGGGAATCGAACTCGGGTCAGCAGATCACGAGCGCATCACGCTAACCACCAGGCTATCCCGTCCCCAAGAGAGAGAGAGAGGGGGGGGGGGGGGGGGGAGGAGGTATTTCAGGGTTATGGAA
>CM054157.1:2576013-2593513 GCA_028751875.1 Rapana venosa
ACGCATACCAGAGAGGTATCCAGAGAACGCATGCCAGAGAGGTATCCATAGAACGCATGCCAGAGAGGTATCCAGAGAACGCATGCCAGAGAGGTATCCATAGAACGCATGCCAGAGAGGTATCCAGAGAACGCATGCCAGAGAGGTATCCATAGAACGCATGCCAGAGAGGTATCCAGAGAACGCATGCCAGAGAGGTATCCAGAGAACGCATGCCAGAGAGGTTCCAGAGAACGCATGCCAGAGAGGTATCCAGAGAACCCAATCATCGGCCATTTGACCAGGGTCCAGTCAGAGCTGAATTATAGAGACTGACACTGGCCTGTTATAAAGAAAGCCCCTGAATCAACATAGCCAACAGGCAGCAGCAGAGGTGAAGACTTAACCCTTTCATTGTGCTTAGGTGTCAACCCCTGCTTGTCCCCCACTATCAACCCCTCCTCCTTTCTTCCCCATATCTGCCCTCATTGCCCCCCCCCCCCCCCCCCCCCCCCCTTGTTCTCCAGTGAAGCATGCCAAGGCTGAATTGGGAACAGCCTGGGTGTAGTGTCGCTAAGTGTGTTTATTGTCCTTAATTGGTGTAAGACGTTCAACTGTGCGAACCCGGTCCATAAGTAACCAAAAAGTATCTTTAAAACTGCTTAGTGCATTGTCTTTGAATCAGCACAGATATGAGGATGGTTAAAGTTTAACGCCACAGAAGATGTTAATTAAGCAAAACCTCGTTAGGGACTGTGAACATTTTAAAAGAACACTACCGAACTTTACTGCAAAGATCTGTAGAGTTTGACTGGTTCGAAGATATACACTGGTGTGTAATAACATCAATTAATTAAGGGGTATTGTCAAGGCCCATTGATATCGGGTTGAGAGTGACTCATTTTAAGCAGAATGCAGACATTTCTTATACTAAATACCATATGTAGCATTTCACACAAAGTTCCCAGTTCTTGCCTCTATCAAGATTGACCACTTAACGACAAGAACCGCTTAATGACACCCATTTTGACAGCAATAGGAATGGACTTTCTCTAGGTCTTTGTATGCAGAGAGTGGATATGTCCTATACAAGTATATCTATACAGCATATAACAGTCTGCTCTTTTGTTACTTGGGCTTCATTGGGGGCAAGATCTATGTATTGAGAGAATTGAGAGAAATGATGGTGGTGTGTGGGGCAGAGGGGTAAAAGGAGGGTGATGGAAGGAGGCATAGCGTGTGTATGCATGCGTGCATGTGTGAGAGAGAGTGTGTGTGTGTTTGTGTGCGCACATATGTAAGTGTATGTGTGAAGCTGAGGGCACACATCTGTGTGCATGTTTTTTATCTGGGCATACTGATACACATCGCTTTCCCCCAGCCAAGTTAAGCAGCGTCGAGTGTGGTTACTACTTGGATGGGTGACCGTTTGCGCGCCTTGGTTTCAGTACAGTCCCTCAGTTCACCCAGCTGTAAATGGGTACCTGCCTCTTTAGGGTCAGGGAAGGTAACGCAGCGAGGGAGAGGAGATGGGTGCCACCCTCAATATGCTGGCCCTTAGAAAAGCAAGGTCTCGGACGCCTCGTTCCCCTACGACCACATAGGTTATGGAACACCTTTACCTACTGATCCACAATTATGAGTGCCCTATTTTGTGTTAGCTCATATCCAGCATTTCTGTGAAGTGTGGACAAGAGAAGAGGTCAATGAATGCCTCCTACTTTGCCGTTTGACCAGTAACTGTACTGTGTCATTCTATCTGGATTTAAACTCTGTGGGGGCATAGATAGATCTTACAAAGAGCACGTAGGAATTGTTATACAGAGATCTTCCATAAGCCTTAGCAGTGTATATGCCTCGGTGGGTCATGTTTGGTTTGGGGTGGGTGGTGGGTAGAGGGTTTTAAGGCGATGTATGTTCAAAAGTTGTGTGTTTATTTCATTTGTTCATTTATTTCAAGGATAATGGAATAAGCACTTGTGTGCTTTTACAACCAGTCTCTGTGTGTATGCAGTATTGTAAACTTTGTCATCCGCTCCCACTGGCACACAATGGCTTACCTAATGGTGTGTGTGTATGTGGGTTTCAACATTTATCACTAAAAAGTGATATTAAATTGTGTGTGTGTCTGTCTGTCTGTTTATGGTGTGTGTGTCTACATGTATATGAGTAAGTGTATGCGTGGTGTGTGTGTGTGTGTGTGGTGTGTGTGTGTGTACGTATGTGTGACTGTCTACGTATTATGTGTGTTAAAATGAAACGCTAACAGAAATGGAAAAAGATCAGAATGAATCATTGAATGAACAAATGAATGAATAAATGAATGTAAGATTTACAGAGCGTATTAAAACCTCCATGCCATAGAGTGACTGCAGCAATGGGTATATTAGTACACTATAATGAAAGAACAACTGAAGAAAGAAAAGAAGAAAAAAGAAGGAATAAGAGTGACACTCACAGACAGGAAGACAAGGATAAGCAACTGTGATACAGAAACCCCACACAGTAAAACCACCTTTTCATTCAGTCATTCTTACAGAATGAACATCACAACACAACAAATTCACTATTGCGTAATTTCTTTTCTGATTACATTTCATTCATTTCTCTTCAACAGCCAATAATAACAATACTGTTGGGGGGGAAAACACGGATAGGTTGAAATAATCAACAAAGAATTGAAAAAGAAACTTCTAATACCACTACTGTTTCCCAAAATTATGACAAAATAGTATTTTGTTTCCAGACAAAATTATTGTTAGGGGGTTCACCAAACTGTATACCCAATCTATGTACACATCATATGGCTAAAAAAAATTATAAACAAAGGAAGAAATTAAAACAATGTGGAATCCTGCATCTTACATTCCTACCAATTTCAAAGTGGTGAATTATTGACACATCTGAAGTCTGCACAAGGTAGGAAAAGGAAAGGACCTTCTTCCAATAAGCAAGCACAAAAATTTTAAAAAATGTCTGGTACTTACTTTAAAGAAAAAGGTGCCCCAATATTTGGAACTAAATACTGCAAATATATATTTTTTCTATTACACACTGGCAGGTTCTTGAAAGGTAAAAATAAAGGGCATGTGTGAATTTTGGGGAAACGTTTTGTGAAAGTTATCTCAGTTCCTAAACAAAAACTTTCAACAGCATGCTCTGAGCTACATGATGGAGAAAAAGTAAATGAAACTAATGATTTAAAAAAAAACCTCTGAATAAATCTACAAACTCAATATTTGTATATTAAAAATTCTGTCTTGTGTTTTTTTATTGGAATGTTGTTTTTTTCTCCAGAATAATGGTCTACTATTTTTTAGTTTAAGGTAGTGTAATGAACCAAGCTGTAGAAAACAATATCTTTGCTCAATACCACTCACAACAATGCCACAAATGGTCCAAATATCAACATCTTATTACTGGAATGCCTCCAATAGAACTGGAATCCTGAAAGGCACTAACGCATGGTGCATGAAAAGGTCACAGAACTTATCCTTCAGAAACGTACAAAATCTAAACCAAAATTCCGCACAAATACCAGAAACCTTGCTCTCCCCTTAAACCATATTCCCATTTCTGATAGGGAAACAAATACAGCTGCAGAAAAAAAAAAAAAGGGTGAAAGGGTGGCGCAGCGCTAAGTGGCGACGCGTTCTCCCGCTCTCCCCGGGGAGAGCAGCCCGAATTTCACGGAGAGAAATCTGCCGTGACTTAAAGTGGTATGAAATAAAATCTGAGCGCTTTGATTTGTTGCTTTACAAGATTCAGCGCTATATAAATTCCATACATTATTATTATTATTATTATTTCATTCTCACTGTTCACCTTTCAAACTAATGATATATTCCCGCACTTTTGAATCCAAGATAGACTTTTCATCCAATTATCAATATCAATTCTTCTTTTCTATGACCTATATGTTCAGTATATGGCTCGAGGCTGATTGTACTGAAGAGTTAAGAAAAACAAACAAGGTCTGCTCATCAAGAGCAAAAAACTGTACACTACAACAAAAAACAACAACAATCAACAACAAATCATAGACATAAAAACTGATCCCTTCATTTAACATGTTCCCACAATCAGCACTTTGCACCGCTTTTTCGTAAAGAGTCTGTCTCACTCAAATCCATTTTTCTTTCTCGAGTTTCTCTTTGCTCTTTCAGCTCTGAGAATCTGACAGTGTCTCAAGCAAACAGATTTTTTGTTGGTTTTTTTAAGTCAGAAAAAGTCCAGAAATGGTAAATTTTCTGTGCTTGCATAATCGCCATGTGTGTTAAGGCACGGAAGAAGTGTTGGAACCAGCAGCTGGCGGCTGGCTGGCTGGCTGACGGCGTGGCTGGCTAGTAGGCATGACCAGCCTGGAAGAGGGACTGGTCTCCAGCACTGCCTTTGACACCGCCAGCGTATTTCCCCACACACGCCTCTCCGTTCGCCTGGAATGATATCATACATTATGTTTACATTACACGGACAGAATGATATCATACATTATGTTTACATTACACTGAAAAATGATATCATACATTTTGTTAACATTTCACTGAAAAATGATATGATACATTTTGTTAACATTGCACTGAAAAATGACGGAATGATATCATACTTTATGTTATACTTTATGTTAACATTACATTGAAAAATGATGGAATGATATCATACATTTTGTTTACACTGAAAAATGATGGAATGATATCATACATTTTGTTTACATTACACTGAAAAAGATGGAATGATATCATACATTTTGTTAACATTACACTGAAAAATGATGGAATGATATACATTTTGTTTACATTACACTTTAAAAAAAAAGATGGGATGATATCATACTTTATGTTGACATTACACTGAAAAATGATGGAATGATATCATACATTATATTAACATTACACTGAAAGATGATGGAATGATATACATTTGGCTAACATTACACTGAAAAATAATGGAATGATATAATACATTTTGTTAACATTACACTGAAAAATGACGGAATGATATCATACATTATGTTGTCATTACATTGAAAAATGATGGAATATCATATATTAACATTACACTGAAAAATGATGGAATTATATCATACATTATGTTAACATTACACTGAAATATGTAGGAATGATAGCATACATTTTGTTAACATTACACTGAAAAAATGATGGAATGACATCATACATTTTGTTAACATTACACTGGAAAAATGATGGCATGATATCATACATTTTGCTAACATTACACTGGAAAAAATGATGGAATGATATCATACATTTTGTTTACATTACACTGAAAAATGATGGAATGATATCATACATTATGTTGACATTACACTGAATGGAATGATATCATACATTTTGTTTACATTACACTGAAAAATGATGGAATGATATCATACATTATGTTGACATTACACTGAAAAGTGATGGCATGATATCATACATTATGTTGACATTACACTGAAAAATGATGGAATGATATCATACATTATGTTGACATTACATTGAAAAATGATGGAATGATATCATATATTAACATTACAATGAAAAATGATGGAATGATATCCTACATTATGTTAACATTACACTGAAAAATGTAGGAATGATATCATACATTTTGTTAACATTACACTGAAAAAATGATGGAATGATATCATACTTTATGTTATACTTTATGTTAACATTACATTGAAAAATGGTGGAATGATATATATTATGTTAACCTCTTAACTCCCATGAAAAATGCACCCAATTCCGGGGAATAAAATTCTTATTCCACGCTATGTTCATACCCTCTTACCAGAAACTACACTAATATTCCTGATGAGCCAATAAACATAAATAACTAATTACTTTGAGGCAAGCTAAAATTTATTAAAAGTTTTTTTCACTCGAAAATTTTTTTTAAAAATTTTAAAAAAAAATCGACCAAAAATACGATTTTAATCCCACTATATTCTGAGTACCCCCAAACTCAAAACTCAAACATAATCTAGGCCAAATCCATTCTTTTTTTTTTTAATCACGATCAGCTAATCAACACGACGTTTTCACCTTTTAGGTAAATCACATTTTTTAATTTCCCCTTTTTTACAGTGTAAAAGTTATTTATGCCTAAAAAGAGTTTCAGCCAAATTTGAACACAAAAATAAGCAAAAAAAACCCAAAATTTTCAGCTAAAAAACAATCTTTTTTTTAGGTTTTTCACTGGATTTTCCAAGAACGGAGGTTGACCTCCCAAATTTTAGGTTTTCTTTTCCCCTTTAACGGATCGGGGAAAGCTGTTGTTTCCCTTGGTTAAAAACCCAAATTTTCCTTAAAATGTTAGGGGGGCATTTTGCCCCGGAAAATTTCCATTTTTTTAACAGAGTGGTTTAAAACATTCACTAAAAAGATAAATGATAACTTTACACTAAAAAAAAGTTTTAAAAAAATTAAAAAATCTACAATGCCCAAAAATTGTACAGATTTTTTTTTTCCCCCAAAAAAAAGTCTCGAAAAAGTTTTAATAAAAATTATTCCCAAAAAAAACAAAAGCACGTTAAAGATATTTTTAAAATGCAAACTGGAGGGAAAAACTCTAAACTTTCGGTTATAACCATTTTTAAAAGCGATCGGTTCATGGTGAATGAGCACACAACACTCAACACAGGACAACACACACACACAAAAAACAAACCACCTCCCTTTCCCAAAAACACACACACACAAACCACCTCCCTTCCACATACACACAAAAACCACCCCCTTCCAATACCACACACACAAACCACCTCCTTCCACATACACAAACAAAACCACCTCCTCCACATAACCACACACACCACTTTACCTCCCCTTTCCCCACACACACACACACCACCCTCCCTCCACATACACACAAACCCCTCCCTCCACAAAACACACAAACAAACCACCTCCCTTCCACATACACAACACAAAAACCCCCTCCCTTCCACCAACACCAAACCACCTCCCTTCCACATAAAAAACCACAAACCACCTCCCTTTCCACCACACAAAAACCAACCCCCCCTTCCACATAACAAACCACCTCCCCTTTCCCCACCAAACCCCCCTCCCTTCCACCCACCAAACACCTCCTTCCACAACCACAAAACCTCCCCTTTCCCCATACACACAAACCACCCCCTTCCCCCCAAAACATTCACCCCTTCCACATAAAACAAAACACCTCCCTTCCACATACACACACCCCTCCCTTCCACATACAAAAACCCAAAACCCCCTCCTTCCCATACACAAACACACATTCACCTCCCCTACACACACACACACACACATGCACGCACGCATGCTTGTTTTGTTGCTGTTGTGTCAAATAAGTCTACTTGACTTAAATGGCAATAAAATATTCTGAATCTGAATCTGAATCATGCGCGCGCGCACGCAAACACACACACACACACACAATCAACCCACACACTACCTTCGCCCGCTTGATGAGTTCAGCCTGGGCGGCGGGTGTGTTCTCCTTCTTCCCCTTCCAAGCAGCCAGCACGGAGGCCTGCAGCGCTCTGCCGTAGGAGAAGGTCAGGGCCCAGGGGTTCTTTCCCTTGTACTTGTTGATGGCGTCCAGGTTGATGGTGGCGTCCTCCTCAGACTGCCCGCCAGACAGGAAGCAGATGCCTGCAAGGAATGCAGAATTTTTAAAGGGTGAAAAAAAAACCCACAAGCAACAACACACCTGCACTCCCAACTTTGTGCTTTAAGGACGTGTTACCCCCTCACCTGACCTGACCTGACCGTGTCGCTGGTAAAATTCTGTCTGAACTAGCCACTCCAATAAGGACACAAATACACATTGGTCTAATATCACTTAGAGTGAACAGACGTTAAATTGAAGACAACAACAACAACAACAAATACACATGCAGACAGGACAGTTCTTTCAACAACAAAAGAAAATGGATGGCACTGCTCTTGTAGTGATGCACTCTTCCCAGAAAGCACGGCATGAATTTCACATAGATAAATCTGCCGTAACTTTTTTTTCTGTGTTCCTTCGCTAGAGCTTCAATGTTCACCAATCGTGGGATTTTGTGTATGTGACCGTTTTTACCTACTATTAAAGTTGCCACAGTCCGATTTCAGGGATTTGTGTTGTGCATGTATTTCTTTTGTAAACTGTTCACATGAAATGGCCTATTCTTCCAAAAGCCACAACAGGTTTTTAACGTGTGCACAAGATGTTCTGTGAGTGTGTTTGCACACAGGGCCTTGGTTAATAGTCTCATCCAAAAAAACTTTGGGGGAAGTGGTGTCAGTACTGATGTTAACTCCAGGGTAAAATCTGGGCGCCTCTATGTTGGCTCGATCTGGGGGCTGTCAGATCACGAGCACAATGCTCTAACCACAAAGTTACCCCCCCTCCCTTGCCATAACTGAATACATTCCCAAGATTGTGTGGCTGACACGAGATAACCCTGCAAACCAAGCTGTACGGCCCACAAGAGGAGCTGGAATAGACATGACTTTACTTTTTCCAGAAAACATCTAATGGTGTAAAGCAAACACGAGAAGAAGAAGAAGAAGAAAAGACCGAACGCATTCTAAGACAAAAGAAAAGACTGAACGCATTCCAAGACAAAAGAACGCACCAGGCACAGCCCCAGGGACACCACGCGACAGAGCGGTGACGGTGCCGATGGCGATTTGTTCGTGGCTGTACTTCTTCTGGCAGGCCTGACCTGCGGTCACCATGTTGGGCTTCAGCAGACTGCCCTCCAGGTACACGTGGTGGTCTGACAGCGCTTTGTAGGTGTAGGCCAACACCTGGGCCAGAGTATAACAGAGTAGCATCAGAATATCGCTATAGGCATAGGCCAACACCTGGGCCACAGTATAACAGAGTGGCATCAGAACTATCGTCATCAATGTCACTATAGGCATAGGCCAACACCTGGGCCACAATATAACAGAGTGGCATCAGAACTACCGTCATCAATGTCACTATAGGCACAGGCCAACACCTGTACCACTACCATCATCTATATCGCTATAGGCATAGGCCAACACCTGTACCACATAAAGTAGCATCAGAACTACTGTCATCAATATCACTATAGGCATAGGCCAACACCTGTACCACATAAAGTAGCATCAGAACTACCATCATCATCAATGTCACTATAGGCATAGGCCAACACCTGTACCACATAAAGTAGCATCAGAACTACCATCATCATCAATGTCACTATAGGCATAGGCCAACACCTGTACCACATAAAGCAGCATCAGAACTACCATCATCTATATCACTATAGGCATAGGCCAACACCTGTACCACATAAAGTAGCATCAGAACTACCATCATCAATATCACTATAGGCATAGGCCAACACCTGTACCACATAAAGTAGCATCAAAACTACCATCATCTATATCACTATAGGCATAGGCCAACACCTGTACCACACAAAGTAGCATCAGAACTACCATCATCAATGTCACTATAGGCATAGGCAAATACCTGTACCACATAAAGTAGCATCAGAACTACCATCCTCTATATCACTATAGGCATAGGCCAACACCTGTACCACATAAAGTAGCATCAAAACCATCATCATCAATGTCAAATGACTGACACTACAGACAAGAGGTTAAGACAGTTTGATTTCAATCCCATGAGTGCATGAAGTCATGGGTTCGAATCTTGGCAGCATCTGGTGGTGAATTAAGGGTGGGGTCTCTCAGGTCAACATCAAGTGCAGACCTGCCAGTGCCTTAATTCCCTTGATGTAAACAACACATGCAAAAGATCAAATATGCATGTTAAAGATCCCGTCATTCAAGGCAGTGCTTGGTGGGTTATGGAAACACAAACATACCCAGGATGCATCCCTGAAGTTGGAATGTGGCTACCTTCATAGTGGGCAAAAATGGTTGTATATGCAAAATCTCACCATCAGTGAACCTTGCAGTTCTTGCCGAGGAACTGGAAAAAAAAATCAATATAAAAAAGTAACCGAGACCAGCAGGCAGACGTCCTGCAGAGTTAAAAACACAGACCCAGGACCAGGCAATACACACCTCAACAATAACTAGGGGGGATGGGATAGCCTGGTGGTTAGAGTGATCTGTGTTGCACTCATGACCTGCTGACCTGGGTTCGAATCTTGTTCAAGAGGATTTTCCCCCTAACATCAGTGCTGACTCCACTCCCCCTAGTAGTCCTTCGGATGAGACTATAAACCGAGGGTTCCATGTGTGAACGCATGCTGAACATCTTGCGCACAGCGTTAAAACATGTTCTGCTGTTTGGAAGAGTAGGCCATTGTGTGCTGGTGGGAACTGATGACAAAATTGACAAAACTGCATACACAAAGGGACTCGATGTAAAAAAGCCATGAGTGCTTTTTCTATTATCCTCGAAATAAAAGAATAAAGAAATAAACAAAATAAAGAAGTGAATAATAAGGGAATGCTGAGAAAAGAATAGAAATCAATATTAACAATGACAGCAATAACAACAGCAACAACAAAATAATGATGACAATCATCTTCAGAGTTCACCATATTTTGGTCAGTGTTGTCCTGCTCTCAAGAACAATAACTCTCAACAATTTCTTTTTAGTTTTCCATACTTAGCTTTAACTGTAAATCAATATTAAAATAATTATAAATAAGATGTGTTATTCTGGACCAAAGTTCACATGTAATATGTCAGGGTTCAGAATTACTTTTATAAATACACCAATTTAATAAAGACTTATGGAATACTTTTCTGAAAAAGATCTATCAATCCAAGGCAATCTAACCTTCTTCTTCCTTTTTGTCATGTTTCTCCCAGGGGAGGTTTGACATTGATGAGCCTTCTCCATCTCTCTCTGTTTTGAGCTTCCTCCTTATTTATGCCCCTCTCTCTAAGATCATCTGCAATACAGGCAGCCCAGGTTTTGCAATCTAACCTCAAAGGAAAAAACTGCAGCGAGTCAGGAAATGTTTACTGAACCTAAACAGTTTAAAAAGGTTAAATCCCTGTTTAAGATTAGTTTGCTAATGTGGTCAATGCCAACTGAAATTGTCCAGTAAGTTTTCTTTCTTCTCGCAAAGCCTTCAAATGAAGAGAAAAGGCTACTTAATGCTAAAAAGAAGTGTTCAATAGTTCTTTAGTACACTTTGCTCTGTATATTATTGTATGCTGTTGGGCGTTCCCCAGATTAAACTCTGGAGGTCACCCAGGATAAACATTCTGTCTCACTAATCATACCTGGCTAAGACTATGACCTTAAATTTGTATATTTTTCTCTTTTTTTTATAGTTTTGTTTCTTTCTTTTTGTTCTTCATAGTTGTTTTGTTGTTTTTTATAAATACACCAATTTAATAAAAACGTATGGAATACTTTTCTGAAAAAGATCTATCAATCCAAGGCAATCTAACCTCAAAGCAAAAAACTGCAGAGAGTCAGACCTTCACAAGGAGCGGAAACCTGCTGTGTGCCTAACCCATCAAAGCCAGAGTCAGGAACTCACCTGTTCAGTGACTTTCTGTGCTGTCTCCAAGTCGTGGTCTCCATCAGGCAACACCTCTGGCTCTACAATGGGCACCAGTCCATTCTGCACACATTCACATTGGTCTGTGGTAGTTATTACTATTACACAACTGACACCACAATCCTTAGGGCACCAGTCCATTCTGCACACATTCACATTGGTCTGTCTTAGTTAGTACTATTACACAACTGACACCACAATCCTTAACTAATGTGACAGAAAGTTGTCTGAATTACACCACTGACATGACAATATAACTAATATGAACTGACAATGATCCATAACTAACATGAACTGACACAAAGTAAAAAAACCCACCACCACCAACAACAAAACAATCAAAAGGAACCCACCCACCCCCACAATTATATTTCTGATTTACATTTTATTTGTTTATTTAATTTATCTATTCTTTATTTTAATAATAATAATAATAATAATAATAATAATAATGATGTATGGCATTTATATAGCGCTGAATCTGGCAAAGCAAACAAATCGAAGCGCTTGAGGATTTTGAGGATCATGGAATAAGCATTTGTGGTCTGAGGATAATGGAATAAGCATTCATGTGCTTTTTTACAAACAGTTCCTGTGTGTATGCAGTTTTTTGGTAAATTTTGTCATCTGATCCTACCGGCTTACAATGGCCTACTCTTATGAAAAGCAGAACGGGTTTTAATGTGTGCGCAAGGGGTTTTCTCTACAACCATGTTAAAAAATCACACTCATTCAGGAAATATCTTTACACCACACCACACCACAACATCCACTATAACATACCTGCTGACAAATACTGGCGTAACGAGCCAGGACGTTGGCGTTCTCCAGCATGGCCAGGTGAGAGGGGGTGTTCTTGTTGATCTTCAGCACGCAGCGCCACTTGGCAAACTGGGCGCCCAGCTTCTTGTACTCCGCACACCGCTCTCCCAACCCATCCAGACCTGCAACATGAAGCACGACATGGGTCAGACATGTGTGGACCGAGTTGCAGTTCGTTTGGTTTCTTTTTAATTAGTCGGTTGGTTGGTTGGTTGGTTGGTTAGTTGGTCGGTTGGTCAGTTGGTCAGTCAGTCAAACTGTTAAGACAGTTCAACTCCAATCCTACGCACAGCAATTTACCCTTCCCCAAATCTGCTCCTTGAGTCAGCGCAATGCTGGCTCTGTTTATTCTGTGACTTGCCCTATCCATTCAGCCACACCACCACAAGCCAAATTCCACACAGCAGCAGGCGGGCTGGCTGACGCTCCCTACTATTTCTCTGTATTTCAGAAACCCACACTTTCCGATTTGTGACACAAAAGTTCTTATAAAACCTTCAAGACAGTTTACATCTGAATGTGAATGGCGTTCAAGGTTGCTCGAGATACAAGAAGAAAACAACACAACAGTGACAACACAACACAACACAAAAACACCAAAACAAGACCCAGCTTTTTCCTAACTTCACCTTGTGTGGTACATTCATCATGGGTGCCGCTAAGGGGAACAACTCCCTTGTCCACCTTGATCCCGGGGATGATGCCCTTCTCTGTCAGGCACTGCACGAAGGTCTTGCCCGAGTCGTCACACTGGCGGATGGTCTCGTCGAAGAGGATGACACCAGAGATGTAGTTGCCCAAAGACTTGTCGCTTGTGAACAGCACCTGGCGGTACAGTCTGCGGTTTTCCAAGGTGTTTTCCACCTTGATGCCTTGCAGACGTTTTCCCATGGACCCTAAACAAAGATGGCAGTTGTGAATGTTAATTTAGGGGGAGGAGGGGGGGTTGCTTGCTTAAAACAATTTTGTGCTTCAGGTTTGGTCTGCGTGGGTTGGTCTGCTCAGCCACGTCAGATGTCGCTCCAAACAAGATGGACGTGGCTAAAGAAGGTGCGGCCATTGTCTCCTGAGACAAAGAGAGCCTACTACTACTACTTCAGAATTAGATCATCCAATTTCTTAAGTAAAATAATTATGCAGAAGTTTATGACTTACATATTGTATGTATTATATTGGCAAATGCGTACCTAGAACTTACACTGTTGTGGAAAAAAAATCAAAAGTTCTATAAAAATTAACTAGTTTTTAAATTCAAAGGTGTCAAGTGTCATCTATGAACCTCTCTTCACCTAATCATAATTTAAAGATGTAAGAGCTCCTTTTTAAAAGACAGTAGCCCAGGCATATATGCACAGATCTTTAAATTGATTGCATTCTCAAAATTCTATGATGACAAAAAACTTGGACATATTAAAAACCTATTCTAAACTAGCGCCTGGGCTTTATCACAGTTCTTGATTAAACCATTGACGCTGGGGGCAACAGCAAGGTGAGAGGCTGTATGACCAGTGGCTTTCCCACTCATGGAATTCCACTTTACAGCTTAGTCTTTAGTGATTGACTATGACTCTCTGACTAGGAGGCTTGACTCACACAGTCCTTATGTGCTGCAGCCCTGGGGGCTGTTTGGCCTTTGGAGAGCATCTCCAACGCTGACTGTCCTTATGCCCACTTGGCAGAGAGAGTGGAGATGTGCTGTGGGCAAGGCATCTCCTCTATAATCAAATTTCTGCCCAGTTTCCAAAACAGAAGCTGCCTCCTCTGCTGTTTTGGAGGTCATCGTCGGACACGACGGACAAACATACAAACATACACAGATCCCTTATCAAATCAATTAAAAATATCCAAGTTTCATGCTGACATTTTTTTTACAAATATTTCAGGCACAGTCATGAATAGATTTCTTGTAAACTTTACACAAATGTCAGCGTCCTATGATGACAGACGTTCAGTGTGTCCCAAAGTCCCAAGAGTTGCCATTAACTGACATTTTGTGCCCTTTTCTGACACTGCATCATTCAATTACTGCTGAAGTAGTTTTTTTCCCCATCCACACATATGCAGCACAGCTTGCTTAGACATCTTATTAATGCTTTGACTATTCATCTACCCTAACCCATGCTCAAGCAAAATGGGGGAAGAAGAAAACTCTATAAAGACATTTGAGAAAACAAGCGAACAAAGAAATAAAATAAATATCATTATCATCAGTCCTATGACCTAGCTGGTCATCAGGGGGACACGTTGGTCAACAATTTACTCCAGGCTGGTCTGTCTTCAGCCTTTCGCAGCAAGACAGCCATGTCAAGCCTGTCCAAGATAGATGAATTCATCATCATTAACCATTACACCCAGTGGTGTGTAAGGCAGCAACAAAGCGCTTCCACTCCTGCCTATCCTGGGCCAACCTAGTCACTGATCCCCAAGAGTGCTGCATGGCCTTCATCTCACTTTCTACAGTCCTCCTCCATGTTGCTTTTGGTCTTCCTTTCTTTCTCCTTCCTTCTGGGGTCCAGTGCAATGCTGTACTTGTGATTGACAGATGAATTAGGTCGAACCAAATCAAATTCAAAATTTTAGACATGACAAAATGTCTGCAAGAACAGGGAATTTGATAATGAGGGGGGTTCTAGCTGAATGATCTAGAGAGAGAGAGTCTGAAATCTGGACAATGCAGACTGACCTACAGACTCGTCGGCAGCCAAGATGCCCTTGCCAGGAGTCATGATTTTCTGGGCAATGGTTCGCAGCTCTGACTGCTGCTCTGGGGTCAGGTTGCTGGCAAACTCAGGCATGATGACTGAAACACAGAGATTATAACTATAATGTAATATAAGTATGTATAGATTATGTATATATATATATATATATATATATATATATAATATATATATATATATATACAAACTGAATGAATACATGCATACAAAACACAAACTAAAATACAAACTGAAATGACAAAGGTAAAAATATAAAATTATTTTCTTGAATCTCAAATCTTGAAAACTCAGAAACTGACCGCACGCACACACACACACAGATTGATGTGCTAATGTACACACACTCACACATAATGTGACATATGCAATGTGCACACACACACATGCACACACGCACGCACGCATGCACACACGCATGCATGCACACACACAATTGTACCACATATATGACAGTTTTTAACTACACTAGGAACAGGTTTCATGCCATACACTGCAATTTTATTGAATGACACAAATTACAATGCATACACACTACACACACCACACATGTTTGTCTCTAGCAATAAATCTCAGAATACAGCCTGAATGAACAAAAAAACAACCCAACATGAATGTATTACATGGTCTCACAATATCACATAAATGGCTGAGACATAAATCAATGCTCTACCAAAATTACGCAAACATATAGATCTATGCTTCATAAAACTTGAACATAATGATCCAATTAAATCACAAAAACAAATGACAAATATCAAGTAGACCTATGTGAAATATTTTTTACACAAAATCCTTACATGTGGCATGAAACGATTGGATGAACGGCACACAGGGAATTCAACCAGGAACTGAAAATTCCCTGAGTCAGAATGATACAGAGAAATTTATACTACTATTGTGGTGTGCTGGCAGTTACTTGAGTTAGAATCCCACGACACTCACAGTCACAGTAGAACTACAAGTCTTCGTGAATAAAACTGGGAAATGTCAGCAGTAAATGAAGCGTGAAGCCTGTCCAAGTACTGTGACTATAGATGTGAGTGAGAACACTGAGAATGAAAAAAAGAAGAATGGGTGGGGAGGGTGGGAGACTCAGAGGGAGGGAGGGAGAGACAGAGACAGAGAGAGACAGAGACTGAGAAGAGGAAAAGACACACACACAACAAACTGACAGAGACAGACAAAAGTAGGTAGGCAGGCAGGCCGACAGACAGAGACAGAGAGAGAGACTCAGAGTGCATTCATGATGAGTGACAGAGTGAGTATGAGTGTGAGGGGTAGTGTGTGTGATGAGTGTGTTGTGTTGGTAGTGAGTGTGAGAGGATGTGTGTGTGAGTGTGTGTGCCTGTGTGTGCTTGTGGTGTGTGTGGTGTGTGTGTGTGTGTGTGACTGTGTCACTGCCTGTCTTTCTGTGTCAATGTGTGCACATGCATGCATGCATGCATCAATTTGGTGCACATCCTCATCAGGGCTCATGAACAGTTGAAAACAAATTACAGTCCACATAACTCACACTGTGTCAGATTGTGTGTATGCATCAATGCATGCATAATGTGCTCTCTCTCTCTCACCAAGTCTCTCTCTCTCTCCCTCACAGTCACACACACACACACACACACACACACACACAGTGACACACACACACAAAACACAATCAATCACACACACACACCAGATGGTCTGATCAATATCTTCACACTGACATTCCTTCTCACATCTACATGAGTCACACTAATGAAACACACACACACACACATACAATACACTCACTCTCTCTTTTCACACACAAATACACACACATGCATGCACGCACCCACACATGCCCATGGCAAACACACACACACACACATGGTGGGAACTGATGACAAAATTTACAAAACTGCATACACATGGGGACTGGGTGTAAAAAAAAAAAGAAAGAAGTATATATATGAGTGCTTATTTGATTATCCTCGAAAATAAAAAATAAAATGAATAGATCACACACACACACAATCTTGGAACACCTTAAATCCTGTTCCGCTTTTCCTAAGAGTAGGCCATTGTGTGCCGGTGGGAACAGATGACAGAATTCACAAATGGGCATACACATGGGGACAGGATGTAAAAATGCACATAAATGCTGATTCCATTATCCTCCATATAAAAGAATAAATAAATAAAATAAAATAAAACAAAGAGAACAGACTAAAATCAAAGACAGTCTGCCATTTTCTAGAAAACCCTCCAAATCACGTTCCACTTAGGCCTACAGTTTTTACAGCTCATACGACAAACCTTATCAAGTTATCATAAGGCCTAAAACTGAAATCAGATAAACCACATAACGCATAAGCTACACAACGCTAAAACTACTTCAAAACTTAAGGAAACATGCCGAACATGGCTTACCTTTTTCCAGCTGAAGTGGTCAAAAAATATGTGACAGTTTTTTCCAACGCGTCGGTCTGTACACAGATGTAGCGT
>CM054157.1:2598513-2603513 GCA_028751875.1 Rapana venosa
ACTGATGTAAACTCCAGGGTTATTTTTCCCCTCTGAGTGAGTGTCTTGGTAGTACTTCCCCCCTCCGCCCACTCCCCCCTCCACTGCTGTCTGCTCCTGATCTGGCTACAGGACATCATGAACTGCACCCCCTAAGTACAACCAACAAAAAGATTTGCTAAACCAAACTGTGCCACAGGCCCATTACACACTGGGGCTGTGACCTTTCCAGCTTAATTAACTAAATCAGCCCCATCTGGATCTTGAGTACTAGAACTAAAGCTTTGAACAAACTCGCCACATACACGCATAGAAGCAGCAGACGAACACTTTATACTAAAGTCATCTTGACACCAGAGCAAAAGAAACCTTTTCCTTCTTTTTTCCCCCCCACAACTCAGATGCAAGAGATACCTTCTCCTTCTTTCCCCCCACAACTCAGATGCAAGAGATACCTTCTCCTTCTTTTCCCCACAACTCAGCCTTTGCTTCTTTTCCCCCACAACTCAGATGCAAGAGATACCTTCTCCTTCTTTCCCCCCACAATTCAGATGCAAGAGATACCTTCTCCTTCTTCTTTTCCCCACAACTCAGATGCAAGAGATACCTTCTCCTTCTTCTTTTCCCCACAACTCAGATGCAAGAGATACCTTCTCCTTCTTCTTTTCCCCACAACTCAGATGCAAGAAATACCTTCTCCTTTTCCCGCAACTCAGTTGAGAGTCATTGGAGGACTGCACTCATGAGTTGTTCCCTAAACTGATTTTTCCATTATAGCAGCTGTGTGTCAAAGCCTGGGTCTCTCCAAGTTGTGTGTGTGTGTGTGTGTGTGTGTGTGTGTGTGTGTGTGTGTGTGTGTGTTGTGTGTGTGTGTGTGTGTGTGTGTGTGAGTGTGTGTGTGTGTGTGTGTGTGTGTGTGTGTGTGTGTGTGTGTGTGTGTGTGTGTGTGTGTGTGTGTGTGTGTGAGTGTGTGTGTGTGAGTGTGTGTGTGATATGTGTGTGTGTATGTGTGTGTGTGTGTGTGTGTGTGAGTGTGTGTGTGTGTGTGTGTGTGTGTGTGTTTTCTTCGATTTGGTCCTTCCATTGTTCTGTCTTTCGCCTCTTCTTCCTTTGACTGTGTAATATACCACCATTAGTTTTTTTTCTAAGAAATTAACATCAATAAATCTCGTCAAAGGCCATTTTATATTTTGTCCTTTTTTCTTTTGTGAGAAAGAATCCGAACCCGAAATCTCTGTATGTACCCAGTGAAAGGATAGAGAGCCTGGGTCACAACAGTTCTTTGGAGAACGGTTTCAGCTCAAACCATTGGATCATCAACGAGGTCAGGCCCAACTCCACTCTCTTGCTACATGACTCTGGTGCCTGCTGTGCAGGATGCTGCATACCCCTGCCGCATGCGTCACAACCCCGTCTGGCGCAGCAGCAGCAGCAGCTTTCCTAAATCTAAGTGTCATCGGCTCTTAGAAGCAGAGTGACCGACCATGAAGGAACATGACAAAATATCCCGACACTTGCTTGACACAACCGAGGAAGAATGAACTAGAAAAAGAGAAAAAAAATAATAAAAAGAATAGAAAACAGACTGCGCTAAAAAGCGTGATGGGGGGAGGGCAGGAAGAACATTTCTTGCACAGGTTGTTCAAAACCTCATGCAACTTTTCCATGCAAACTGCGGAGTCCTAAGCCATCCTCTAAGAGACAGGGGTCTTCGGTTTAATTAACGCACATTCACAATAAAGTGATCATACTGAAAGAGAGGGGTTAAATTTAAGATATAACAGTGTTTTACATACATACACAGGGGGAGGGGGGGTGCAGTACACCGATAAAACACACAGACATTGGGGAAGGCATAAACTGACAAGACTTAAACACAAAGACATTGGGAAAGAGTAAAACCATACAAACATAATATACCACACACGTGTGTCACATCGCAGACATACACACTGCTTACAGACATGACAAACAGTTTTTAGCCCAAGCTGACAACTACTTACCAGGGTGTTTTTTTTCCCCGTTGGCTCAATCTAGGTACAGCCTGACTACAGATGTGACCACAGCGATGCCTGCGACTCAAGTGAACAAGACACTTGGCTGACTTGACTGTCTTGCCTGCTTTGTGCGGGGGACGGGCACACAAGGACAAAATTAATGGTGGTGACCTGGAAAGTAGAACTCGTTTTTGCTGATAACAGATACACACATCAAGGGTCCAGGACTAGGTTAGGTCAGTCAGCTTGTTGAAAGAAGAGATTCTTCATGTGTGTAGTGTGTGTGTTGTGGTGGGGGGGGGGGGGTGAGTGTGTGTGGGGGGGGGGGGGGGGGATGAGTGTATGTGTGTGGTGTGGGGGGGGGGGGGGGGATGGTGGTGTGGGGGGGTGGGGGGGGGGGGGGAGTGTGTGGGGGGGGTGGGGGTGGGGGGGGGGGGTGATGTGTGTGTGGCGTGATGCGTGTGTGTGGGGGGGGGTGGTGTGGTGTGGTGTGGGGTGTTGCTGTGTGTGTGCGTGATGCGTGTGGTTGGGGGGGGGGTGGAGTTGTGCTGTGTGTGTGGTGTGGTGCGTGGGTGTGCGTGTGGTGCGAGGGTGGTGTGTGCGGGCGTGTGTGTGTGGGGTGTGGTGTGCGAGTGGACTGTTAAGTTACTGGTGCGTGCCAGTCGCTGCTTTTGTGTTGCAGAGGGTCTTACTACTTGTCCTGAAGTCTGGACTGGGCATCAAGTCTAACAACGAGTTGCCTGCCATGCCTCTGCTTCTGCCTTTCGTGGTTTGTGAGTTCTAGGCGTCCAATGCTGATGTACCTCCAGCTCTGTCCTGTGGTCTGCATCTCTTGGCCCTGGGCAGTGCCTTGTACTGTCTTGCTCCGTTTGGTCAGGTTGTGAGTGCCATAGCCTAGTTCACATTACGATGTAAAGTTTCAATCCATGCATGCTCTTCCTTAGTCGCTCTTCTTTGGTCTTGAGGAGATGCCAGGTCTCAAAATCTATCTACGCGTACTTCTGTCTTCTGACACTGCGCCATCCATTTCAAGACATCAGATCGTTAAAGGTTCTCATGGTCCAATTTGCTGGATTCCGTTATGCACGCTTTCGTTGCTTATGTGGTCTTTGTAGGAGATGCCAAGGAGTCTCCGAAAGCATCTCATCTCCACCGCCTGTACTCTTCTCTCCAAATCTGCAGTCAGGGTCCATGATTCACAGGCATACAGAAATATGGATGTTAAATATCCTGTATTTCATGTCACCAATAGGTGGGCATGGGTTACAATTACAGAAATCAAAACATACCTAGCATGCAACCTGTATCTGGAGGGGAATGGGCTCTACCAGTTACAAAAAGAGATAAACCTTGAAAAAATCAAAACAGTAACCCGTTTACTCGAAAATAAAGAAGAAGAGAGAAAGAGAAGAATTTGTCAATTTTCGTACATGAAAAAGAAAAAGAAACAATAATCACACACACACACACACACACACACACACACACACACACACACACACACACACACACACACACACACACACACACACACACACACACACACGCACGCACACACACACACACACACACACACACACAGGCACGAACCACGCACGCACACACAGAAGAACACTTTATCGAGAAGGGGTGGACGGGAGTTAGAACTTGATAAACATGTACAATTCTTGTTACACAGCCAGAGCTTTCTTTTTCGGGCAAGTATCAGTTTTCGTTTGTCCTTTGCTATTAATAAAGTTAAGGACAATGACGGGTTATGGTCTTTAGCCGACTTTTGAGTGAGGATTTGAAAATAGAAGCACTGGTATGTTACAGATGTAACTTCAGGTGAGAAAATGAGTACTAATCCGAAAATGATAGTGTGCCTGTGTGTGTGTGTGTGGGGAAGGGGGGGGGGGGGGGGGGATGGGAGGGTGCATGCACACGCACACACTGTCGTTTTCTGATTCTCTTATTCTCACGTGCGTGCGTGCATACACACACACACACACACACACACACACACACACACACACACACACACACACACACACACACACACACACACACGTGCAATGTACAGTTTTCTGTTTTTAACGGCCAAGAAAGCCACAAGAAATATGATACTGTTTTAACAAAAATAGTCATGCCAGTGAAGAAAGACAACCATGTTCAAAAAGAAATTGCAATAAAGTGCTCTCTCTCTCTCTCTCTCTCTCTCTCTCTCTCTCTCTCTCTCTCTCTCTCTCTCTCTCTCTCTCTCTCGGTGACTTCCCTTGCTTGGTAGTCAGCAGAACGTGCTTTAAACAGCAGCAATGTAACAATATCAAGCTGTTGTTTTTTAAATACTGTTCAACATGCCAGTACAGGGACTGCCATCAGCATTGGAAACTATGGCTAAATGCTTTACTGCAAGAACAGACCCTGTCTTCATTCAAAATCGAAGGCAGAAGCAATCAGACGTTTGTTGTGTTATGATTGACTGACTGACTGTGGGGGAAAGATGACCAGCCAACCCCCTGACACCCAGGAGAACACTGCTTCATACAAGCGCAAACCTTTGTCTCAGCTGAACAGAGACAGGAAGAGAGCAGAGGCACACAGAAGAGCCAGTGAAGAAAAGAGTAGCCATCATCTCCTGGCCTTTTTATGCCAACACCACCTGGGCCATTTTATGCTGCTGATTAATCATCATCATCATCATCATCATCATCATTTGCTACCGATTCCCTTCATGCTTAGGCCAATGACCTCTTCATGAGAAAATCATTAATTCAGAGTTCAGATCTCCCCCCCCCCCCCCCCCCCCCCCCCCCCCCCCCCCTCCTCTCCTCTCTCCTCCTCTCTCTCTCTCTCCTCTCTCTCTCCTCTCCCAGCATATGGGCTTCAGTACCTGTTTCTCCTGGTTGTGCCTCACATACAGGCACACACACACACACACACACACACACAGAGGGGTCTGAGGGAGTGAAATTGAGACTAAGACAGTAAAGATGAGACAGACAGCCAAAGACAAAGAGAGCCACAGTCAGAGATTCAAAAATG